>JACJUM010004390.1:18051601-18085615 GCA_020976665.1 Heortia vitessoides
TGCCGTGAGGTACCGGCAGTGCTGTGAGTTACCGGTAGTGTCGTGAGGTACCGGCAGTGCTGTAAGGTACCGGCAGTGCTGGGAGGTACCAGCAGTGCTGTGAGTTACCGGCAGTGCCGTGAGGTACCGGCTGTGCTGTAAGGTACTGGCAGTGCTGTGAGTTACCGGCAGTGCCCTGAGGTACCGGCAGTGCCGTGAGGTACCGGCAGTGCTGTAAGGTACCGGCAGTGCTGTGAGGTACCGGCAGTGCCGTGAGGTACCGGCGGTGCTGGGAGGTACCGGCAGTGCTGTGAGTTACCGGCAGTGCCGTGAGGTACCAGCAGTGCTGTTAGGTACCGGCAGTGCCGTAAAGTACCGGCAGTGCTGTAATGTACCGGCAGTGCTATAATGTACCGGCAGTGCCCTGAGGTACCGGCAGTGTCGTGAGGTACCGGTAGAGTAGAATAGTACCTCCCCCTGTACTAGTTGTCGTAAGAGGCGACTGAGCTACCAAAGCCGACAGATGGCAGTATATCCATCTGAAACCGTGTAGTTCAAATGCACAGGGCGGGATGGGCAGTAGCGTCCCTGTCGCGAGAGCTGCGCTCTGCGATTGCCACCACGCTTGCACAGTGGGAGCTTTTGGGGACTCTCCCCAATAGGCCTCAGCCTATATCCACCTGTGGACGTCCAATGACTGATGTGACCAGTAACATGTCACTGTGAATGCAAAGAATGAAATGGGATGTTAGTTCTTTAATATAATTTTTTCGGTGGATATCTTTTTAATGCCATTGTGTTGCGCTGCGAAAAGAAATCACACATTTATATATATTTTGATATATTGTTATAGATATGTTTTTAGACACAAAGTAATATTTCTATTATATTCGGCCGCAAGCAAAAGCCTATTATAGTACAATAGAACTCATTGTGCGAACGGGAAGGTCATATAAAGCTTTTACGGATAGTTACAACTTCTTCAGGTGAAAATATGTTTGAGGAAAATAACAGATTAGAAAATTCAATGACATCGAAAATTGTGTTTGTCGCTCTGTATAAATTTCGTAGAGTCGTAATTTGTCGTAGTAGCAGAGTAGAATATTACCTACCTCCCCTGTACCAGGTGTCACTTACGGCGACTCAGGTACTGAAACCGATAGATGGCGGTACCCTTCCGAAATAGCGTAGCAAAAATGCAACAAAGTGGGGGCGGGCAGCAACATTCCCGTCGCGAAGCGGTTGTCACTACGCCTGCTTAGCGCGTCAATTATAGGCATAATCCCTACTAATATTATAAATGCTAAAGTAACTCTGTCTGTCTGTCTGTTACGCTTTGATGAAATTTAGCACAGACAATCTTTTAACCCTGAGAAAGAACATAGGCTATATTTTTTTATTAGAAATAAGAGTAGTTATGGGTCGGAAAGGAGGATGAAAAGTTGTATGATGGACATATCGCTATTTTTTGGACTAGAAATTTGAAACTTATTTTTCAAGCCATTGATTAAATATATAAAATAAACTTGTTATTCAAAGTTTATATACGTTACCCATATTTTGGGGTGGTTTATGTCCATCAATAGACTTTCTACGGATGCTGTGGTGATGATGATCACAATAAGTAAAACCAATAATATTTAGTAATGTTAAATATAAAAATAGCTCAGTTCATCTCAGTGTAAAAAATAGTTGATATTACATTAAATAAATTGACATATTTAATCATACGGATACGTATCGGACATAGGCTTCCTCAAAAATAGGCTAATTTTGTCTATAATTGCCGCGCTGGGCAAGCGTGTTGGCAATCGCAGAGCGCTGCTTTCGCGACGCGGATGCTGCTGCTCATCTCCACCCTGTGCATTTTAGCTACACTTTCTCGGATGGATATACCGCCATCTATCGGTTCTGGTACCTTAGTTGCTTCACGACAACTGGTACAGAGGGAGGTACTTTGACACTGCCGGTACCTCACGGCAAAACTATAAATAAATATTTAGTATTTGAACATTCTGCCTTATTTAGGTTACCTACTTCATGTTGGCGTTCGCTGCGAAATTAAAGTAATTAAAAGCTCTCATTTTACGGTTTAATTATCGCCTAGCTTTGGGTGAGACAGTTTTTATTACACGCGTACGTAGCTGAGTATAAGAAATTCTGTAGTGTTGCTATTATGTTTACGATAATCATCATATCAGCCACAAAACGTCCACTACAGGACATAGACCTTCCCAAGTAATCTCCAATAGGACTGGATGTATGCGGCCTGTGACTTGTGGTTTTGGTCAGATCGTCGCGCTAGGCAAGCAAACGTAGAACTGCATATTAGGCACGATTTAATAATCCTTTGAAAGAAAATTAGGTATCCAACACTTATTTTACGGGCGACGGGCCTATGGCGCAGGTGGTGGGGATCAAATCTTATGCGCCAAATGTTGCGGGTTCGATCTCCACACATACAAATATATATTTGATGTATTTTGTGATTGTTCTGTATCTGGGTGTTAAAATACGAATTCGAGTATCACATTTGTGATTCCTCTGTTGTCTGATGTCCGTGACACAAGTGCTTTAAGCGACTTACGACGGAGTCTGATCAATATCTGAGATGTTGTCTGAATATATATTAAGTAGTTTATGTATAGAGCTTATCAAGTCCAGTACCTGGGAATGTACTCCTATCGAATTTATTTACCAACTTTCAAACGATACTTTGTGTTTCTCTTTGTTTTATATCAGCCAATCCGACAAATGATGCCCTGTTTTAACAAATATGTGTGGTATAAAAAAAATCCATTGTAAATTGAGATATAAACTATCCTATCTTTCAACTTCTACTATCTTTAACTTGGATCACAACGGTACACAATAAGCAAAGATGGATTAAAATTGATCCAGCGGTTTAGAAGTTCAGCCCGGACAAACACCATGACACTAGTATTTTATATAGGTGTAATGATATTTTGTAAAGAAACTTTTATTAAGGAAGATGTTTATTTGACTTGTCATAAGGTCGATACGAAAAAAAAATAGTTGTACAGAACGCGTTTCAAAACAGTTTTAAAATAATTTCAATCAAAGAAAATATTACACTTCAATTTGATTTATTTCTGTAGATAAGATTGAATTTATGGACCTATCTTGGTGAAGTTTTCGCGTTTCTTAAAACAAATATTTTACAACCTTTTACAACCAAACAGCGAACTATTTTACAACCCAAACTTCGTTTTGATGTGGTTTCATTTCCAGTTAATATTAAATGCTCATTAAATCTGTGAATGAATGGTTAAGTTCCTAATTTCTATTGTCTGATCTTGTGAACTTCGGGCCAAGTTTGTTGGTGGAATGTTCTCATTATAAATGGGGGTGGTTGCCCCCCCTCCTTTATTATCTTGGTAAACAAGAGCAGGAGTTTGTCGCTGTGAAATAGAGTAGTCTAGTGTCGTGAGCAACTAACCCGCATCGGATGACAATACATACAATATATACATAAATAGATGTACACAACTTTTCATATATTGACCTGACTTCGAGATAAGTCGCTTTAAGCACTTTTGTTACGGACATCAGACAATATAGAAATCACAAATATAATACTTAAATTCATATTTTTAACACCCAGACATAGAACAAACACAATTATCTATAAAATGTGTATATAATACTTTATTACTGCCATTCGAAATCCACTGCTGGACGTAGACCGCGCTGGGCAATCGCAGAACATAGCTTCATGATGCTGCTGCCCATCTTCACCCTATAGTATTAAAGCGGTGCTCTTTTGGAGTGATATACCGCCATCTATCGGTTCCGGTACTGTAGTCACCTCTTTCGATACCTGGTACAGAGGCAGGTACTATTTTATTCTGCCGTTACCACAGTTATGTAATAAAAATCGGAATTGTCCTAGAAGATTACACCAGCAAGTAGATCGTTATACTCGTAAAGTAATTTAAACACTCTCTTGCACTTCAGACTAAAACATATTAATGTGAGCACTAAAATTTGGCGGTAGAAATAGGTAGGAGTTAAGTAGGTACTTAAGTATCTATAGTATGTTGGAAAAGGTTTATCTCGGGTATAGATATAATCTTTCAAAGAAAATAATGAAGAGGAGATGTGCGGCGTGCGTGGGATGCCTAACCACCGAGAAGGCTTAATTATAACATAGTTAATTCCGCCAAACTATTTTTTAAAGTGGATAATATATATAAAGAATCCATATAGATTTGCAATGCATGAAAATTCTCAAATAATGCAATACACCATGAGTTGCCTCACTATGCGTCCAAGTTTTCTAATTATATTTTTAAAGATTTAAAGTCCTCGAATAAATAACAATTTAATGGGGCACTACGTTACTCATACAAAATTTATCATCATTACCATCACACCAGCTATTGGAACATTGATGAACATAGGCCTCCCCAAGAAAGGAATTTGCCCATAATTGCCGCGCTGGGCAAGCGTGATGGCAATCGCAGAGCGCAGGTTTTGAGACGGGATGCTGCTGCCTGTCCCCAGCCATGTGCATTTGAGCTGCACTGTTTCGGATGGATGAACCGCCATCTGTCGGTTCTGGACACCTGGTACAGGAGGAGGTACTATTCTACTCTGCCGGTACCTCACGACAAAGTAATATCACTTTAAGAAATTTATTATTCAGTTAATACTAGATATAAAATTTGATTTAATCTTAAAAGAGTT
This sequence comes from Heortia vitessoides, assembly GCA_020976665.1. Taxonomy (NCBI): domain Eukaryota; kingdom Metazoa; phylum Arthropoda; class Insecta; order Lepidoptera; family Crambidae; genus Heortia; species Heortia vitessoides. The sequence goes on from JACJUM010004390.1 coordinate 18,056,291, forward strand.
TTTTTACAATATTCGTACGTTGACTTGACTCCGTGGTAAGTCGCTCAAAGCACTTGTGTTACGGGTATCAGACAATAGAGGAATCACAAATATAATTTTTAAATAAAAATAAATGTGAAACTCTGGCACAGGGCAAACAAATAGATCATCATATAAATATAGATGTTGGGACAAATATAATTTTTAAATAAAAATAAATGTGAAACTCAGGCACAGGGCAAACACATAGATCATCATATAAATATAAATGTTGGGGATAGCACAAAAAATTATATAAGTACTCGACGCTCGACTATCTTGTGCGCCAAAGGTATATTCTGAAGGTAGTCAAAGATATAGGTCCTGCGTCTGGGTCTAGAGGTTTGTCTGAATTTTTTTAATTTATTTATTGAACTTTATAGCACAACATATTACAAAATTTATAAATGGCGGGCTTAATGATAGTAGGCATTATTTCCCAGTCAACCATTACACGTAACAGAAAATATATATATAGTAGTGCAGATAATATATACATAAAAAAGGTAAACGTTACATACATATTTGTATAAATAAACGCAATAAATACATATGATATAAAAAAATATATAAATGACGTATGTACATCAGGAATAAGGTTATAAAGTTAGAGAAGCAGCATCAATAAATAAAGTACGGAGAAAGTGTTTCAGGGTAAATTTGTTTGGGGATTGCTTAATATTCAACGGAAGCTCATTCCAGATTCGTATAGCTGTCACTGTAAAAGAGTTTGTCAAAAAACTAGAGTGATGAGATTAATAGAAGAACGGAGGTTACGTACGTGAAAGGAAGATAGGAATTGGAATCTGTCCTTTCAGTAAGTTGGTGCGTACAGATAAAAAAGTATTGAAAATTATATGCTTAAAACTCGAATTTTACGACGTTCACGAATAGGAAGCCAGCCGAGAAGAGATCGGTAATGGGAAATATGATCGTATTTACGCAAACTGAAAATGAAACGAAGACAGTTGTGACAGAAGATCTAATTTATTAAGGAGTTCTTGAGAGATATTAGTGCAGCACACGTCACTATAGTCAATTATGGGTAAAACCAGGGATTGAATAAGAAGGGTTTTGGTTTTGGTTGGAAGAAAATGTTCAAATCGATAGAGAGCACGAAGCGTTCCTGTGTAATCTGTGGCCGTAACACAAGTCAAAGCGACTAATCTATTAGTTACTGCTTAATGCTACTTGGGTTACGGAGATTTAATTATGTGCTATACTAATTAAGCACTATGTACAATTAGATATAAAACAAGTACCAATGTTGAACACATCTATGTGTGACTGTTATCCGAACAGACAAAACTTGGTGAACAAGATAGGGCGCCATCGGGCTTATCAAACACTTGGGATAAATCTAAACATATAGTATTTTTAAAAGTAACATCTTACGTTTACAATGTTTGCTTAAATATATTACACATCTATATTACTACACGGAGTAACAAAACGATCACGATCACGGCCTTAAAATGCTGTTTATTTATTTTTTTACATATTTCTTCGACGCTCCGGTTGCTATGGGGCAATCGTTTTATCTTAATCTCATAAAATATATCTTTTATTTTAATCGTTTTGTATAGGAGTCAACTGTTTGTGCACACTAGTATTTATTTATATAAATAAGTTATGCACAAGTGAACTCATTGGCCAGAATTATATTTATTCAAATTATACTTAAATTAAACAATTGTTTAATTATCTATTTCCTATTTCTATTTTGGGAAAAGGAGTTATGAATCATTTCTGTATAGCCATTGTAGCATGTGAATCGTTGACGATTCTGGAGCGGGATTGTAAAGTTTGTTAGTGTATCAATAATAACGAGAGTGAAATCGCTGAAACCAAATAGTAATAATAATAATAAATTAAACAAATAAGTTCATACAAAATCTCGTACAATGAATTGGTTACGGGTAACAGAGTTATTACAAATATAATATTTATACATGTATTTTACACACCCATCAATCAGACACAATACAATTAAATACTCATCATAACACTACTACAGACAAAGTTGCCTTAACTACTATGAATTGCGACAAGCGACTCGCGCCGCCCGTCCACAAAATATCGGTACCTTTTGTGCTTACCGCTTCTGTTAGTCGTTAACCTCACAATACCATTCCTAGGTTCGTAGATGGATATACCAGAAAAATTATATAGAAAGCTTTCAAACTCGCAAGGCAAAGAAAATATTTGAAAATTGGCTATAAGATTGAAGCTAGAACCTAGAAACTGTTAGAACAATTTTTATTGTAGAAAAAAAGAGTTGTTTCTTACGTACACACATACACACACACACAAAAGTTTTTCACTGTGCGTACTAACACGTCTAGTTGTAGTTATTTGCATATTTTTATATTTTAATGTTTATTTTATTACATTTGGCCTAAATATTTATATTTGGCCGAGTTGTGTACAACCATCAACATATATATATATATATATATATATATATATATATATATTTATCAGACATATGGCGGTCTTGATACCATATATAGAAAAGAAGAAGCTGACTGACTAATATTAATATATCAGTCAGTCAGCAGGGCCTAAACTATAAGGGTTAGAAATTGTGCACAGGGGTTCGGTTTCTATTATATCTATGATTGACTGACTTGCAAATCAACGCTGGGCCTAAACTATAAGATCAGAAATAATCAGTATAATATAGCCCACTTTATTGAAAGGTTATAGGTATAAGGTATAGGTTATATAACATCACGACAGGACCCACTACAGCTGAGCATAAATAATACTAGGTTTGATCTCCAACTCAACGAGGGATAAACCGCGGGGCGCTGCTAGTTTTTGTTTAAATGTTTGTTCTGTTGAGGATCGAACCCTTATCGAAATACATAAAGCAGATATTACCGCATGTAGTTTTTTCTTTGGAACATGTAGGTTTCATATAACGTTCTAGGCAAACTGAGTGGGGAATTTACCTTTTGTAATTGTATTACGAAGGTTAACCAAACATTTTCCACAATGCTGATAAAGAGCTACTGATCCCACCAATTTAGTTTATTTTCCCCCGAGGAGAAATAGCGCTCGTCCCGACTTGTTTTCTGTTAGCACCACGCATTTTTCCAGCGTCCTGAAACTCACTAATATCTAAAACAAGAATTGTTAGTATTTGATAAATTGTTAAATTTACAAATCTAGTATAATGTCTTGATTCCGAGGTAAGTCGCTTACCACTTGTATTACGGAAACCAGACAACAAAGCAAACTCAAATATCGTTATAAAAATATTTTCACTGGGTGGGAACCGAATCCCCGACCTTTGGCGCATAAGATAGGATCTCTACCATCCGCGCTATTGAGCCCATCGAATATTATTTAATTTAAAATTTTTAACTCTGGTTTCAATTTTCCCAACCAATGTTAAGGGCATATCCTGCAGTTCCTAGACTGTACCAATGACAACCATGTTTCACTGGTACAGTCTAGGAGGTGGGAATAGCATTAACTCCTTATACCTTTGATTCTTATTAAGATCTTTCCATAGATTATATCAACATCGGATGCTTCTTACTCTTTTACGGAAAAACTTCACTATAATTTTGCTCATACATTATTATGTATGTCTTTAAAGGTTCGTTTCTAGTATATTATTATATCAGCTATAAAAAGGCCACTGTTGGACATAAGCCTTCTCAAGATAGGGGAAGTTTTGCCCATATATTTAAATATTTTCTCTGGGTGGCAATCGAACTCTCGATCTTTGGCTTAAGATAAAATACCTAGCATCTGCAACATTGAGCCCATGGGCAATCGCAGAGCGCAGTTTTTGCGACGGGGATGCTGCTACCCATCTAGCTCCGTGCATTTGAGCCGCACCGTTGCAGCTGGACATACCGCTATCTGTAGGTTCTTGTACTTTAGTCGCCTATTACGACACCTGGTACAGGGCCTCTCCCTATGCTATTCTACACTGCCGGTATCTCACGACAATTGATATTATCACCACAAGTTTTTCTTACAGGTTACTTTCTGGTGGCTCGTGCAATGAACTTGCATGAAACTCAGATATATAGCAATAACATTCAGACAAGAAAAACAAATATTCATCATAAAAATATTTGCCCGGGTTGGGGATCGAACCCAGGACTTATGGCACACAAGATAAGATCACTACCATCTACGCTAATATCACTTCATATCACAAATATAGGTAATCACGTCGGGAGGTCTTCGTTCAGCACTGAACATTCCACGGCTTTTATGACGGTACATCAAGAAGTAACAAAAAATAAATAATGTAATTGAAATAAAGATTCAATGTATGCAGCTCGGTTCAAGTTTGATAACCTTAGTAAACGATTACGCTGCGTTACGTGTGAGGGTTGCAAAAAGGGGAGGGGGGGATGTCTTCGTCAGAAGCTTCGGGCGTATTTTTTGCGTGGAGGAGGAATATTTGGAGAGATTGATCGTCGCCACTGACAGCGGGGTTAAGGGCAGACTGCGCTTTTTATTACATCATACCAGAAGATGTGCCGTGGAGTATCGACCGTGTAGAATAGCACTTCCCTCTGTGCCAGGTGTCGTGAGAGGCGACTAAGTTACCGGAACAGGCGGATGTCGGTGTATCCATCCTCCATAGCGCAGTTCAAATACAACAGGGTGGGGATAGGCAGCAGCCTCACCGTCGCAAAGCAACGTTTTGCGAATGCCATCACGCCTGCCCAGCGGGGCAATTGCTATTATAGGCAAAAATCTCCTTTCTTGTAGAGGTCAACGTCCAACAAACGATTTAACTATGAGAAGAAACTATCGACTTTCGAGTAAATATTTATTTTAAAAGAAATTACAATAATTTTTCACTTCATCTCATATGTTACCTGATTCCGAAATAAGTAGCTTCAAGACGTAACTTAAGTGGGGTTATCAGACAACAAAGAAAATACTAATATAATACTTAGTAACTTATCAATGACACCCAAACTGGGCTAATATGGCTATTCTTTCCCTTTCAGTACCTCACTCCCCTCAGATGCTGAGTGCAGAAGGTACTATGTGTTCTACCGGTATCCTACAACCTGTCACCGGATTATAAGATCTTTATATCATGTAGTTTTTGAGAGCATTAATAAATATAGATTAGTTTTGGATTGTAGGTTCCATTATTTAATTTAGTATTCTTTTTTTATTTATGTACTTTATTGCACAGAATATTACAAAATATACAAATGGTGGACTTAATGCCAATTGGCATTATCTCCCAGTCAACCATTATACGAAAAAGAAAAAATACATATAGTGGTGCAGATAATATATACACAAGAAAGACAAACGTTATATACACATTTGTATAGATAAACGCAATAAATACATATGACATAAAAAAATAATGTACATCAGAAATAGGGTTATAAAGTTAGAGAAGCAACATCATCACTAAATTAAATCTAAGCGTGTCTATCAATAACTACCTTTCTTTAACCTACCTTCGCCTTAAACTTTACTCTACACGCTTCTCGAGTAAAAAAGAGAGCGCTATAAATAACTCTTCGCCCTTAGTCAGTGTTCGTACATTTTTAAATGGCCGCGGTATACGTGATAATGTAAATCTAGATGTTGATATTTTAAAGATACAATAATAAATATACTCCACTTGATTAGTGCCGTGATCTCGTCTGAGACTTCAAATAATATCATATGTCGCGGGAGCTCTATTTTATTGTGGTTCAGTTTTGAGGGTTTTTTATAAAACCAAGTAGTTAAACATGCATGCAGTCCGCGGCAGTAAGCATCACTACAGCCTATAGACGCTCGTAATATCACATGGATATCACAAGCAAAGTGCTTGCTTGTCAAGCGTGTAACTTGAAGATATCATGTCACATTACCCAGTAAATTTACAGCCTATATCAAAGTTCAAATCGGAACACATAAATACTATTTATTGGTAGAAACAGGTGAGAGTGGGGTACCACCACAGACGTCCTTTGTATGAGATCTATTTCATGTAAATATTACTGATTAATGTGGATATTAAATCTTCAAGTTACAAAACGTGCGTTTACGTTAGCTGAATGGTTGTTTGACAATATATTCTTTAAAATAACCTAATAGCCAATCACGACTGTCCTTGGTAATCTATCCTCGACATCTCACTAGATAATAAAGAGTGCCCCAACCTCCTAGACTGCCTCCAAGTTGTAAAACGACGCCATACAACTGATGCAGTTTGTGCCTCGCTGCCAACTAACAACCATAGATGTTTTTTTTTCGGAGTACCTTACGCTTTTTATTAAGAAGTCATTCTCGATGCCACTGAAGGGAAGGAGAGGCTGCTGATTATTGAACGACCATATGCCCGATTTTACGTACCCTGCGTAGAATGGATTAAGCGGGTTCTGAGTGGGTTTGATAGCGATCATCCGAGGACGCTTCTGAGGCTTGACCTCGGCCCGGGTGGCGGTCATAAGGGACAGTTTAGTTGTTTGTAAAAGAGTAGGGCTAAGTGAACCCGACTGCACGCGTTCGCCGGCGAACGAGGTACACTACGAAAATAATGTGTGTGATAGTGGAGGTGCCAGTGAGAGGGCGACGGAGGAGGACGTTAATTGGAGATAAGATATGATATGAGTGGATCGTCGAGTGAGTGTTGCAGCCTGTGATATCGGTCATGGGGCAACCATAGTCATGAGCACCCGACATTAAACAAAAACAATAAGCAGTTATTTAGACAGCTATTAAATTTTATCATCCACAATAACATAAATCTCAATTTATGACTGAAATAATTCACTTAAAGAAAATCCGTGTACCACCGATAAGAACCTGGAAAATATCTAAAACATTTTCAAAAGGATTTTTCCAGGGACAATGTCAATTTCTTCGGATTACAGTACGGTGGAGTAGCTTAAAGTACGTACACAAAGTAAATATCTGTTGATCATTTTACGCAACACGAAAGAATTTTGAATAAAGTTTTGGTGGGAATTCTCGCTGCGACGACGCTGACGAATTCTTGAGACTAAATAAAGGGGTGACTTGTACCCTCTGGTGTTTTGCGAGGTTTTTAGGGGAATTCATAAAAGTTTTTTAAGCATACTTTTCGTAGCTTTTTATGGTGCCAAACGAGAAGTATGTTTGCAACAATCTAGAGTTTAGATTTGTGTCGGCACAAAATTATGTTAAAACACTAGCGACCGGCCCCGGAATTTCATGGGTTACACCCCGAGGATTAAAACTGGTTATTGTAATTGATATATACTACCGTGGAATTTCTTGTAGACTTTTTGAAGGGGTAACACATTAAATTATTTTGATCTTCCTCGTCGGGTTCAGCCAGCGTTTGCTATGTAATTGCAAAAACTGTGTTAAATTACGACATCACTTTGGAAACTTCTAAAATTAATTAAATTGTACATGTAAACCTTATAAATCTTTCTCTTGAATTACTTTATCTATTCTCCACAACTCTCTTTACTATATCTCTATCTATAAAAAAATATCCCATCAAAACGCGTTGCGTACTTTTTTAAAATCCAAGTATACATGGAGACAGACAGACAGTAAAGTGAAATTTATGTTTGTTACAATTTGACGACAGAATGAACTAAGATAAAGACTGAATTCGCGGCGGCTACTATCTATGCGTAAAATATTGGGTTTCCGTGGCAAAAACTAGATTTTTTTTATTTTAAGGGACATTCAAGGAGTTTTAGTTTCAGGAATACATAATAATTATAATAATATATTCTTTATCGCACACAAACATTTTCATAGGACGTTATATTTAAAAGGGCAACCTTTGGTTGGACATATGAAAGAGATAATATATTATTAAGAAAATAAATATTAGATATATTAGATACCGGCAGAGCACCTTCCCCTTTACTGGATGTCATAAGAGGCGACTAAGTTCACGAGACTAAAGACTATGTTCAGTTTCACAGACATCAGAACCAACAGATGGCGGTATATCCTTCCAAAACAGTATGGCTCAAATGCATCGGGATTGGCATCAGCATACGTCGGGAAAGTTGCGCTCTTCGATTATCACCACATTCGCCCAGCGCGGCAACTATGGGCATAATTCCCCTTTTCTTGGGGAGCCTTAAGTCCATCAGTGGACTTCCAATAGCTGATATGGTGATATTTTGCATTGTTTATATGAATAATACAAAGTAAAAGCCTTTCTCAGGATATATATTTTAATAAGGTTTTCATCAGAATTCAGAAGCAAAACACTTGGATTACGAGATAGCAAATAGCAAACAAGTGTGTTTTTCAGCAGCAAATTTAAACATAGTGTACTAGTTACACTGTGTTCAAATTTACATGAGAAGAATATACAATTCTGCAAAAGGAGTTCGAGTTATATGAAGTACGTGCATGTGAATATTAAACCTTATTTCCTGGTATTATATTAGCTATAGAAAGTTCACTGTTGGGGATAGGTCTCCCTAAGATACGGGGTTTTTGCCCACAATTGTGGGTGGGCAGGTGTGATGGCAATTGCAGAGGAATACTTCGCGACGACGATGTAGTTTCGGATGCATATACGTCTGTCTGTCCGTTCCGGTATCTTAGCCGGAAGTTACGACACCTGGTATAGAGAGAGGTACTATTCTACTCCACCGTTACTCCCCAGCACCCGGTATTCGGCTTATACGTTAATCCAATTCCAAACTTAAATATTACAAGTCAACTTTAAAACAATCAAATTCCTGCGGATCGTAGGTCGAAATCTTTCAATTACGAGGGCCTCGGGCCGTTCCAATTATACATTTTGTCCGGGAATAAAGTTGCGATACTTTGAAGCGGTTGTTTGTAAGTATTTGTGGTTAGTTGAGTTTTGTTTAACTTTTATATAATATTAAACTGTAACCCTTTTATGTAAATGAACTTTCTGAAATTTACTCGTTTCGTTGCCGTTGCGGCTTTATCTTGTTACAAGCAGCGCCCCGCGGTTTCACTCGCGTAATTCTCCTTCATCATTACAGCCATTGCAAGTCCAAGGCTGGACATAGGCTTTCCTAAGAAAGGGGGAATTTTGCCCATAGTTGCCGCGCTGGGAAAACGTGTTGGCAATTACAGAACGCAGCATTCGCATTGGAAGGATGCTGCTGCCCATCCCTGCTCGGTGCGTTTGAGCTACGCTGTATTGGATAGATATACCGCCATTTGTTTGTTCAGGTACCGCAATCGCCTCTAACAACACCTGGTAGAGGGAAAGATACTATTCTATTCTGCCGGTACCTCAGTAATTCTCCTTACTGTAACAATAAATATCGACAAACAGATTTTATTTGGCGTAAGGGACATATAAAGGCAAAAATATTTTTGTTTATTTATTTCTGACTTTAAACAGTTTCAAGTAAAATAAGTTGCGAAAGCGGTACTCTGCGAATACCAATACGTTTTTCCAAGCACGGCAATTACGGGCTCCCTTTGTTGGATAGGCCTATGTCTAGCTGTGGACTTCCTGGCTGGTGTGGACTGAATGGCAGGAATTATGCTCGTAATTTCCGCGCTTCGTAAGTGTATTGGCAAACGCAAAGCGCGGCTTCGCGAAAAGGATGCTGCTGCCCAACCTCACCCTGTGCATAGGAGCTGCACTGTCTTGCATGGATATACCGCCATCTGTTGGTTCTGGTACCTTAGTCGCCTTTTACGTCACCTGGTACAGGAGGAGGTACTCTTCCGGTACCTCACGGCTAATATAGACTATAATTTATTCTTGTCACAATGGGTACTACGTGGGTTGACCACGTCCACCAACAAAGTCGCAAAATGATTAATGATTTTAAACAGCATTATCTTGTTTACTACAACTTGTAATCCCAGCTAAAAACGTAACAAGACAAAGAGATTCCCCAGCGGTATCGTCGGAATAAATCTTTTCATGTCCAAAGGTCCAATTAACCCCGGTCAACAAGGTGACCAATCAAACCGGCCGGATCCATTCCGGTCTCAGAGTAATGGCCAATCCGGGAGATACTCGTTTATCGCGTTATCAGTCGGCCCCTAATCGCCGGAGTTGCCCTGGGGCGCGTCAGCTCTGCTCGCTATTGTCTGTTAAACGGTGCCTTATAACTTACCTACTTTTTACTAGTGATGTCCAACAGCTGTCGATAAGGTAGCTAGTTATGAGGTAGACCGCATACGAATGGTGTCTGTATGTTTTTTTAAAATTTATACATAGAAATAAAATTGGAGTCAGTAATATTAAAATAACCGCTTTCTACTACAATTTTTGTCTGCTTGTTTGTTCCGGCTAATCTCTAGAACAGCTGCACCGATTTGGAAGTGACTTTCATTGGTAGATAGTTTACATAATAAATAGTAACTTAGGGTATATTATATCACGCTACGTCAGAAATGAGTCTAGTATTGATTAAAAATGTGGCAAAAATAGGGGAAAAATTTACGTTCATTGCGTGCGCTGCGTAAATATGCTACCCAAAGTCACAATTCTACGCGGAAAAAGTTGCGGACAATGCTAATTTTATAATAAATCGTCAAACCATACCCTACGTATGTATAGATGCTTCTAATATCACCAGGAAATCACTAGTGCCTATTATCACATATACAGCCATTAGAAGTCCATTACTAGATTTAGCCATAGCTAATAGTTGCATTGGGTAAGCGTGTTGGAAATTACAGAGCATAGCTTTTACGACGGGGATGCTGTTGCCCATCACCACCTATGCATTAGTTCTGGCACTTTAGTCGCCTCTTACGACACCTGGCATAGAGGGAGATTCCACTCTGCCGGTAGCTGACAGCAATGTGCCTATGCACTAATGATTTTAGGGGTATATAAAAGTTTAATTATTAGCACATATTTACAAGAGGTAGTCTTTATAAAAAAATGTCTGCATTGGTACGTTGCTTCACGAAGTTGGCAACGCATTAGTAATATTCTTGTGATATCACCAGCGTCTTAAGGCTGCTGTGACCCTTACTATCACGCGGACTGTATGCTTGTTTATAGACCTGGTCAAACAAAAAAAACGAATCCTTTCGTTAACACCAAATTGCCGGAATCTGTTTCGTTATACTACTAAGTGGCATAAAAGCTTGAGGTCTGCGAGTTAAAAGGCCTCACGGTAGTCCATAGACGCGCATCACTGCAAATTTAATGCTACCGCGTCACCATATGATCCGAGGACAATATGTCAGAATATACAGTAATTTTTTCTCAGCCTTTTTTATTCCCTGAACTGGAACACAGTAACGAGAATGCTCTTAAGCGGTAAAAATAGATGAGAATGAGGTATCCAGGTATGATTGCGTGTTTGTAGAAATAATCAGAAAGATTTGAACCAATCGCTTTGAGTGACAAGTCCGCCATTTGTATTATAATTTATAATTTTTTCTTTAAGTAATTTTTTGTATACAATGAGTATATTACATACTAGTCTAATCAGGGTTAGGATTTAGCTAGTTGTATGCCAAGGTTGTAAACAATAAGGGTGGTAAATATATTTATTTACATTATGACGTAGGCAAACAAGCATGCCGTGAGGTATCGGCAGAGTAGAATAGTACCTCACTCTGTATCAGGTGTTGTAAGAGGCAACTAAGGTCCCAGAACCGATGGATGGCGGTATATCCATTCGGATCAGTATAGTTCTAATGCACAGGGCGGGGATGGGCAGCAGCATTCCCACCGCGAAAGCTGCGCTCTGTTACTAGCGTGTCGCCAACTTTGTAAACTGAAGGTAATTTGTCACATTTATCCAGTGCCTCAATGCTTATTTCATTTTCCAAACCGGAACACAACAATGCGAATTTCACCACATATTTTTCTTGCAACCAACTCAGTTGTAAGATTCGCCAAGTGATGGCAGAGTAGCACTAAGACAGGCTGCACGATGACAGGTACGATATGGGACTCTGTCAGCGCATCGTAGTATCGTAAATTCAGTATGGATGTATTTAATTTTTGATTATTCAAAGGAGCCTATGATTAGGCTAATTTAAATAAAAATTATTTTGATTTTGATTTTGCGAGCACGGGGGACTTTTGAGATCTTAGTAAACGTGCCGAATTGTGATATTTTTTGGCTCCAGCTAATCTTAAAAACACCTGAAAATTTTCGACAGAAGTTTTAACAGTACATAGCAGTCTGACTTAAGTCTCCTTAATGTCAAGAAAATATTAAAAAAGACGCGCAAACATTATTTAGGTGTGGCGCGTTTTTGAATTTGTATCCATAATTAGATTCGAATAGTAGTATCATTTTAAATTACTGTAATGCAGATGAAATCGGGCCCAAATGGTAGTGTTTTATCTTGAGCGCCAAGGGTCCTGGGTAAGAACTTCACTCTGGACAAACATTTTATATTGATATTTGTGTCTGCCCTAAATACAAGTGCTTTAAGTGACTTATCTCGGAGTTGGGTCAATGTATGAGATTTTGTGAGAAATATATTAAAATCATTTTTAACCCGTACAGAGACAGGGCAGAATGTTCGTCCGACGGGTTAAACATACTTTTACGATGGAGTAAAATGCAAAATGTCACGAATAAGAAGTCCAAGTCGTGACTATAAAGTGTTCACAGATCTATAAAAGTATGTGAAATGTGAAATCCTTATTTGTTTTTAAACACAAATATTTAGCTATAATGTTTTCTAAATGCTTTTATTTAACACTAGCAGGGCCCCGCGGTCTTATCCTTAGAGTTAACTTTTGAAATTCAGGAATAAAATATCTATATATATAAAAGGAGAAGCTGACTGATTGAATGATTGACTGACATATCAACGCAGAGCCTAAACTAAAAGAGTTGGATACTTGAAAATTGGAACAGCGGTACGTTTTATAACGTAGAAAAGTACAAACAAAGGGATTTTGAAAATTCAGCCCCTAATCGGGACAAACGGGGGTGCAAAGTTAGTATAAAATTTAGTTGCTTTTGAAGTTATTCGAGTGAAATTCAGTGCAGGCGACACATTAAAATTCCTGAAACACGTGTAAAATTTTTTTTCGAAAATTATACTTTTAGAGGGTAAAAAATGGGTGTAAAATCAGTATGGAGAGGCGTTCCTAGTAGTCTATATAATTTGATGATAATGTTACTTTCCATTGGTAAAATATTTTTGGAAATCAGTCAAGTCGTTTCTGAGTTTATAGCACACAATATAAGCCTTGCCTCGTTACATTCCATTTCAGGTGAATTCGATTTTATGAAATATAATATAGCCTAACTATAACTATAACTCGGTGAAATTGTGGCTTTCTTATGAAGAAAGAGTTATTTAAATTGGTCGAATTGATTTCGAGTTAAATCGTAAACAAATGAACATGCAATCATATTTCAGTTTGTAATAATAATAGATATAAAAATTTTATTTCTGCAAGCTAAATGAAAAAAAGCATTTGAAATGGTTTTATTACATTCTTTATCCAAAAAAACTGTATACTATTTTATTAAAGATTACGTTAATATGTGTTCTTAAGATATAACATATATATTTATTAAGATTTTCCACAACATTTTAATCAATTGATCGGACTCCGAGATAAGTTGCTAATAGTTAACACAGTTGTATTACGAACGTCAGATAACAGACAAATCACAACTATACTACTTAAATACACGTATATATTTAACACCCAGACACAGAACCAAAAAAAATAACCCCATTTAAATATATATCCTAGGTGGGCAATGAACTCACGACCCCTGCCGCACAAGACGGGATCACTACCATCTCCGCCATCGGGTCCGTCAATACAATCTGCTTTAATACCTATCTTTGAGAAATTGGTTGGTACATGTTTGATTACCGCCCCCGATAAAGGTTCCAATTACACCGATGTAGTGGTAACGGTTCTTTATCACCACCAGTATTTTCTTGTGGCTTCCTTTCTGGTTGCCTTTCTTTGCTCGTGTGATTAAATTTCTGTATACTTCGTTATAGGACGCATTAAAGGATATACTGATTTGATGTTTGTAATGGCTTATAGACTGTAATAATTATTAATTGTAAAAATGTTATAAAGGTTGTCTGCATTGGTACCTCATTCTCGCCTATTACTACCGCCAAATGGAAGTGGATTACTGTAAATGTGACATAGTATCTTCAGTTCACAGGGTTGGCAACTCGCTGGTGATATCCTTGTGATGACACGAGCGTCTATAAACTGCGGTCACGTTACCATCCAGCGGACGGTATGCTTGTTTGCTGACTTCATATCATCTGTCTGTCTGTTTGTTGCAGATAATCTCTGAAACGATAACAAAAACGATAAAATAAAGAGTAACGTAAGCTACATATCATCACGTCATTTGAAAGAAAATAAACTGTCCAAAGCCTATTATACTCGTATATATGCATAAAAAGAAACTAATAGACTGACTGACTATATGTCTGAATAGCTGTCACATCAACGCAGGGCCCAATCGGGTATAAGGGTTGGAAACTTGATATTTTGCAAAGGGCTTCTTTTTATAAAGGGAGCACTATGAAAGGATTTTTCAATATTCACGCCCTAAAGGGGTAAAACAGGGGTGCAAAGTTAGCATGAAACTTTGCTGTATTTGAGGTTACTCGAATGTGATGAAATTTCGTGTAATGGTTCTTTATTGAAAGTCATGAAACACAAGTAAAATATTTTTAGGATTATCAGAATAGGCTATTCTCCAATTTCTTCATTTTTTTTTTAAATGTTCGTATATATCTGATAATTCATTATAATTTTTATTTCAGCAAAATATGACCGATTTATGCCGAAAAAAAAATATTAAAAATTTGTCGTAAAATATACGCGCCAAAATACCATCCGCCATTTTGGTGACGTCAATAGTACTAAAATATTGTAACCTCAAATTGACATTTGTCATTGACACGATATTGAGTTTGTCGGCTTTGTTGAGTTGTTTTTATTTATATAAAAAGATGAGTTTCTATAACCCGTATCGTTGGTGTGTTGCGTTAAATTGTAAGAATTCGACATTGAAGACTCCAGAAAAGTTATTTATTACTATTCCGAACGATGTTGTTAACCTCAAAATAAGAAAATTTCATTGAATTACACCTATGAATCACACAAATGATATTGTTGTGATAAAGTAATAGAAAGATTTACTTACATAGCTGTTTTTATATTTCTGCATTCGGCAGAAAAGAAATCTGTATTACACGCAAAGAAGTTTGTAATCATTACCGCATCTATCTTCGGTAAATTAGTACTTTCGGCTTTTACAAATCCGACGTCCATGTTTAATTATGCAAAAGTAGCGTAATAAAATACAAAATCTCTAAAATAAAAGGAATTATACACAAAAAAAGTAAAAAATTAAGGAACACAGTCAGTTGTTTACATTTAGATATTTTAGTGCTTGTGACGTCATTCTGGAAAAAAACATGGTGGACGGTGTTTTCGGTCACGTGACTTACAGATAATAAAACTCGGATTTTAATTTTGAAATATAAAATTAATCTTAGGTTTTTATGGAATAACGACATTTTTTTTCAATTCCTCACGTTATTATTTATTCAAGTAACATAATGTTATATTTTTTTGTTGATAGATGAAAATAGCCTATTCATCCCTTAATATGAAAGTTCTATAATTTAACGTAGGTAAACCGCAGGTTACTGTTAGTAATATACTTCATAGTCGACTATTCTACGCGGACGAAGTCGCAGGCACAGCTAGTTAACTAATAAAAACGAAAACAGGCTTTTTAAGGAAAGTAGAGCTTTGTATTGAAAATGCTCCTCATCCCCGCCCTGTTTCATGTGGACTGCATCGTTTCAAGATGATACAATTCTCAGTTGGTTTTCGAACCTTAGTCGTTTTTGACCTGAAACACAGTGAGATACTATTTTAAATTACATACAGTGCATCACTAGCCGTGAGGTACCGACAGAGTAGAACAGTACCACCCCCTGTACCAAAAGTCGTAAGAGGCAACTAAGGTGGCAGGAAAGAATATGGTGGAGGACGACAGATGGGGTATATCCATGCAAAAAAGTCAGCTCAAATGTACAGGGCGAGGATGGGCAGCAGTATCCCCGTCGCGAAAGCTGCACTTTGCGATTGCCAATACGCTTGCAACGCGGCAATTATAGCCAACATACCCCCTTTCTTGGGGAAGCCAATGTCAAACAGTGGACTTTTATTGGCTGGTATGATGATGCTGATGACGTACATCACGCCTGTGTTTCATAGGGGTAGGCAGAGACTATGGATCTCTACTTATTACGATCTTGGCATACCTCTATCGCTTCACTTCTTCGCATTAGAAACTGCTTACGATATGTTCATCTAGGTCACTATACCAACTTTTCCATTTACTTCCTTTCTTTATTTTTGTGTGTTTATTCTTTTCTTACCTAGCTTTTCTACATGTCCTAACAATTTCCACATTCCTTTCTCTATCGTTGTTAAAAAATTATCTTTTACATCACATTGATCTCTTATTCACTATATCACTATTCGTTTATCCATCTCTATATAAATATTAAAATATATGTATTTAAATAGTTTATTTGTGATTCCTCTGTTGTCTGGCGTCCGTTACATAAGAGCTTTAACCGACTTACCACGGATTTAGGTCAACGTATGAGATGTTGTGGGAATTAAATATTATTATCACTCACAATTTTTATACCAGTACTGATTTAGTTACACTCGATCCTCGATAACTATGCGTTAGCGGTCACCCATCCCTGTCTGAATTTGTTTTTCCGCAGTTAAGTTGTTCATCGCCCGGAGACAGAACCCAAACCCAGATGTGAATAATATTGACAAAGAAAATAATGGGAAAACAATTTGCCCGCGAACCGGCAGTTCAGTTTGCCGACTCTCCGAGTTATTTTCATTTTTTACACAAATTTCTATTGCAAATACGGAAGTTTGGGTAATGGAAATTTGAGTGCTTTCACTTAAAATTTAATTTCATCTTAATGCATACAATTGGTTACGCCTGTTGTTTAAATTTTAACGTGTAGCTATTAAGTTATTACTAAAATATACAGGTTGTATCATCATGATTATCATGGCAGGTTTAAAAACGTCCATTGAATTTAAAATGATAAATATAAGCTTACCCGTAAAAGGGGGGAATTTGCCCATGTACTCTTGTATGTAGACTTTACGAAGTAACTAAGGTCTCTTTCATTTTACTATAACACACGTGAAACATTTATTGCTTCGATGCATTTTGAATTAGTATCCATGATAAATTAATTCAAATGACTGCAATGCAGATGAAGTCGTCGGCAGAATTAATATAGAAATAAATGTATACAGAAATTATATATTGGGGCCCTTTGGCGCCAAATTGTAGTGATCTTTTCTTAAGGCTCGACCCTTGGCGCTCAACATGGATCCTCACCCTGGACAAACATTTATATATTGATATTTGTGTTTTTTCAGTATCTCGGTGTTGTGTTTAAGTGTTATATTAGTCATTCCTTTGTTGTCTGATGTCCGTAACACAAGTGCTTAAAACGACTTATCATGTGTTTATTAATTATAGTACTTAAACACGCTTAGGTGTCAGTAGCACAACAGTAGTTCGGTCCTCCGGTATTGGGAAGATATAGGTTCAAGTCCCGCCTAACATCTGAGACAAGTTCATTTTTTTTCTAGTTAATATCATTTTAAATATTATTAAGCATTATCTATGCATAAAATATCCCAAAGATATTATAACATGCAGTATATTAGAATTACTTTGCAATATTTTACGTTACGTTAAAATTAATATTATCACGTCAAATTTAAAAAGGAGAGTTATGAAATATAAATGTAGAGTCCCACCTAATACGAAATAGTAATAGTACTGCATCTCGCAGTTAAAGTTCAAAGGCTCTTTCAAATTACGCCGGCAATATTGTGCGTTACTTTGAAACTTGTTCGCGCGCGAAACGGCATATTCTGCATGTTCCCGCGAAATTTCCCAATAAGTGTGTTGTATGAAAGTAATATATTTCGGAGCAGGAAGCATGCTCTAAATGTCCCCCGAGCGAACGGTTCACAGTCGGTCCAATACACAAGTGGTCGCGGTTTGGTCCATACTACATTCACAAAGTATTCACACAACGTCTCATACATTGACCTGACTCCGTGGTAAGTCTCTTAAAGCACTTGTGTTACACACATCAGACAACAGAGTAATAACAAATATAATACTTAAATACATATTTTTAACACCCAGATATTGGAGAAATACAAATATCATCTTAAAATTATTTGTCCTGGGTGGGGATCGAACGAATGAACTTATTTATAACGAACTGACGGGCCTGATAGCGCAGATGGTAGTAATCCTATCTTGTGCACCATGAGTCGTGGGTTTGATTCCCACCAAGAGCAAATATTAATATTATGGTATTTGTGTTTTTTCTGTGTCTGGGTGTTGAATATATGTATTAAAGTAGTATATTTGTGATTCCTCTGTTGTCTGGCGTCCGTAACATAAGTGCTTAAGCGACTTACCGCGGAGTCAAGTCAATTTATGAGATGTTGTGGGAAATTAAATTTAAATGTGTGAATATTTATATAAAACATAGAAGGAACGATCTAAGTTTTCATAATGGGCGTGTTGTGTATAATGTTGGTTGACGAGAAATATATCCGAATCACTATAATTAAGTCCAGACACTTTTTTGTAAATAATCACACTTTTAATCAGTCAATAATAATAATCGAGGCACTGAGCAGACTATGAACCATTCGCTGTCAGTTTTTATACGTGTTCGCCGTTTGCTAGTCCGATGCACACTGAATTGCGCTAGACCGACCGCTACGTCGTAGTCCATCTAACGTTTCCATGTGGCGCTGGCGATTCGTTCACCTCCGCTAGTGGAGCTGGCATCATAATAACTCCGACATATATAAAAGAAACAGCTGACTGACTGATCTATAAACGCAGGGCTTAAACTGTAAAAGTATGTAACTTGAAATGTTATACAGGGAATCCGTTTTTAACGTAGGAAAGAACTAAGAAAGGATTTTTAAAAAATTTACCCCCTGCAGATGTAAAACGAGCATGAAAATTTAGTACAAACGTTCAGAAAAAATAGAATGAAATTCAATACAAAAGATATAAGTCATAGAATACGTTTAAAATATATTTTCGAAAGCATCATTTAAGTAAGTATAAATAAATGATCTACAACTTAACGCGAGTAAAACCGCGGGGCGCTGTTAGTTGACTAAATATATATTATAGGCAACAGCATCTCCATTGCGAGACAGCGATCTGCTATTGCCAATACGATTGCCTGGCGCGGCATTTGTGGGCGAGAAACCTTCTTTCTTGGAGAGGCTTGTGTTCAGCATTGTAATTATAATGACTAGTATGATGGTGATGAATAATTAGGGACATCATACAACTGAGGTATTACGAATATAATACACTAGCTGAGCCTGTGACTTCAACCGCATGGAATAGTGAATTAGAGGAATGTAAAGACTTCCTCGAAAAATGGACTATCCAACATTAAAAGATTATTTAAAATTGGATCAGCGATTACTGAGATTATCGCGTTTAAACAAACAAACAAATAAACTCTTCAGCCTTATCATATTAGTATAGATATAATACTTATCAAATACAAATATCGATTACATAAATGTTTGTCCCAATTATATTACATAAATGTTGGTGGGGTTGGAATCCACGACCCTTGGAGCGTAAGACTGGGGCAAAACTGAATGCGCCATGGGGCCTTTAATGTTATTCTTGGTTCTTATTAAAATGATGGAATAAGTAGATGTCAATTCTACCCAGGAGTAGGCCAAGAGGCTTATGAATGAACGGATTTAAGTGAAGTGTGGTAACTTCCTCAGTACTCCAATATCATACCAGAAATGATAGCAATCATGCAAGAGCTTTTTTTGTTAGACCAGGTCGATAAACACGCATAAATTTCTCGTGCATCACTGCATTCTATAGACGCTCGTTCTATTACAATGATATCACTTGCGTGTCGCAAACCTTGTGACTTGAAGACTTCCTGTATTATCGTAGGGAGAAGTGAGTTTCAGTCACTTTACCCAGTAATTTCAATGTATATTACCATCCAAACCGGAACATAGAACACTGCTACTTGGTGCTAGATTAGTGAAGTATCAATACAGATGACCTTTGTGCGAGGCCTACTTCAAGTAAAGGTGCCTTTAATGCACGGAACGGTTGTCTTCACTCAGAAAGCTTGCATAAAAATAACAGTAGGTACGCCTGGTTCTCTAGTAATCCGGTAATTGTCTTGCTCACGGTGGCAAGCACGGGTGCTGTGCACTACTAATAGTTTGTTTATGAGGCATTTATAGAAATTGAGGTTATAATTTTTTATGCATAAATTCCCAATTCATCTCATACATTGACATGACTCCGTGGTAAGTCGTTTAAAATACTATTCTACTTAAATACATATATTTAACACTCACACACAGAACAAACACAAATGTTATCATATAAATATTTGTCATGGGTGAGATCAAACCCACGACCTTTAGCTCTACCATCTGCACTATCAGGCGTTATTTGGGAAGAGGAGATCTTTTGAGGATACTATTTGCTTCGGTACTCTCTCAGAACTTTGAATTTATGCTAGATAGATTCTTTCGGATGGATATACCGCCGTCTTTTGATTTTGGTATCTTAGTCACCTCTTACGATACCTAGTATAGAGGAAGGTACTATTTTGCTCTACTGATACCTGTGGGCTAAACAAATTTAATTAAAAAAAATAATAATGACATGTTAATTTTGAAAAAACAAATACTTAATAAACAAATGCGGGGGCGTAGGGAGATAAGAAGTTTACGAAATAAAAGTTAATTTAATACGGAAATATGCAGTCAGAATTGTGCCGGCCCGGCCCCGGGCCGGTACAGTCGCGGAGAAAACGTCGCGCTCCTGCGACAGATGGCTTAGGGGTTGGGGATGTTTCGTAATTTGCCGGAGTATGCAGCCGCTTTTTCTGAAAGCTTCCCTTTGACGAGAACGTTCAGTGTGGACTTTTTTGTGACTTCTATACTCCAGTATCGTGTAACAAGCCAATGTTTTGCTTGAGGTATTGGAGTTAGGAACACGGAGAGGTAAAGAGTTAAATTATTCGATAGTCAAACGGTCAGTGTTTGATATAGAATTCATGATATTGTAATTTTATTCGTTACATATCGCTTCGTTTATTCATTAATGTTGCTAAATTTGTTTACTACAATGTCGATAGCTTAGAAGACTCTCTTTTCATCTCTTAGATGCTCTCTTTTCATCAGATCAGGTTGCCAAACAAGTATACCGTCCACGTGATGTCCAGGTAGCGTCATAGCAGCCTAGAGACGCTCGTAATTTTTTAAGCACATAAATAGCAATCCAAATAGATATCCACGCCATATCTCATACCCGTATAAATTAAATTGGGCGCTATAGCACTTGGCATACATTTGCCTGAATTAGTTTATATTAGAAGTACAATACAACTCAGAACTTTGCCTAGACCAACCTTTCAGAGAAAAGTGGAGAATTTACCTTTGAGGTCGTAAAACTGAGGTACCACTGAGGTGGGATACGCGTTCGGATTCACTATGTTTTTCTAGCTGTCCTGGTCGTACCCGCCTGCCACGCCACGAATGATATGAACCCACTAATCGTCTCCCTAGAAGACTTGCCTTATGTGAAATATTGATAGACTTGCCTAAATTCAACCATTCTCATGTCAGTTTTAGTGCAAGACTAGAACAGTGCTAATGTTACCCTAATGTGTCCCGAGATGCCACACATTGCCATAACAGGCAATTTTTTTCTTTTCTAGCAATCGGATCCACGACCTTGTATTGCCCTCCACATAACAGTGGACTGCTTCATCATCATCATCATCATATAAGCCATTTCTATTTCACATTACACAATGTCCACTGCTGGACATAGGCCTCCCCAAAAAAGGGGAAATTTCGCCCATAATTGCTACGCTGGGCAAGCGTGTTGGCATGTTATACATTGACCTGATTCCATGATAAGTCGATTAAAGAACTTGTGTTACGGACATCAGACAACAGAGGAGTCACAAATAAACTACTAAAATACATATATTTAATACCCAGACACAGAACAAACATACATATTATCATATAAATATATGTCCACGGTATAGATCGAACTCATGACCTTTGGTGCAAAAGGCAGGACTTGCTACCATTTTTGCAAATAAACCATCGGTATTACTGTGCGGTACCGGCACAGGATAATAGTACCTTCTACTGCATCAGGTGTCGTAAAAGGCGACTTAGGTACCAGAACCGTCACATGGCGGTTTTTATATTGGTCGATTCTGGTCTGGTAGCTCAGTTGCCTCTTACGATATTTCACCCACAATCAATGCACCAAGCACTACCTGTGGGTGAAATACTTGCGGGTTTTCTGCCCGAGTATACTAGCAAGCAGCAGTTGTTATGTGAACGGAGGCGGAACACATCTGCGCACGACTGTCCCATCTCGCAGTCGGAACGCCGAGTGTAGGTACTAGAAGCGAGGTGAGTGTTTAGTTTTACGAGAGACGTAACCGGAAGAACACTGCGACCGGACTTCCAAATGTCACATCGATTTTGAATTATTTTGTTGGTGCAATATTTGTAGTCATGTCGTCTGTCCATCTTGTGGGTTATCACGCGGGGTGCTGGACGCTCAAAGTCATCTAAATATTTTATGACATTAACGATAATAATAAAACTACTGTTGACGGTGAGACTTGAGTACTAACTTGGAAACGGAATCCACTAAATAACCAAAAGTCGAACAAAAAATATATGACATTTAAGTAAACTGAATTTTGAAGATTTATTATTTATTTGATATTAAAGATCCTCTTTATACTTTATTTGTATAGATGTTTAAAAGGGGTTTACAACCTTTTTGTCGCATCTAAAAGAAGCCTACTTTTTCAAGGCCTAGGCTATCTGTGTAAGTTTTTTGCTTTCATGAATAGAAATGGAATAATATAAAATTAAAGAACTTAAATATCGTCAGCAAACTACTAGACATTGACTATGCATTACTATATACAATTTCGCTGTTACCTTAGTCGTCTTTTACGACACTTGGTACAGAGGGAGGTACAATTCTACTCTGCCGGTACTTCATGGGAAAGCAGAGTACAAGATTATTAATGTAAATTATAAAAACGTTTACAAAAATGACCTATACTATACAATAAACATTTTTTATCCTCATTGCAATCGTGCAAAGAAAGAGCGAGTTGCTAGTAGTATATAAAAATTCACTTGGCGCTATAAACAGAGGTACTTTTGCATATATAATATTAGTGTTGTAAGAGGTGTCGTGTCGACTTAGGTATTCGAACCGACAGATGGCAGTATATCCATCCGACACAGTATACCTGTACACACAGTATACCTGTATACACAGTATGCATGGGCAGGGATGGGAAGCAACATACCTACCTAACCATCACCAACCCCTATTTTATAATAGCGACATTAGAAAGTTAATCATTTTATATCATTTATATCGCAGGAGCTGAGAGGTACCGGCAGAATAGAATACTACCTCCCACTGCACCAAGTGTAGATATAGAGGGTGGGGGTGGGCAGCAGCATTCTCGTCGCAATAGCAATGCTCTGCAATTGCCAACGCACTTGCTCAGCGTGGCAATTATGGGTAAAATTCCTCCTTTCTTGGCCTGTGTCAAAAAGTAGACTTTCAATGGCTGATCTGATGACTTCATGCAGAGGTTGCATGAAGTCAACATATCAGCATGCATTAGAGGTACCAATGCAGACAACCTTTGCATTAGGCACTATAAGGCAATATAATATAATCTATTATTTTATTTGTTATTATTATTTTACAATGTCCATTCACTATTGCGTTCCTTGCTCGAAATTTTCATTTGTTTTTATTTTCTTTTTGAAACCGATCCATAGACCACTCCCAAGCGTAATAAATAGCAAATATATATATATATATATATCCGATATATATATATATATATATATGTCGGATATATCGGTATAGGTATAAAAATTAGGATGGAGAGCTTGTGCGCTCGTCTGTACTTCAGTATTTCTGAATATATGAGTGTTTGCATTTATGAGGAACGTATTGGGAATAAGGAACAGCTTCCGTGACGTCACTGGAAGCTAACGCTATCGACGTTTTGGAGGAAATTTAGTGGTAATTCTTTTAACAAGAAGTTTGGTATAAAACTACATTAAAATTCGGTCTTTTCAAATTCATATATTTTTTGTTTGACGTCTTGATTACCTTGCGGCAAACCTTGTTTTACAGCCGTTAAAAGAGACTTGTTAGGCAATATGCTTAGAACTACGTCGTGGTGTAGCTATTCACTAGAAGATATAATATATAAAAGTACTATATATGATATAGAAACCGAACAACCTTCTAAACCCGCAAGTAGTGGTAGTATATTATGTACTTCTTAGATTTTTAAGCTTATTAAATTAAAATAGGCAGTAAAAGGGGGGCTTGCAAAGTTATTATGACAGTTCTCTGGTTTGCAAAACTAAGCCAATAAAATGTTGAGTCTCTTTATAAAAGGGAGAAGCTGACAGACGGCGTTTTTAAAAGCATTACATTTCATATAACATACCCTCCCTATATATATATAAATATATATATATATATATATATATATTTATATATATATAGTTTCAGGGTTTCAAGTGCTCATAACTAAGTAACCGAAGTATGCCGTACCGAAATAGTTGGATGTGAGACTGACAAACTAGAAAACACCTATACGGATAAAGTTAGATAAAAAATAAGTAAGTGATGCTGTGGTAAAACGAGAGATGTGCTTTATAAGTCCGTCAAAGAAGATGGCGAGGATATACAATGTACAAAGTTCGTATTCTATTACCGTGAAATATAAATTCATATAAAATAAATTCAATTCCATTATAAACACTTTCGAATAGTCAAACAATTAAGAATAAGAATTATTTTAATAGGAAGTAATCAAATTTGTATTTACAATATAGACGACCTGTATGACCTAACGGATCACGTAATATCTTATTAATTTTTATTAGGACTATATACCATAAACACTGCTGGCACTAGACTTGTCAGGTACCATTACTTGTATCGGTTTCCGTAAGTTTATTAAGAAAAAGGAATGGATATGGATATATCCTACATTTAATTTGATATGAAGATATGAAGTTTTTGAGATATCAGATATTTTTCTACAATCTCCTACAAAAGAAAGATCTACATCTCATAAAAAAGATAGTGTGCCTGAAATGTATATATAATTTTACAGTAACTGCCGTTACAGCAACTCAGCGCAGCTTTGACAACGGGGTTGCTTCTGCCCATCACCACCCTATCCATTTGATCTTCACTGTCGCGGATGGATATACCACTGTCTGTCGGTTTCGGTACCTTAGCCGTCTTTTACGACACCTGGCACAAGGGGAGATAACATTCTACTCTGCCGGTACTCCCCGGCTAATATAAATAATACATTATAATAAAAATACTAATTATATATATGGAAATGTTTAAAATACATACATAAAGTAATGGCACGTAAAAAACACACAACAGAACAGCCTGCGAGATTTCTAATAAGGTCATGTCTATGTGGCTTGAATAGGTGCAATCTAGCAGTTTATTTTGCGGGATTTCTGGTCATCGTTTCTAAGATGCGTAGGCACGAGGTGGTCGAATGGTCGTCTACATTAGTACATCACTTTAACTTACTGCTTGCAATCACGTGGAACTGTATGCTGGTCGATAAGATCAATAAAATAAATTTAGCGTTAGTATTGTTAGTAAAGAGAAAATAATGGCAACACATAGTACAGAGAAGCCTGGGGCAAGCGTTGCTTAGTAATAAAGATGCTGCTGCCCATTTCCTGCTGCATTTGAGCTATTTGCTTGCAAAATAATAGTAGGTCAAATTGTCTTCAATCTCATCATCATCATCCAATAAGCTATCATAAAGTCCACTATTGGACGTAGGCCTTCCCTAGTTAGGAGGATTTCTGCTTATATTTGCAGTTCTGGGCAGGCAATCACATAGCGCATCTGCTGCCCATCATCACCCTGTAATATTTAAGCTGCGTTGTTTCAGATGGATATACCGCAATCTGTTGGTTTCGGTACCTTAACTTAATCCCCTTTTACGAAACAACCACCAGTGGCACCCCACGGCTAAATTCTGATGACGTATTTAAAAACCTAAAAAATATTTCAGAATGGTAAAGTTACAAAGTTACCAAACAACAAACCGCCTGAAACTATGACGAGCTCTGGACACAACGTTCAGTCGAGTTTTGGTGTCGTACAAAAGGGATTTTCGAAACATTCCTAACTGAATAGTGCTTGCGCGAAAATGTCGACGTTTGCGGCTGTTTTGTGACTGCAGAGAGACAGTTGAAGAGTTTTACTCTCTTTTTCGGTAAGAGAAAAGCATCAGCACTGAAATAGCGATTCGCCTAACCGACGTCTGTTGCTAACTTCCGAGTCGTGCCGCGCCGCAGCTGACATCCACAAACGATGTTTCGTTGCTTTGACGAACTCTTAACTACGAACCGACCTCGCTGACATTTCCGATGCTATTATTCATATTTTGAGGTTGAATAGAGTAGTGATGCTGTGTGTTCGAGAACTATTTTAAAAGCCAGTATATTGACAATTATTTATCATTAATTGGTAAATTCAATCTACTTGATTTTGCATGCAATTCTGTCACATGTGAAATGTTAATATAATTTATTCAAATAAATCTGTTCACACTTCAATATATTACTATAGAAGCCGTAGAAAGTCCACTGATAGACTTCCCGTAAAGGGGGAGTTTGCTTTTAGTTGCCGCGCTGGGCATGCGTGGTGGTAATCGCAGAACGTAGCTTCGCGAAGATGCTGCTGTCCGACCACGCCCTGTGCATTTCAGATACGCTGTTTTGAATGGATATACCGCTCTGTCAGTTCCGGTACCTTAGTCGCTTCTTACGACACCTTACAGGCTGCAGGTACTTTTCTCCTCTGCCGGTAGCCCACAGTCAATATTTTTCTCCAAAATAATATGTACATAAAATATCTTATCACCTTTATGTTTCAGCAAACCCCGAGGGAAATTTTGGGGATTGTAAGTAGCCATTATCCTTATAAAGTATTCAAGCTATCCTCATGCCAGAAACGAAATTATAACAGTTGAGTCGTGAAAACAACAAACTCTGATAGACTCTTTTTGGAATTAACGGCTTTTAAACGCTGTATATCTCGTTTTTTATTTATGTCAAAGAAGGATGTATGTCAGAATATGTGACGTATTAATTAATACTTTAACGAGTTCGATATTCAAATTTTGTTTATTCAAATATCCACCGAGGAAGTAGTTCATTGTGTTTCGTGAACTGGCAGTTATACTCGTATGGTGTTAGCCTTTTTGATCTGATGCTTAACAGGATCCTAGACAGGTGATATTTATCATAGATTTTTTTATTTCAAAAGCTCTACGAAGCATCCTTGGTACAAACTTGGTCAGACGTACTTGAAGTTCGTAAAACTTATGTTCGTACCTGCTCATAGACTGCAGATCTATCAAATATTCTTGTATGTTTAATTGACATCAGTTTTGCGTAAAGGAATTTTTTAATGAACTAGCATCGCCCCGCGGTTTCGTCTGAGGTTAACGGTAGAACAAACCTAGTATCAAGTACGCTCCGTTTTTATTGGTCTTAGCGTGGTGTTTTATAGCTTTTTCAATAAGTGGGCTATATGATACTGAAATTTTCTAAATCTAAAATTTTAGTCTTGCGTTCATATAATTTTTTTTTGAAATTATGGAAAATCAGAGAACGTTCATATAAACTCGCACCACCTTGCCTCCTTGCCTCCTCAAGGAATGATTTTTCAAAAAAATATTTAACACGAGTTTCATGACTTTCAACGAAGAACATTCATAGCGAAGTTTAATAGTACCTTTCTTTGTGCTCTCCTACTTTATAAAAGAAACCTCCGTGCAAAATGTATAGTTTAAGCTTTGCGTTGAAATATTAGTCAGTCAATTTGTCCTATATATATATATATTTATATATATATATATAGATAATGAACCTCTTATGCCAGCTGGTGCAGTGCAGTGCAGTGGAGGTACTATTCTAATCTGCTGGTACCTCACGGCAAATATAAATGTTAATGACTATAATTATTACACAACCAAAAGTTAACAAGTACCGTAGAATTTACCGACTCCGCGTAAACTGATTAATTGCCATCCATCAGTTTGCTAGTCAAGAGCAGGGTTTTCGGGTTTAGGAATGTACAGGTATTGGAAGAGCGTGCCGCTTGCCTCAGATTTCAAATGATGTGACGGACTAAGCCCAAATATGTATGTCATATTGCGCTAGATTCAATTATTACTAAATTTTGTATCTGAAACTATTAACCTTATTCAATAATGTAGGTCATTAATATCTATATAGTGCTTGATACGCTTACTTAAATACATATATATATAAAATCTAGACACAGAGAAAACACAAAAATCATCATATAAATATTTTTTCTGTAGAGTTTTTATATTTACCAAGTTGAATTGTTTATTTCAAGTAAGTAAGTAAGTATTAATAATAACGGTTATTAATTTAGCAGAAAATTAAGTGTTAAATGGTCACACTGAAAAGTAGATATTTTTGTGTTAGTAAAATGACAACTTTATCATTTTTTTGGATGGATCATTTTTCTGTTCACCGCCGATGAGGCGACAATTATGAAATAAAGATTTATCAGTACGTCTGGATATTATTATATTCGGAATTGTTTGGAGGGAGGTACAATTGTACTCTGCGGTATTCAATGTCGATTTATTTCCACTAACACAAAATAGTGATGCAACTCTGGGTTAATCAAATTTCAAAAATAGATTCTGTAATGACGTAGTTAAACTTCAAACTTTGAGTAATTTTGTGTTAAGTGTTCCTAGAAAGGGGACCGAACCCCCCCCCCCCCGAAAACCGCATAACTGATTACCACCAAACCTTAAACAAAGACATGCGAACATTTGCGAACTATCCGCCCACTGGTTCACTCACTCCTGAATAGTTGGTGAGATTCTTGCCAAGTCTCCTTAGACAATCACATTAGTTTGCACGCAGTCACCGGCTTACATTAACAAGGAATAATTTACTTGAAACTAACTCGCTCTTCGATTAGCTAACTAATAGAAGAATTCTGTGATAGCAGACTTCAAAAATGCAAAAATCTTGATTTTTTATAAGTCAATGTCGATTCAAGCATACAGTCCATATTATAGTAGAGTGAGGTACCAATGCAGGTGCCCTTTGAATGAGGTCTACCTCATGTG
>JACJUM010004390.1:18103519-18126977 GCA_020976665.1 Heortia vitessoides
TATATATATATATATATATATATATATATATATATATATATATATATGTGTGTGTGTGTATATATACACACACATATACGGGGAAAGAACGATATATATGGAGTCTAAACTATAAGGGATAAAACAAGACATTTTAGAAGGGTTTTTATTATAATGTAAAGCATCAATAAGAAAGGATAAAAAAAATAGCCCATAATAAGGGGTGAAACAGAGGCGCAAGGTTAGTATGAAACTTATTGAAGTTATTATGAAGTTATTTAAATGAAATTCAGCATAAAGGTTTTTCATTGAAAGTGATTAAACACGCGTATAATAATATATTTATTCGAAAATCATGCCTTAAGGGGGTGAAAAGAGGGGCAAAGTTAGTATGAACGATCTACAATTTAACACGGGCAAACCACAAGACACTACCAGTAATTTAATAAAGACTAAAATAAATAAAATTATGAAATATATCCTCAACTGCCACTCAGCGCGCGTCGTCATTGTTTATTTTTGGTTAATTTATCGTCTGAACAATTGTGCAGTCCACATTTCAGTGCCAATTACTTAACACAGCACTAATGTTTTTCACTGATGTTAATCTCGGACGGAGTCGTAAATGTTGCCAACTCTCGCTTGTTTTTGTTTTACAATTTGACAACTATGTAGTGTCCAGCGGTGTATTAGGTTTTATAGGATGCCTGCAAGTTCTCTACCGGGTAAACTTTCGCGTCTTGTGAGAAATTTTCTTGCGTCGAAAGGCGTTTGAACTCTCCGAGAAGCCCAATATAATAATATTCATACAATATCTCGTACATGCCGTGAAGTAATAGTACCTCCTACTGTACCAGGTGTCGTAAAAGGCGACTATGGTACCAGAACCGAGAGATGGCGGTATATCCATCCGAGACAGTGTGGCTAAAATGCATAGGGTGCGGATGGGCAACAGCATTCCTGGCGCGAAAGGTGCGCTCTGCGGTTGCCTAGTACGGCAATTATGGGCAAAATTCCTCCTTTCCTTGGGCAGGCTTATGTCCAATGTCCAGCAGTGTATTTCTAATGGCTGTAATGATGATCTCGTACATTGACCTAACTCAGAGGTAAGTCGCTTAAAGCACTTGTGTTACAGACACCAGACATCAGAGAAATCACAAATAACAATTATAAATATACAGTCGTAGCATCCAGACACAGAACTTACCCAAATATCGGCTTAGTTCTAAATATTTATCCTGGGTGAAGATCGATTCCACGACCCTCAAGGCACAAGATAAGATTCATATACCACCTACGCCATCGGGCTCTTTTCTTATTATGTCGAGGAAGCGTACAGCCAGACCCTTTTTTTTATTTATGTTCATCATCATTATCATGTCAGTCGTAGAACGTCTTCCAGCTTCGTGATAGGAGTACTGCTACCCATCACTGCCCTGTTGAACTTGGGGTTTAGTTTTATGTATTACAATTTCATAAATAACAGTCTCAGAAAGTCTTATATTGGACATAGATTCCCTAAGGTATTTTGCCAATCACCAAATTGCAATCGCCAAACACAACGTCGCAACGAAAATGCTGCTGCCCATCCTCGCCCCTTAATATTATAATTTTATTGTTTTGGATGGATATCCGAATCAAATTATGTTAACATACTATAATTATACGTTAATATCAATCTAATAATGAGAAAAACTCCCCCATTCTCAAAAAGGCTTATTTCTAGAAGGGGACTTACTTACTAGTTTTATTCAGCCACCATTATTTGGTTGTGGAGTAACAATGTTGCGAAAATTTCAGTTGTAAATATATATTTTTTTTATTTAACTTCATTGCACAAAATGTTACAAAATGTACAAATGTCGGACTTAATGCCAGATGGCATTATCTCCCAGTCAACCATTACACAAAACTGAAAAATATATATATATATATATATATATATAGTGGTGCAGGCAATATATATACAAAATAAATAAACATGGCATACATATTTGTATAAATAAACGCAATAAATGCATATGATATAAATAAATAATATATTATATGAATATGAAATGTAACTTTCTATAAATCATCATATCAGCCATTGACAGTCCACTGCTGGACATAAGCCTCCCAAAAAAGGGAGAATTTTGCCCATATTACCGCGTTGGGCAAGCGTGCAAGAGCGCAGCTTTTGCGACGGGGATGCTGCTGCCCATCCACAACGTGTGCATTTGAGCTGCACTGTCTTGGATAGATATACCGCTATCTTTTGGTTTTGGTACCTTAGTCACCTCTTACGACACCTGGTGCAGGGGGAGGTACTATTCTACTCTGCCAGTACCTTGCGGCTCCTTAATAAATACTTTATTTCTATCACAAAAAAGTATTTTAATAAAATAATAAATTCCCACTACATCTCATATCTGAGACCTGGTTCCGTGATAAGTCGCTTAAAACACTTATGTAGCGGATATCAGAAAACAGAGGAATTATATATACAATTATATACACAGAACAAACAAATATTATCATATAAATATTTTTGGGTGGGGATTGAATCCACGACCTTTGACCCACAAGACAGGATTTACCATCTGCGCCATCGAGACAGTTCCGATTAAATCATAACGTGGACAATATTTCCGAATGACCGGGGAAACATAAATCCCGGGTGAGCCCACAACACATCGCCCGGAGGCCGTTGGCTGAAATTTCAGCGAACGTGCTCGGTTTCAAGGGCGTGGGATTGCTTACACATTTACGTTACACTAAACGAAGCCTCCCCTTTTGTTTATATTCGAAACTAAACAGAGTTTATGTTGAACAAACAATGTATTGTGCATTACAAATTAAATTGGTCAGGCAACGTTTTTCATCACATCAGTCATTGAAAGTTCACTGCTGGACGTAGGCCTCCACAAGAAAGGGGGATTTTGCCGGTAATTGTCGCGCTCGGCAAGTGTGTTGGCAATCGCAGAGCGCAGCTTTCGCGATGGGTATGCAGTTACTAATGAGTATACCGCCATCTGGTCCCAATTTTAGTGGGAAGCTCGCTTCTTGAAAGAATATATAGGTCAATCACTGAATCCAACTCGGTTGGGCAGCGTTCGAAAAACTGCGAAATATCTTCTCGTCCGACATACCTTAGTCGCCTCATACAAGACCTTGTACAGGGGGAGGTACTATTTTAATTTGTCGGTACCTCTGGGCATGAGGCAATGTACTGGTATTAAGTATTTTCAAATAAATATAATTCAAGTGTTTTTTTCTAATTTGAAACTGTACTACTAGCTATAATCTTGATTTAATTGATAGAGAATGTTAATGAGTTGTTTATATTGTCAATTTTTACTTAGCATCATAATTTGTTTTTAGAAATCAATGAATGACTGTCAAAAAAAAATGTTAAGCCTTATTAGTTTGACAGCCGTCATTTTATTTTGGTTATTAAAAGGATTTTTTTATTAACAGTAGTTAATACCCCTTAGTCAAGGGGTCGTAGGATGTGGCTGAGGTATTATAGGTATCATCATTACAACCATTAGAAGAATTGACGGGCCTGATGGCGCAGATGGTAGTGATCCTATCTCATGTGCTAAAGGTCGTGGGTTCGATCCCCACCGAGGATAAATGTTTATATGATGATATTTGTTTGATCTGTGACGGTTCTGTTACCTTATATTATTCCCACTTTTTGGGGGACGTTCTACGGCTGCTATGGCAGTGATAATGATAAGACCTCTGATAAAGATCGTCGGTACCTCATTCTCACCTTTTACTGATAAACAGTGTTGCTTGAATTATTGCGAAATTAATGCAAAATCAGACATAATATGTTTAGGGTAGAAGCTTGGAGACGCGCTAGTTAGCCCGCGCTAGTTTTTTTAAATTGTTGGTATTAAAATGATTCTTCGGTGTGACTTGTAATAATAATAAATTCCCACAACATCTTATACTTACCTGATTCCGTAGTAAGTCGCTTAATGGCACTTTTATAACGGACGCCAGACAACAGAGGAATCACAAATACACTACTTAAATACATATATTTAACACCTAGATACAGAACAAACACAAATATCATGAACATCTTTGCTCTGTGTAGGAATCGAACCCACGACCCTCGGCGTACAAGACAGGATCACTACCATCTGCGCTATCGGGCCCGGCAAGATTATTTATTATTTATATTATTTTCAGCTGTTCACTAAATATATATTTTAGTACTTTATTCTCAAATTTAGCACATATTAACTCACGCTTTAAGTGATTATGTGGTAACCGCTCCGTGAACCAGGCCTCGATCAAGTTTTAGACGCAACATCAGTAATTCACACACGCACAAAAGGAGATTAAAGCCAGACAGTGTCCCAGTCTCTTTGTCTACGAATACAGCTCGCCTGACACTTGCTGTAGTACAGCTTAAATAAAATATTTAGCTGTTCATTTATATAAACACTTTACTATAATTTAAGTGCTTTCTAGTCACATAAGAAGGTTATTAATAAATCCAAATGAGATCATATGGATTCACTCAATTCCCTTTCACGTGACAATGTTGAGATATGACGATATGTTTGTACCGCAAGGGACCGGCAGAATAAAATAGTACCTCCCACCACAGTAGGCATCGTAAGAGGCGACTAAGGTAACAGAACCAACAGGTCGCTATATATTCATCTGAAACAGTGGAGCTTTAATGCACAGGGTGGGGATGGGCAGCAGCATCCCTGACGCGATAGCTGCGCACTGCGATTGCCAACACGCTTGCATAGCGCGGCAATCATGACCAAAAATCCTGCTTTCTTGGAGAGGCTTGTGTACAGCAGTGGACTTCTATTAGCTGGTATAATGATATGTTACCTATGTCATTGGCCAATTATTATTAACATAAAAATATATTACCAAATATATATTTTTTATTTGTTAAAAAATATAAATCCTGTGTACATACTACTGTTTTTGGTAGTTTCTTTTTATACGATTTAAATTAGCTTCAGTTGGTAGAGTACAGTAGATTCAGATGTGTGTATATCTGTTATCGACTTAATCGAAGTTGATTTTGACCCACTTTATATGCACAGGTAAAATTGAAACTTTTGAACAATATTTTGATAAGATTATCTTATTACCCTGAACAGGATATTTAGAATGAAAGAAAATTCTCTGTCTAAGAGCAAGTAAGTTCTTTATAATATTAGGGTAGATAATTTTTCAAGACTGCTGTAAAGATTTAGATGAGAATTCAAAAAATGTATAGTAGCTACAGTTAGATGCCTACTCGCATGTAGGTAGCCTACTAGGATGGCATCCATAAGTTTTGACCAAAATCTTACAGAAAAGTAAGTATCTAACATTATTACCACAGCCAGCGCATTAAAATATGTAATATCTATCCAAAAATAGTCGGATAATGTTATATAAATTTAATTAATAAATCTATAGCATAATAAATTTAATTTATTTAAAAATATATTAGACAAGTATATGTTCTGCGTGATGGTTGATCACGAGCACTGGCCAACTTTGTGCTAAACGATTTTTGTAACATAAATAAATAATAAATAAATACATTTTTACAACATCTCATACATTGACCTGACTCAAAGATAAGTCAATTAAAGCACCTGTGTTACGGACGTCAGACAACAGAAGAATCAAAAATATACTACTTAAATACATATATTTAACACCCAGACACTGAACAACCGCAAATATCATTATATACCTATTTTTCCTGATTGGCTATCAAACCCACGACCTTTGGCGCTCAAGATAGGATAACTAACATTATTGGGCCAGTCTTTTCATTATCCAGATTTCACATCCACTTTTATTCTTTAACCGTAATTCAGTAATTTGAGTATTTGCCGGTAGTATGAGATGACAGATAAGAAGGTACCCATGCAGGTTAATCTTGTATCTTGTAAGAGGTCTACGTGGTACATCATAGCCATGCCAGCCATGAATACTGGTGTTATTACCCGTATGTCAAATGTAAATGACAGGTGTCAACGCATGTGTCAATATGTTACGAGCGTACGTCAATTGGTATTTGCGACTGATACGTCATCTCTGATTCTAGGTGTCTATAAGAATGAGGTCTTACTAATTAAAGTTCGATAAATTCTGTTATGTATATTGTTGTAAATAATATAAAAGTTTTAAATATAAAGCATATTATATAAAATCTACCTTAAACTAAGACAAAAAATCATTACAATCATTTTAAAACACGTTAGTTTGACATCTGTCATTCTAATCAAGCCAAATTTGAAAGACTGTAATTAAATATCTATAACACATGTAACTGACAAGTTACAAGCCGAGAGGTACCGGCAGAGAAAATTGATAACTCTTTCTGTACCAGGTGTCGTAAGAGGCGACTGAGGTACTAGAACTTACTTTCAGAAAGTCATATGTACTTTTCATACCACAAGGATTTTGACCCCTTAGGGAGTAAAAAGAGATGGTAAAGTTTGTATTTAGAGTTCACAAAATACTAAATAAAGTTACTTTAATAAATTAAAATTTAGTTACTTATTTTCCTAAAAGGGGTGCAAGTTTGTTTCCAAAATCTCTTATTTTTAATACTGCTTTCTTCAAATTTACACTATGTACTCCTCATTCCAATTAATTGATAGAAATAGTATATATTTTTATACTCAGAAACGACCTTCATTAAGTTGAGTTGGTTGGCATATTTTACAAATATTTATTATTTCCTGCAGTTTAGTAGAAATTGTGTAATCCGCTCATTTTATTGCTTTACCCAGTACACTTTAAGCCGCTTAATTTATTTTGCTTACATTTTCCATCCGATTGTCGTTTTATGCGGTTAGGCTACACATTGTACAGTTTCAGCTTACTATTATACAAATACATTTTATTTTTACAATTTTATTACATTGGATACCTGTATTACAAATTTCTATTAATATATAATATTTTCAATAGATTTCTTTTTTTTCCGGATGAACCTATTGTTCGACTACTCGGACGTTAATTTCAGTCATTCCGGACGAGGAGATCTCGACCTAGACGCAGGTGGCCATTGTTGGGAATGAAGTTAAGTTTTCCAAAAGAGTACTGAGTGATAGTTTTCGCTTGAAGGGGCGGAGTCTTCACGCGTTCGCTTGCGAACGCGGTGTGCAATTATAGAAATGTGTTTGTATTGTATTTGATTGTAGAGTGCCAGGGAGAGGGCGACGGAGGGAGGCATATATAATATTAATAAATTAATAAATAAATTCCCACAACATCTCATACATCGACCTGACTACGTGGTAGCTCGCTTAAAGCACTTGTGTTACAGATAGCAGACAACAGAGTACTCACAAATATACTACTTAAATACATATTTTTAACACCCAGACCCAGGACAAACAAAATATTGTCATACAAATCTTTTCTCTGGGTGGGAATCGAGGCCACGACCTTTGGTGCAAAAGATAAGATCACTACCATCTGCGCCATCGGGACCGTCAAAAATTCGGCATTCAAAGAAGTTATGCTATCGGGCGGAGTTTCACGAGAATCAATTTAGAAC
The DNA here is from genome assembly GCA_020976665.1 of Heortia vitessoides. NCBI lineage: Eukaryota > Metazoa > Arthropoda > Insecta > Lepidoptera > Crambidae > Heortia > Heortia vitessoides. Next base: position 18,111,036 of record JACJUM010004390.1, read on the forward strand.
AAGACTGCTTCGAGACATGTCCAACTAAAAGGTAAAGATTGCTTGCAGCATTATCACGCTGTCACACTGCCAACTACATGCATTGCCATGCAAACTTAACGAGTATACAAAATTTCAGCTTAATCGATTCAAGATATGTGCTTTAAAATTTAATTGTAAGATTTTCTCCTAACATACTTCATCATATCAGATCTATAGGAAGTCCACTGCTGGATATAGGCTTTATCTAGAAACGGCAAATTTTGCTGAAACTGCCGATATAGGCAGTCGTGGTGGCAATTGCAGAGCGCAGATTCCTGACAAGGATCCTTCTGCCAATCCCCAGCCTGTAGTATTTAAGCTATGCTGTTCCGGATGGCTATACCGCCAGAAATTGATTCCGGTATCTTAATCGTCTCTTACTTCATCTAGTACAGAGCGAGGCACTATTCTACTCCGCCGGTACCACGCGGTTTACTTACATTGTAAGTTCAAGTGAAGCTTATAAAAACAAATGAGAGTGAAACCAATAGTCCTCGTAACAGATTAAATCTCAAGATGGTAATTATAATAAATGTCTCCTCGTCATGATTTAACTTTTTGTAAGTCGAAGTTGGTAATATCTAAAAATTAATTAATACCGAATTTAATTTCGTTTACTGTGCATAACTCTTAATTAAAGCTACGTGGAGCTTTCGTGCAAATATTTAGCACATTCCTTTAGTTCATAATAAAGGATTAAACGTAGTCTGAATTAATAATTTAACTTTGAGCATCAAAGAAACTTGCAGGTGCTATTTGCATACTACAATTAGATTTGAATAAGAAATTGTGTGGTTATATTGATAAGACAACTAACATTAGTATATATTTAAGAGGTTTACCTCATACAATGGTCAGTTGCATTGGTACCTCACTCTCACTTATTTTTACCGCCAAATAGCAGTGTTCGCATTTCTGTGTTCCAGTTTCATGGGTGAGAGCAGAAGTGACATTCCGGAATAATGTGACATAATATCTTCAAGTCACACGGTTGGCAACACGCTAGCATGTTAATTTCCCAATGATATGAAGAGCGTCTATAGGCTGCGGTGACGCTTACTATCGCACAGACTATATGCTTGTTTGTTGACATGGTTTATTAAACCAAAATATATATAAGATGTAGTTTACATATTACTACTATTTCGACGGGCCCGATGGCGCAGATGGTAGTGATCCTGTCTTGTGCACCAGGGGTCGTGGGTTCGATTCCCACCCAGAGCAAATATTTATATGATGATATTTGTGTTTGCTCTGTGTATGGGTGTAAAATATATGTATTTAACTAGTATATTTGTGATTCCTCTGTTGTCTGGCGTCCGTAACACAAGTGCTTTAAGCGACTTACCACGGAGTCAGGTCAATGTATGAGATGTTGTGGAATTATTATTATTATTATTTACATACACATCACTACGATAAAAAAGCTTTTACGTGTTAGTAACACCGTGTTATCGCAAGGATATCACCAGTCCGTCGCAAACTCTGTCATTTAAGCTGGCTAATTTAAACATACTAACATTCCACTCGCAACTTTGTCATCATTGAGAAAATCTTGTTATTCCAAGAAAAAGTCTAGGTTACTCTTTGACATATAGATCATACTGATTCATTATTTAGAGAAAAATAAAAAGCCCGATGAGCATGTGATGTCTCGGGAGCATGTTTTTTGGGATGAAAAGTATGTGTGTATGTTTTTGTCTATCTCGTGAGTGTACCTCAGGCAGAATAAAATGGTACTTGTACCAGGTAATGTAAGAGGTCACTAAGGTACCAGAACCGACAGATGGCGGTAAATCCATGCGAAATAGTATAGCCCAAACGTACAGGGAGGGGACGGGCAGCTGCATCCCGGTCATGAAAGCTGCTCTCTGCGATTGCCAACACGTTTGCCCAGGCCTGGGAATTTTTTTTATATATGGTTATAGTAAGTCAATGTTTAAAGATATACATATGTTGGCGCAAACTTGGAATGAAAAACCGTATTTGCAATACTTTCTATTAATGTTCCGTTTTTATTAGTTGAAGAATGATATTCTATAGCTTAAAACCTTTTTGATTAAATAAACTATTTAAAACAAAATTAAATTCAATCTATAGTTCCTAAGAAAGTGATTTAAGCATCTTCAGCAGGAGTCAGGTTAAACTTTTGTCTTTGATAATATTGGTGTGGATACTAAAGTGGTAGTGTATTTTGGGTTCTGGGCGGAACCCGGATTTAAACTTACCTTTTTCTAAGAAATAAAATGCTTTAAATTGGTTAAAAATTGACCAAATGTAGTACAGGTAAACTGGTCAGACAGTTGATATATAGTAATTCCCCAGCGAACATGTCCCAGCTGCCATTCGCCCAACCCGACCGACAGACATTTCCTTTACCAGACATCCCATATTTGAAAGCCTCGATATACGAAGAATTCTAACGTCCTGCGTTCGCAGAAAAGTTCGTAACAAAATAAAAGCAAACATAGACGATTGTAATATCGAAAGTGTCCCCATTTACTTGGTTTCAATCTAATTCTTTATTATGGCTTCATTGTTATTATGGAGGCTATTGTCTTTATCAATTCTATATCCTTTTGATCCAAATAAAAGTGATATTTGGATCTTATTGAATAGCGTTTTTATTTACATTCATTTATTCAATAATGCTTTGGTTGATTTAGTTAGTCTCAATTTGTGTGAGAATAATAATTCGGTGCTTAATGGTTTTATTTTTGTTTTTCTTTTCAAATTGCTCATCTCATTGATTCCTTGTCTGACAAACTTTTTTTTTATTATCTCATACGTTGACCTGACCGTAATAAATTGCTTAAAGCACTTGTGTTACGGACATCAAGCAACAGATGCATTACAAATATAATACTTAGATTAATGTAAATAGCACACAGTAATAATAGACACAGAACAAATACAAATATTCATGATATAAATATTTGCTCTGGGTGCGGATCGAACTCACGACTTTTGGCGCACAAGATAGGATCCCTACCACCTGCATCATTGGGACCGCCAACATTGAATGTCGGTTTCATATCAAGTTATAATAGTTTTTATAATAAGTACGTGTAGCATATTATACAAAAATAAATATTTGTAACTTTTTACACAAACACTTTCTTTAAGATAGAGAGAAGAGAAGAGTTATATTGGGCATGTAATTCATCATCATCATTACACCAGCGACCAGAAGTCCACTGCTTCCCAAGAAGATTTTTTGCCCATTATTGCCGCGCTGGGCAAGTGTGCTGGCATCGTAGAGCGCAGCTTTCGCCTCTTACAATATCCGGTACAGGAGGAAGTACTATTCTACCCTGCCGGTACCTGCCGGTGCTAATTGTATGTAGTAAGGTCGCGGGTTCACTATAATTAATAGAACAAACTAAACGGAACTTCGGAACACACAACTTTAACATACATAATGCGCAGAATGCATAGAAAAAGAGATACAGTTCTTAGTCCCAGATGATTTTGATCCGTACGCTCCAACTTACCTAAAGGACAGATTCCAATTCCTGTCTTCCTCTCACGAACGTAATCTCCATCCTTCTAATACTCTCTCGTTCTTACCCCCTTCTCATCACTCTAGTTTTTTGACAAACTTTTTTACAGTGACAGGGATTGACGACTCTGGAATGAGCTTCCGTTGAATATTAAGCAATCCCCAAACAAATTTATCCTGAAACGCTGTCTCTGTACTTTATTTACTGATGCTGCTTCTCTAACTTTATAACGTTATCCTGATGTACATACGTTATTTATCTATTTTTTTATATCATATGTATTTATTGCGTTTATTTATACAAATATGTATGTAATGTTTGTCTTTTTTGTGTATATATTGTCTGCACCACTATATGTATTTTTTTCTGTTTCGTACAATGGTTGACTAGAAGCTTTGACAAACAACATTTTGTAATATTTTGTTCAATAAATAAATAAATGTCGGAGTTGACACAACAACTTCTGTGGGGCCAAATAGTTATTTATACTAGCTCTTGATTATCCACGTCGCGAAGCTTCACTCTGCGATTGCCAATACTCTTGCCCAGCGCGACAATTGTGGGCAACAAACCTCCTTTCTTGGAGAGGCCTGAGTCCAGCAGTAGACTATCAATGTCTGATATGAAGATCTCATACATAATTACGAACTTCGAAGTAAGTCGCTTGAGACATTTGTGTTACGGGCATCAGACAACAGAGGAATCACAAATATAATACCTAAATACACATATATTTATATAAAATCAGAAGCTGACTGACTGCTTGACTGACATAGCAACGCAGGGCCGTAATTATAAGGGTTAGAAACTTAATATTTTGCACAGGTTCCCTTTCTAATGTAGGGAAAGGATTTTTGAAAATGTATCTCTTAAGGGGGATAAAATAGAGTGAAGAGGTAGTATAAAACTGCTGTTTTTTTGTGTTATTCCAATAAAATTGACTATGAAGGTTCTATGACTATGCATAAACCATGTGTAAAAATATTTCTTTGAAAATCATCTCTTAGGAGGGTAGTGTGGGGGTTGTAAAGTTAGTATGAAAGTTCTACAATTTAATGCGGGTAAAACAGCGCGGCGTTGCTAGTTTTAATGATATAAAGTATCTGCATTGTTAATTAAATACTCATTATATTTTTTAGATTTACCTTTTTTATAATTTCATACTTATTATAATAATTATGGCAGCCATAAAAAGTACACAGATAGATGAACATAGCGCTCCTCAAGATGGGCTTTATGCCCATAATTGTTGTGCTGGGCAGGCGTGGTGGCAATCGCAGAGCGCAGATTTCGAAGGGGTCGCTTCCCATCCCCGCCCTGTGAATTCAAGCTACACTGTTCCAGGTGGATATACCGCCATCAGTAGGTTACTATTCTACCCCGCCGGTACTATATCATTTTTAATGCTCTGAATGAATAAAATGAAAAGTAATCCAACTATGCATATCGTTTCGAACAGACGTACGGGAATGAACAAATAGTTTCCTTTTTTTATTTCGACTATCGCAGTTAACAGATTGATTGAGCCGTACTATTTAAACTCACGTCAAAGTTTTATACTTTAATATTTTAACAACGTAACAATCGGGCATAAATTGCAGGATGAAAGATTTTTATTGTACCAGGATTACATAAAATATAAAGTCATCTAGATTATTATAAATGATTCAATTAATTTTATTTATACTTAACACTATATTATAATAACAAAGAGTTTGTGCCTGTCGTATGTACCGTTAGTGAGACAGTATCTCCTTTAAAGCAGGTACCGTAAGAGGCGACTAAAGTACCGGAACTAACAGATAGCGGTATATCCTGAAACACCTGAAACAGTGTATCTCAAATGCACAGGGCGGGAATAGGGAGCAGCATCCCTGTCGCACATGCTACCCTTTAATATTGTTAATAAGTTAGCCCAACGCGGCATTTATGGGCAAATTCCCCCTTTTTGGGAGGCCTAAATCCAGCAGTGGACTTGCAATGGTTGGTATGATATGATAAAGAGTTTGTTTGTTTGGCTGAACGCGCTTATTTTAGAAACTACTAGTTCGATTCGATAAAATATTTTTGTATAATAAAGAAGATGTTGAAGACGGGAAAAAACGGGAAACTTTATTTTTAATGCTTCGGTTGAGTACGCTGCGTCAACGAGTTACACAACATTCAGTACGATAGATTTGATTCTGTTGAAAGTTTAAAAAAAAGTCCGCTACTGCACATTTTTTTGTACTAACCTTTTTGTCTAGTATCCAAATGCGACCAAAATTGGTTTGAAATTAGTAATACTTATGCCGTCAGGTACCGAGAGAAATTCGTGAGGTACTGGCAGAGTAGAGTACCTTCCCCTGTACCAGGAGTTGTAAGAAACGACTAAGGTACCAAAACCGAAAGATGGAGGATGGAGGTATATCCATCTGAAACAGTATAGTTCAAAAACATCGCCGTCGCCAAAGCTGCGCTCCACGGTTGCCAACACGCTCGCCCGGCGTGGCAATGATGGGTAAAATGCCCTCTTTCTTGGGAAGGCCTATGTCCAGCAGTGGACTTCCGATATTGATGATGTAGAGTAATACTTTTTATCATACCAACATTCACGCAGACGAAGTCGCGGGCTACAACTAGTTTTTAAAATAATTATTGAAATTAATGTTTGTACTAAAATGTTCCTAAGGTCCAAAATTCTTCATAATAAAACTACTGGGGCTTCGGCATTTTTAAATGGTTAAAAACAAAATAGCTTAGTTTTGTTTTGATTTTGTCACTAGGCAGAACTAATGTAAGTTTATAAAAGAAGCCAAATGCAAATCTCCTTGAAAACGTACAAGGAACAGCTATTGTTTTTTAACTGCAGTAAGAGCATTTCAATCCCGATTCACATTTTAAATAAAAGTACAATATTACCAACCCTATCTTGTTTTATAACATAATTAACAATACATTTAAAACTGTTATTTCTGTGCTTACGTCACAATTTCACACTAGAATGCTCCCGAAGTACCAGGGCAGCATGAGACATTAGGGCATCTAGCAACCCCGCCCGCCATATCATATCAAAGTGACGTTTCTCTCAGTGTCTGCCCGGCAGTTGTGGCAGGAGCACGTCGCTTCGCTCCCCTCAACTTGCGATATCGCGCGCGCCTGTGAAGTTTCATAAAATATTCTCGTGTTCATTGTCGGATACATATGTACGATGTGAGTACATAAGTGGCTGTTGATCATGTGTTTTGCGGACGGTAGAGTGTAGTTGAATTTGTGAAAATGGTAGTTCTACTGTTACTGGGCATGTTTGTAGGTAAGTTGGCAGCTGTTTCCATAAATTATTTATCTGTAACCTAATTAGCGGATTTTTTGACATTCCGCCATATTAAAATATGTTTATTTCAAATACGGTGTGCAATGCCAGTTGTTTTACAATGATTTTTTTTGATTTTCATTATTGATATTAATAATATAGCAATTAATAATAAAATATAAATAGAATACAAGTCCTTGATCTTAGGACCATCGACCTTTTGAGTCTCTTGATGAACCCTTTTAAATAAAATTTTACCCTTTTCTTTCGATTCTAGTTTTAAATTTGTTTAAGTTGTGAATAGGGTTGAGCTATGTTACATTTTACGGTAATGTTTCTAATTATCTATTACCTACATACAGATAATTAGTACCCGCAAAATTAGCATTGTAAACCTTTAATTTGGTTTGGATTTAATTGCTAAATTCAAGCACCTTTAGCTTGGAATACTAATTATTAAAAAATGTAGTAGCCTTATTTTCACCTCATATATTTAGCAATCATTCTTCTGAATAGCTGGACCAAACTCGCTGACGTGCAAATTTGTTTTTATTAGTTGGATGAAAGGTTCATAATTTAACAATATAAATGGAAACTTTTAGGCATTTGGCACACAGATTTTATTAGATATTTTTTTCATTTATCTTACCTATTAAGTTCTGGTAAAGCATGTATGTGGTAGGTTTTTACCTCTATATTGCGATGGCTTGAACCCATTCTGGGTTTAAATAATTTCCTTTTAACCTGATTCATATACTCGTAGAACTAGGTTTTAAAAAATAGCTACGGGCTGTTATAATACTTGATGGATACTGTAGTAGGACAAACATAATTATATATTATCTGCAGTCTGTTTGATCGCTCTAAAAAATTTGCTGATGAATTGATAAGTCACGCACACTGAATGCTTACATTTGGTATATATTGACATACTCTTATATGTTCCAAAAATGTGAGGAAAAATAAGGTCGTTTTAAAGGTAGGTCGTTTTAGGTCGCTTACTAGGTATTTTGGGGATACATCTCCGCTGTTTGCCGTGCGGTACCGGTAGAATAGAAGTGTATCTCCCTCTTTACTAGGCGTGATTGGGGTACCAGAACAAACAGATTGCGGTATATCCGTCCTCACTGGTGTAGCTAAAATATAATGAGATGGGGTGGCTATCAATATCTTCGTTGCAAAGCGTCGTTCTCCACGCCTGCCCAAAACGGCCATTTTTAGGCAAATACATTAGATGGACCTTATGTTAATGTCGTCTGCATTGGTAGCTTATTCTCACCTATTTCTACCGTGAAACAATAGTGTTCGAATTGCTGTGTTTTAGTTTGAAGTGTGTGGGGTAGTGAAAGTATTGAAAGAATGTGACAATCTTTTCCGCCCCTAAAGCCTTCCTTGAGGAGAATTTCAAAAGTGGTATAAATGTAACGAACCTTTATTAAAATAATAAAATAGCATAAGAACGTATTCATAAAATTGGTATTTTTTTTGCATACCCTGTTATCTATAATAATAATCTTTAATTAAAATTTGTAATTGTTTTTACATACACTTATTAATCAATTATTTAATATATATTAATTAACATTAAAGTATCTTAAAATACTTTTGAAAAACAAAATACAGGTACTATCGGAGAGTACTTTACTTTTCGTTATAATTTGGAGTTAGAGGTGAGGTAGTATGTTAACATTTATTGAATAAAGCTGCACTTTGAGGGGCCCATTGGCGTAGATGGTAGTGATTCTGTCTTGTGCGCCAAAGATCGTGGTTTGTTTCCCACCCAGGACAGGAGGAAATATTTATATGATAACATTTATGTTTTTATGTGTCTGGGTGTTAAATATATGTATTTACGGAGTATATTTATGATATCCTATTGTCTGATATCCGTAACACAAGTCCTTTAAGCGACAGTTCAATGTATGAGATGTTGTGGGAATTTATTTATTATTTTTTTGTGTATACAGAATATTAAAAAATATGTATAAGAAAATACTCTTTCAAGTAATTTATCTTAATAAATTAAGCTATAGAACGGATTCCCTCCAATAACGATTCAAAAATGGTTGATTGAATGAGTTTATGGTTTGTGTAAACTCGCTACAATATAGAGACAATTGTTAAGCATTAGTTTTATCCGAAGTAAAACAAGAGAAGACCGAAACGTAGCTATTGATAGCCAGTTTATTGTATTTTCCAACATTTACGATTTGACAACACATAATAAAATTTTACTCTTTAACGGCTTTAAATGCAGTTTATTTTGTTCGACATTTCTGACATTTCAAGATTGACAAAAGATGTCATGATCACCACAAGTTTCTAAAACCGTTAATTGAGTATAGACTAATTCATTTATATTACAAATTACTCTTTTTAATTCAACCGAGTACTTTGAATAATGAGTGACCGACGGCGCATTTGGTATTGGTTCCTATTTTATGCACCGAAAGTCGTGGGTTCGATCACCAAAACAAATACTTATGAAATAAATATTTGTTTTGGTTCTGTGATATGTATTTTTGCACTATATGTGATTCATTTGTAGTTCGATGTTTGCACTATATGTGATTCCTTTGTAGTCTGAAGTCAGTATCGCAAGTGCTTTCATTTAAATAATTACATCAATTTAAAGTTCATTATACTTAAGACATAGGCCTCTCCAAGAAAGGGGGAATTTACCTATAATTGCCGCGCGGGGCAAGCGTGTTGGCAATTGTAGAGCGCAACTTTCATGACAGGGATGCTGCAGCCCATATGATTATACCGTCATTTGTTGGTACTGGTACCTTAGTCACCTCTTACGGCACCTAATACACAGGGAAGTACTATTTTACTCTGCTAGAACCTCACCGCATATAGAGAGAATACAATATATTAAAAATGATTTTTTAGTGTATAAGTAAGTTATTGTTGTTAATAATAATGTTCACACAACATCTCATACGGTAACCTGATTCCAGGTAAGTCACTTAAAACACTTGTGTTACGGAAACCAGAGTACGTAGGAACCACTATAAAGTACTTTAATACACATTTTTTCCAGAACAAACGCAAACATCATCATATATTTGTCGTGGTTGGGGATCGAGCTCATGACCTTCGGTGAATAAGATAGGACCACCATCGTTTGCTCCAATGGGCCCATCTTATTATATCAGACTATTTAACGAAATATAGTGATATGTGATACTGATATCCGCCTGCGACTTTGCTCGCAAGTACTTTACTTTATATCTCATCCTTGAAAAACTCTCGTTATATCGGGAATAAGTCTTTGTTTTATTTTATTAGACCAGGTTGACAAACAAACATACAGTCCACGCGATTGTAAGCGTCACTGCAGCCTAAAGATGCTTAGAATATCACAAGGATATCACTAACGCGTTGCCAGCCTTGTGACTTGATGAGTAAATTCAATACCTCCCTCGCCCTTCAGGCCGGAATACAGTAATGCGAACACTGCTATTTGGCGGTAGATATAGGAGAGGGTGAGGTACCAATGCAGACGACCTTTTGTATGAGATCTACCTCATGTGAAATTTTGTCGCTTACTGACAGGCCTACGTCCAGCAGTGGACATCCATACATCACGCCTGTGCCCCATTGGGGTAGGCAGAGACTATGTAACTCCTTATAGTCCTTACGTACACGCTCGTTTATTCTTGGTACTTCTAAATTGGCCCTTCGGACTCCGTCGTAAGTCACTTAAAGCACTTGTATTTCGGACATCAGACAACAGAGGAATCATATTTTTAACACCCAGACACAAGACAGACAGAAACACTATCATAAAAATATATTTCTTGGGTGGGGATCGAACCCACGATACACGCATAGGATCACTACCATAAATGGCGACTGTATTATATATACAGGGCAAAAAATCGTGCCAATGCGTAAGAAGCCAGTAAAAAGCAAAAAATTAGATCTATCCCACGGCGACATTTTGTCGAGATAAAAAGTAGCCAGACTAAAAAAAATGTCAGGGCCAATTCAACGTCAAGAAGAAAGAATAACAAAAATCCGTATACACACAAACTTCCGCGATTATAATATTATTAGGACGGGATACACCAACAGTAAAATAACAATATTTTATGTAACCAGAAATTAGGTAGAACCAGTTTAAATATTAAACATAACATACATAACATTTCTGATGAGGTAGACCTCTTACTGGGTAAATATCACATTGTATTTTCTGTTTACAGGGTTGGCGACACGTTAGTGATATCCTTGTGATTACACTAGCGTGTATAGGCTGCGATCACGTTTACTATCAAGCGGACCATTTGTTTGTTTACTGACTTCTTAAAATAAGAAAAAACAACAACAACTAAATCGTTTCGACCAATCCTCTTACTCATAAAAGCATGACTAGGATAGTTGTGTTTCAATCAACAATACACCAGAAATAAATTTGTAGTTTCTATATCTACATTTACTGCCTCGATTGCGCAGATGGAAGTGATGCTCTTGTCCCATAGGTCGTGGGTTTGATCCCCTCCTAGGACAAGCGTGGTAGGTATTATTTATAATAATAATAATAATAATAAATACTTTATTGTACACTAAACATAAAAGTATATAAAAAACAAAACAGTAATTATAAATTACAACGAGCGATCTAATCGCAAACAACTTATTTCTTCCAGGCACCGTTTTTAGATGGAAAGATTGAATGAAACAGTATTTGTAGTAAGAAGTGTAAATAAGATCGATAGAAAAATCTATTAAATATACATAATATAAATAGATTGTATTTAAGAAAATTTATATGTATAGTCTGATATCTATAGTACGTGTAGCTACTTATCTCTGAGTCAAGTGTCAGTATGAGATATCGATTGAATTAAAAAATAATCGTAACTGATTTAAATTTTAATCATCATAGCAGGCGTAGGACATCTGCTACTGCAACCTCTCTAGGAATTTGCAGCCTTGATGGGTTTTAGTTAGTAATTGTCACACCAGGCGTGGTGGCAATCCTAGAGCACATATTTGTGATGGGAATGATGCACGTTATCTGCTCATATTCGACGGCTGTATTTTAGCTACGAAGATTTAGATGAAAATACATCACCAGTATCCAACTGACTGCTGAAACTCTTATTCAAAATATACTTTATCCAAGTTGGTCCTTTACAAGCACTATAGTCAAAACAGTAAAAAATCCAATGAAGAACTAGATTCTATTATACTCATAATGCTGATAACTTTGATGATCCTATGGGATCATAAGGGTAATCTGACATATGTAAATTAGGCCTACCATAAACTATTCTTCTGGCACGAGGCAAGTACGTTTAGTGCAAGTTTATCACACGAGACACCAGAAAGGAACCTGCAAAAACTACTTACTGATATAGTTTCAATTATTACCAAGTAGTTATTGTTAATGGAACTCCTACCGGCGTCGTAGACATATTTATTTAATTAACTGATTGTCAATTACTACCATTTTTTCATATTATTTTTAATAAGCTGCTCTATCCATTATCGTATTTGATTACGAAAACGCTATGTGAGCAAAACCGCAAGCAGCAACTAATGTTTACTACGGGCACATACTACGAGATATATGCTAAGAGTATATGATCATTGATAAATCGGTAGTTAATCGTTAATACTGATTAATCTACATTATGCTATCTAGGAAGTAGCTCTTGAATAATATACGAACAAGTTTAGAACGTCATGTTAATTCAAATTAATGAAATCCCGTTATATCGAACCACTATCGATTAGAACCTAGCGAAGAAACTAAAAGAGGAAAAAATGGTCTCAACTTTTTTAGCTTAGCTTTAAAATAGGTTGATAGGCAATATTTATTCCTCTACATATATATATATATATATATATATATATATATTGAACATGATGGAAGACGCTGGCAGCTGTAACACAATTTAATACTAGCACAGCTGTCGACGATCACTTCTTACATGATTGTATTTTATATTTCATATGTCGAGATTATGCAATAAATATGATCGTTTTTATTAATGTTAGGGCTATAGGGCGGGTTTCCTTTATAAGTTTTTTCAATACATTTTTATAAGAGCACTCTGGTGCTCACTATGAAATACATGACTATAATTTTACTAGAGGTAGACCTCGTAAAAAGTCATCTACATTGGTTCTTCGCTCTCACCTATTTCTACTGCCAAACACTAGTGTTCACGTAGCTGTGTTCCAGTTTGACGGATATGAGAGCCAGTGAAATTACTAGGTAATGTGATATAGAGATCTCCTTCTGATATTGCAAGCAATCAAAATGGAAAAGGATTATATAAATTTGAATTGATTACCATTTACATAGTGCCTGTTTCATATTCAAGGACCTTAAACCTTCTGGAATCTTTTATTGATAAGAGATTGATGTTGTGTGAAAGATAATGTTATGATTACGATAGAAAAGTATGTGTAAGTGAATGTATGAGTTGGTGTAAGACAACCTAGGTGAACTTACCCTAATCACCTGATTCAAATATGGAAGATAATCGAGCGTGTATGAAAAGACTAACACGTATATAGTAAGCTAGAGAGGTATGCAAGTGGCGATCCATAGTCTCTATCTCAATGGAACAGAGACGTTCTGGCGTAGGGCATTATTTCGTAAGGTTTTTTATGCAGAATCAAGATTGATTCTACTCAGCTTACTAGTTGCGGTTGTATGTATTATATACTCTCTTAAATAATAAATATTTTAGACATATAGAGCGATGGCAGTGCAGAGTGCAGAGCAGATATCCTTAGACGTAATAGTTCACGACAGGATGCACTTTAAACCACAAAAGGTCGTATGCGTTTGTACCTAATCGCTGTGTTCCGATCTGAAGGGTGAGAGAGACCGTGAATTTACTATAATATATATATATGTGTGTATTCCGAGTCTTAAGGCTGCAGTTACGCTGGTCTAATAAAAAAACCTCATAGGAACACCACATAAGGCTATGACACATTTTTTGGGCAATAAAGCCTTGATATAAAAGGAAAATGCTGCATTGATATCCCTCTTCATTTTAATGTTTTTGTAAAGCCGTCTTTTTGAGTAATATCTTTTACAATCGACTCCAGCAGCAATCGCTCATTTCTCCTGGGAGTTCTCATAAGCTCTGGTACACGAGCAGTACTCAAGTAAAAAGGTTATTGCACACTTAGGCTTCTTAGGTTGTTAGTAGTTTATTGAAGGCATTGTTGGGTAATTTTATACTGCGGAAGACATCATGGGGAGTGAAAACGCTACATCAAAGGCTTTTAGATATCCTAATTAAATTTCTAAACGATAAAGTCTGCAGAATACCAAAATTACTTATTGCGAGCAAAAACACAGTTGTTCGTCGCATTTGGACTTGTATGTCTATTAGCGATAAATTCAAAAACTAATGCACGGATTCTCCTGCGGATTATCCCTTAATTGGTGGTCATAAATTGTAAAAGGAGGAGTGGAAAGTTAGTAATGTTTGTTAGATAAAATATTTGTTACTTAGAAAAATTAAGCCGCCTGGAAGTTTTCAACGAAAACGAGTTTATCTCTCTCTTTGAGTTATAACAGAACAATATATGGTGGAATATTCTTCTTTTATACTTTACTTTTATGTCGTAAAAGACAATTTTGTGATATGACAACAATAGAGAAAGAAATGTTTAGATGGTTTAGACATATAGGAAGAATGGATAAAATTAGAATGATTGCACAAATATATTGAACGGAAGTGAATGGAAAAGTTGGTATAGCAAAATCTAGACGAGTATATCTTAACCAGATACAAGAGGTATAATAATGTTAATATCGGTCCATTCGTATCGAACTTTACCTTAGGCATTATTGTTATTGTGACGACGACAAGGATTAAGTGAGAAAAAAGGGTTAAATGTGTTCTACCTATAATTTGACGTATTAATCGACGATTAAGTTATTGCTATGATGGTCCCGATGGCGCAGATCGTAGTGATCCTGTCTTGTGTGTCAAGGGTTGTGGCAAATATTTATGTGATGAGTTGTGCTCTATTATCATCATTAAGCCTACCCAAGAAAGGGGGAATTGTGCCCATAATTGTCGTGCCGATAGATATACCATTATCTGTCGTTTCTGGTACCCCAGTCGCCTCTTACGATACAGCCTACGCTGGAATGCTCGTAAGTTATTAGTGTTTGGTATCAAAACATCTCAATTTGTCATGACCAAACAGAAAACGGTGCCTTTTAAATTTCTATGTAAATGCAGGAAGCTGATAAGCGACAAATGGGACCTCGCTGTTTTGTCTGGCCGAGAGCCAACTGTACACGCGTTTTTATATTTTGATTTTAAATAAAAACCAGAGTGCCATCCGGGAGGCTTATGTGTAGCGTTATGTGAGTGGTCGTTGAATCTCGTAATTTTATGGTTATAGCGAACTAATCTTTATAGAAAATATAAAAGAAATACAAATGTGAAAGTGTGGTTGTTTGTACATTGTTACAAAAAAAAATCTTATGTATTTTAAAAGCGTTTCTTTTAAGTTTTTTAATCTATATTTTCTTTTTACTTTTACGTTTGATTAATTGTTATATAATATTAAAATAGACTGAAACTGGAAATTAAGTAGACGGATTGTTTCTCATTCCAAAGATCCTGATTAGGATAGTGAGATAATTTTATCTCAATATCATGTTGGCCCCGATTTTTGATATGTGTACAAAGTTTCAATTAAACCAGTCCATCTAAAGTGACTCAAATACAACAAAAACTAATTTAAAGCGTGTAAACAAGGAAGAAATTCTTTCTTGTATGGCCAAATTACTACGTCAAAAGTATTGAGTTTCAATTCGAAAATTTTTTAAAATACATCATTACAGTGATTGGAAGTCCACTGTTAGATATAGGCCTCCCCAAGAAGGAGGGAATTTTATCCATAACTGCTTCACTGGGCAAGCGTGTTGGCAATCGTAGAGCGCAGCTTTCGCGACGTGTAGATGCTGCCCACCTCCACCCAGTGCAGCTACTCTGATTCGGATGGATATACCGCCACATACAGGTTCTAGTACTTAAGTCGCCTCTTACGACACCTGGTACAGAGGGAGGTACTGTTCTACTCGGCCGGTACCTCTCGGCTAACTCGGCCACGATCAAAACTAAA
>JACJUM010004390.1:18131977-18156372 GCA_020976665.1 Heortia vitessoides
AGATTTTTAGGAATGGGACATAAAGAAATGTGAGGCGCAAAACTAGTTATCCATTAGAAAATACCTTAGCAAAGAGGACATCAGAATGTCTGATAATTAGGAATAATTACATATACATTAGGTGCCTATAAGAACAGGCTAGACCTAATTTAGGTACCTAAATATCAAAATGTATTTTAGTTTAAGTTTTGTTTTTATTGTTGAATAAAGATATTATTATTAAATGAGTTCACGAGAAAAAAATATTATTTGTAAGAAACAATCTCGGTTCGGAGAAAAAAAATGGTAGTTGCCGACGTTATAAGGAAATAAACAGGTGATTCAATTGTGAACAAAATCCGATTCTAGCAGAAAGTATGAATAAAACCCGAACTCGAAATATTAGACGAACATTTTTGTAACCTGTTATAAGTTGGTTGCTAAAGAAATTTTAGGTAAGTGTTTAATTGGATACTGATGTTAAGTCAAATAAGATAAATATATTTAATTTTATGCTCTGAGGATCGGCAGAGTACAATAGTACCTCCTACTACTCAGGTGTCGTAAGAGGTGTCTGAGGTATCATTACCGACAGATGGCGGTATATCTATCCGACACAGTACAGATAAAATGCTCAGCAGTATCAGAGTCGCGAGTTGCGTTCTGCAATTGCCAATACGCTCGCCCAGGACTACCCCATAGGCGAACGTAGATGCCAAAACTTACCACGCAAGATAAGCTTCCTAAACTCATAAGCCGTCAGGATACCATATTTGCGGCAATTATGATTTGGCTCCAACAATAGAATGATGGTTACTGTGAGGTACCGCAGGAAGCCCTTCGGTACTATACTAGGTGTCTTAAAAGGCGACTGAGTTCCCAAGTCCGACAGATGGTATATCCACCCGAAATAGTGCAGATAAAATGCACAGAATGGAATGGACACGACAAGAGCTGTGCTCTGCCAATGCCAATGTGCTCGCCCAGTGCGCTAATTATGGGCTAATTCCCCCTTTCTTGGGGACGCCTATATCCAGCAGTGGACTTCTAATGGCAGGAATGGAGATTATGATGATGATATATAATTATTATTAACTATTGCAAGTTCATTATTTCAGTCATTTTTTTTCCGGACGAACCTATTGCTGGACTACTCAGACTTCAATTCCAGCGCCACCGAAAAAAGAGGGCGGGGCCTCTCATAGATAAGAGGTCCGATCCCTGTATTCATCCTGCGTGCCCCGCGGCTGCAAAGCTCGCGAGATCGCAGCGGGACCGACGGCGCGCCCGAGGGCACCTCTAGAGGCTCGACCTAGGCTCGGGCCGCCGTCGTTGGGGTTGAATTTACTATGAAATTTCAGCAAAAAAGGAAGGGCAGATTGAGCCCGACAGCTCTAGGGCTGTCGGTTATCGTTCGTGGGGGCAGGGACTGCACGCGTTGGCCGGCGAACACGGTGTACTGCTTTGTTGTACGAATGCATGTAGAGTATTAATGATCGTCTTGTGCCAGTGAGAGGGCGAGTAAGGGCTGCGATTTTAGCGGTTATACTGTCGGGAGGGTCGTCTAAGACGTGACGTCAACGATGTCGGACGTGATTATTTCAGTCGTAAGACGCTTACGACATATGGTACAGCGGGAAGTACTATTCTACTCAGCTGGTACCACATTTATCTATACTAATTATTTATAAAATTAGTATAGATTATTATATTTTGAGATTAGAAGTAACAAAAAATTTCAAATCATTCTTTTTGAAATATTCTCCCATATATCTTTATATGTGGTAGGTTATGATAATGATGGTATCAGTTAAGATATAGGTTGGTAATATTTTTAAAGACAGCACCAACCCGAATAAGATTTGGTTGGAGTCACGCCAAGAACACAGCTTGATTGGAGGCCGCCTCGATTGCTCGTCGGAAATTAAACTTAAGGAAATGTTTTCAAATACAATTGAGGCTAACGATGATTACATAGTGCAGCTGTTTGTTAGCCACATACAAGTATAAGGCTTTTAAATTATCTATATAGACAGTTAATATATATTGCCTGTGTATTTATTTGTATTTTTGTCTGCTGCTCGTTCGTTTCATTTAACCTCTGAAACATAAAATAATTTTTTGACCAGAGATCGTTACCAGCAGATAGCTGAAGTTATAATGAAGTCCTTTTTTGTGTCCTAATCAATATTTGAAGTATAGTGGACCCCCGGTAGTCCGACAAACATTTTGCAGGGCAGTGTCGAACTATCGAATTCTTCGGAGTATAGAGTACTGCCTAAGAGTCCCTATAGTCCGGAATTTCATTACCTTGTAATCCGACAAATTACAGATCCAATGATAAGATTCTTTATACATATCATATATACATATGTACATATATGTACTCTGAAGTACAAATCATACTTGTAGACCATGTCGGATTCCAAGGGGCATCGGATTAGACGGGCGCCGGACTACCGGGGGTCCATAGTATATCCTTTTTATTTTAATGTTCCGAAGTCTGCAAATAAGCATGCGGTCCGCTTGATGATGAACGTGACCGCAGCCGAAGAAGCTCGTGTCTTCGCACA
Organism: Heortia vitessoides; assembly: GCA_020976665.1. NCBI lineage: Eukaryota > Metazoa > Arthropoda > Insecta > Lepidoptera > Crambidae > Heortia > Heortia vitessoides. Next base: position 18,134,530 of record JACJUM010004390.1, read on the forward strand.
GATATCACTAATGTGTCATCAATCTACTGGTACAAGGTAATTTTACTGCCTACTCACCCTTCACATTAACACAGTAATGCGAACACTGCTATTGGGCGGTAGAAATAGGGTGAGAGTGAGGTGGTTTAAATAAAGTAATTTTAAATAATGTCAGACGTCAAAAATAAAATAATATAAACCGCGTATTAATGCCGTTGAAAAGTAGTTTTATTACGAGTAGAATCATCATCATAACAGCCGTTAAACGCCCACTGTTGGACATAGGCCTCCCTCAGAAAGGGGGAAGTTGCCCATAATTGCCCCGCTGGGCAAGCGTGGTGGTCATCGCTGAACGTGGTTTCGCGACATGAGGGCCCATTCCCGTCCTGAAGCATTCGGGCTACAGTTTTGGGTAGATATACCACCAGTCTACCGCCTGCTGCTCATATCGACCCTGCTGCTTTTGCACGCTGATTTGGTAGCAAATACCGCTAGCTGCCGGTTTCAGTACCTCAGTCGCTTCAAACGACACCTGATACATAGGGAGGTACTATTTTACTCGGCCGCTACACTTCCTTATGTATGTACATATAAATTCTACATAATTTATGTACTAGCATTCTAATAAAGAGTATCGATCCAGCCTTCTTGACTGCATTGCTAACAATGCATTTTTTATAAAAATAACCGTATGAGCTATAATTTTGAAATTCGGGACTTGTTGAACTAAGAGGTTTCAATAACTGTACTCGATTTTATTCATTTATTTTAAAAAGATTTTGAGAAATATGCGGTGAATAGTGCTTCAAAAAGAACGTGTAAAAATACACAGGGCTGCTGAGTCACCAGTTCTTTTTTGAACTTGGCTTATGCATTTTATCTCAGACCTTTTTGCATTTAACTTCAGATCTTTTTGCATTTCATTGGAATACCTCTCCATTACCATGAGATTTTCAAGGTCACAGTGAATCCGCAATCGGCAAAGACGTAGTACCTTCTTTGAAGCCCAATCAGCTAAATACCCAATGAATGTCTCGTCCCGCTTATGTATTGGTGTGTTGCTATGATTGACTACTAAAAATATTTTTTATTTTATTCATTTATTAGACCAGGTCATGATAGTACGCATTACCACAGCCTATAGATACTTGTATCATAGAAGGATATCACTAGAGCATGCCAACCTCGTGATTTGATTTTATTACGTCACTTTAGCCAGTAACTTCACAGCCTCTCTCCCTTTTGAAACCGGGACCCAGTATGCGTACACTGCTATTGAGAGTGAGGTACCTATGTAGGTCATTTTTGTGTGAGGTCTATCTCATATAACATGGACCTAACCATTCTCGGTTCAAATCCTTTTAGGAAATCAAACTTTATGTGCAATGCGTCTAGATTGAATTTAACCCGCCGCGCCCTATCCGCCACGTACCTTAAACAAACTCGGACGACAAAGGCTAGTAATAAATATTCTAACATTACCGCCAACGCAATTATAAAGCCCGAACTAATGTGAGTTGTGTAGAGCCTTCACAATAACACATTTCTGGCCGAACATAACAGTAAATAACCGACATTTGCATCCTGAGGGAGACATTACGGCACGCCTGTTTTGATGAGTTCCGTTAGAAAATGACACACGGAAATTTTAAACAAACGACGAGCAATTCAAGTTAAGTTTGGCTATGAATTAAATATGGAGTTGAATGAGTAAAGTTGGTGGACAGTTATTGTGGTATCGGGTGATATATATAATAGTGATAACTATATTGAGCCGTGAGGTACCGGCAGAGTAGAATAGTACCTCCCCCTGTACCGTATGTCATAAGAGGCAACTAAGGTTCCAGAACCGATAGATAGCGGTATATCCATCCAAAATGGCGTGGCTTAAATGCACAGGGTGGGGATGGGCAGCAGCATCCCCGTTGCGAAAGCTGTGCTCTGCAATTACCAACACGCTTGCCTAGCGCGGCTATTATGGGCAACATTCCCCTTTTTTTGGGAGGCCTATGTCCAGCAGTAGCTGTAATGATAAATAATAATAATATTTATTTCCAACGATATTGCAAGTTACAAATTGAATATTATAATATATATACATACATACATGCACACACACCTAGAACATATATACTTACACATGTTTGCAAAAATTACAAATCATTGGCAAAAGGGTAGGGAAATAAATATGAAATATGTTAAATGGCTGACTAATTAAAATTTTGTCATCAGCCATTGGAAGTCCACTGGTAGACACAGGCCTCTCCAAGAAAGGAAAGTGTTGGTAATTGCAGAGAGCAACATTAAGGAAAGGGATGCTGCTTATCCATCCTATACATATTTCTGTCGGTCTTTATACCTTAGCCGCTTCTTACGACACCTGGTACAGGAAACGGTGCTATTTTATTTAGCCGGTACTTGATGTTACCGGTGATACCATTACTTGTGATAACAAAAAATAAAAATGCTCTCCTCTATAAACGTTCACCACCACAGCAGCCTAGCGAGGTGAAAGATTAAAAAAAATAGTAAACTGTCTCTATAATATCCCAAGTCGAATATTACGAAGAATTCCGCGATGCACATGAAAGGTAAATTCATACATCTCATAAATTGACCTGACTCCATGGTAAGTAGCTTCAAACCCTTGTGTTACGGGTATCAGACCATAGAAGAATCACAATTATAATACTTAAATACATATTTTTAATATCCAGACACAAAACAAACTCAAATATCATCATATAAATATTTTGCTAGATGGGGATCGAACCCTCGACCCCTGGCACATAAGATAGGATCACTACCATCTGCGCCATGAGGCTCGTCGAAATCGAATTTATTTAAAACCAAGTAATTCGCTTTGTCTTTCTATATGGAATACATTATATTAAATATAAATGAAAAGTCGCTGTTCTAAATAGCTAAACGGTATTTCGTCTTTAAAGAAAGAGACTTGAACGCATTTTCATTTATATTAGCTTTAACATTTTAAGTCCGACGTTTCGATTAACTTGCTTCAAGCCTTTCAAGAGGGAAACTGACTTTTCAACTGTAGACAGGTTGATTCACGAGAAAGGTTTAAGTTGGGTGTAACAGCAGCAGTTTTGCTTGCAAGAATCAGAAATTTAGACAGCCTCGTTTCACTTTCACGTTTATAGTATTATGAATTATTCCTAAGGCTAACGTCCAGCAGTGGACATCCATCGACTAATGACTAATATAATAATGGATGTTTTTTGGATAATTATAAACTTATAAATTGTATAAATTGAGGATAGTTATTGAAGATGCCAGTTGTAAATCTACCTAGCAAGAGTAAGCTTCATGCTATCACACTATGCCAAAGAGAACATATCAGAACAAATGCATCTGCAAAATTGGGGCACAAACCACAATTTATCAGGAATGCGAACGAAACAATTTTTTTTTTTTTTTTTTCGGATGAACCTAGTGCTGGACTACTCAGACGTCAATTCCAGCGCCACCGAACAAGAGGGCGGGGCCTCTCATAGATGAGAGGTCCGATGCCCGTAAAATAATCTCGCGTGCCCCGCGGCCGCGACCGCGCGTTAGCGCGGTCGAACGAAACAATCGTCGAATAAAAGATTTATGCGAATGGAAATGAATTTGTGCTTGCGCGTTGCAAAAGAGTACAACGCCATCTCTTGATACAGTAATGAACTACGTCTATACTGTACTGTACGAACTACTGTCTATATATAATAAATTAATGTATGTACATATTTTCCTAAAAATTATAGAGAAATAATGATCGTGTAATTTGTATTAATTATTCTGTATGTGACCACTAAATTGGTAGTTTCTTTATATACATATTCACTTTTCTTTCCAACAAAACTACACTTTTCCTTCCAACGAAACTACACTTTTTTTTCCAACGAAACTACACTTTTCATTCTGTGAAACAGTTGATGTATATAATGCTAATAGAGATCAACAAGATCAACTGAATCTAACGAAGGCGGGTCGCTGACCGATGACTGACACATCAACGTTAGGCCTAAAATTTTATAACGCAAGGGAACTTTAAAAAAGGATTTTTAAAAATTCATCTCCTAAGGGGTGGTAAAGCGGGGTGCAAAGTTAATATGAAAGTTTGCCGTTTTTAAAGTAATTCTAACGAAGTTTAGCATGAAGTTTCTTGGTTGAAAGTCATGAAATATATTTTTTTCGAAAATGATCTTTTGAGAAACTTTTTTTATATTACCTAGTCAGCTACAAGCATACGATCCGCTTGATAGTAAACGTGACCGCAGCCTATCAATGATAGTGACATCACAAGGACTCTAGCGTCTTGCCAACCCTGTAAGCTGAAGATACTATGTGACAATTGTACAGTAATTTCACTGTCTCTTTCACTCTTCAAACCGGAACACAGCAATGCGTCAATCAATTTGATAGTAGAAATAGGTGAGAGTAAGGTAGCAATGCAGATGACATTTGACGATATCTCATGTAAAAAGGCCTAAAATGGTGTGCAAAGTTGGTATAAAGGTTCAGTTTTTAGCTATTTAAATAACGTGATATAATTTGGTTAACTAATAATATTGATCATATTAGCCGTAGAAAGTCCACGGTTTGACATAAGCTTTCCCAAGATAGGAGCATTTTTGCTGTTGTAGAGCAGAACTTCGGACGAGGATGTTGCTGCCATTCCTCACCCTGTGGTATGTAAATTGCGCTGTTTCGGATAGATATACCGCCATCTGTCGCTTCCGGTACCTAAGTCGCCCCTTACGACACCCGGTACAAAGGGTTACTATTACTAAGGGGTACTATTCTACTCCGCCGGTACCCCATGGTCATCGACGAATAGCATACAGTGATAGTAAGCGGCACTGCGGCCTATAGACGCTCGTAATATCACAAGGATATCACTAATGCGTTGGCAACCTTGTGACTTGAGGATATTATGCCACGTTACCCAGTAAGACCACTGCCTCTCTCTCTCTCTTCAGACCGGAACACAGCAATGCGAATACTGGCATTTGGCGGTAGAAATAGGAGAGAGTGAAGTAGGCGAATTGTTGTATAAGGTCTACCTCGTTTAATTATTATATTTGTAATAAGTAAAAGTACCTAATACAAATGTAACACTCTCGTTCCCTCAGTTTGATAACCACCATCCAAACTTCTTTCTACATATTTTGACATAGTATATAAACAACAAACATGATCCCAGGGACAATATTTATCCAGAGGTGGGTGGTCGAAATATGATTACGGGGGTTAAACCCGCGCCCGTAAGTTTTAAGTGCTGTAAATATAAACTGGGCCAACCCGTCCGGAACAAACTGAACCTATCAACATGAAAAAGGTGGCGGATTACATTTGCGAGTCTTTTTTTCGTTAAGGGATGATAAGGGAAGAATTCCGAGTGATTTTTATTGGAATAGTTTTGGGATGGCGGCGGTGAATTTTTGGGTACCCCTTGGCGAGTGTGAACGTTTATCACTGTGAGGTGAGATTTAAAGGTGCCCGCAAACACTCGCTAATTTATAAGTTTCCTTGTTATGTTACGGCCTAAAAAAGTAAGGCGGGTTAGCAGTTAAACCAATCGTGTAAAACAAAGAAATCTTTAAAAAAAAAATCAGTTGAAGTGGAGTTGAATACTTTGCTTTTTTAAACTAAAAAATGTAGTAGACATTTTTTAAATTATATTTACGTAGCGATATCAAGGAAAATCTACAAAACTGTTTAATTTTTTGTATGATATGAGTACTGATATTAATATACCTACTTAGCGGGTATTACGGTTAAGGGATATTAAAAATTAATTAAAACAAAATACGAAGTCAAATGACCAAAATGTACCCTTAATAAAGTGTAAAACACATTTCCTTTATTTTTGCAGGCGAGTTACCAATTGTTTAAAACTGCATCTTGAGCATTCCCGTCCCGAAATCTGCGATTGCCAACACGCTTGCCAAGCGCGGCAATTTTGTGGAAAATTCTTCCTTTCTTGTCCAGCAGTAGACTTCTAATAGCTGATGATGATATCCGTAACACTAATAAAATAAGTGACTTATCCAGAGTCGATTCAGGTCAATGTTTGAGATGTTGTATGTATTTAATATTAAAACAAAATTCAACATACGCTGACTGAATTAAAGACGTCATTGGAATTTCGTTCAGTCTCTCCATCTGAAAAAGGAGATTAAAGAATGTGGGCAATTAACTAGAATAACAAAATAATGTTACATTCGCAAAAAATGTTAATAATTCGGTAATTGCCCTTCATCGATGAGTTTTCAGAATATAACCTTTTGTTGTTATTATCTTTTCAATACTCGGCCAAATGTGTTTATTGAACAGTCTATAAATTTTTAACTTTAAAAAGTGCTTTATCTACAAAATTTCTACTGCTACACTAACAGATCTTTGTTATACCTAGGAAGTCTAATCAGAGCATAATATATTTCTTACTGTTCACAAATCATAAAAAACTACTGTTTAACAGATTTTAAACCACATTTATTTTATTATTTTACTAAATAAAAATCTCTAATATATGTACCTATGCACAGCATCACAAAAAAATAGTTAACACCAATGATAGAAACTTTCCTCAGACTACGTTAATATCTGAGAAAAAAATCAAAAACTCTTTAATATGATATTTACTTGAAAAATATCACCTAGTCTCGGGTGTCGGGCGGGCTTTGACCTGCATTTTTCCCAAATCGAGGTTACCCATTCATTCATCATACCAGCTATTGAAAGTCCACTGCTGGACATAGGCCTCTCCAAGAAAGAAGGTTTTTTGCTCATAATTGCCGCGTTGGGCAAACGTGTTGGCAATCACAGAGCGCAGCTTTTGCAACGGGGATGCTGCTGCCCATCCCCGTCCTGTGCATTTGAGCTGCACTATTCCGGATGGATATACCGCCATCTGTCGGTTCTGGTACCTTAGTCGCCATTTACGACACCTGGTACAGTAGGTGAGTGGTGATATATTAGAGATATAAATTATATATTTTCTTTTATTTCTTATTCGCAAATATAACCTTGGGTTTAATTACACTAATGCTCCAGGGAGTACTAAAATAGCATCTCTCAGACGATGCAGACGATTTGAGATTTGCTATTCTCAATTATTTATGCGGCTCAGGTTAGCAAGTGTAATCAAGCAACAAATAAATATGTCTGACTAGTAGTAGTTCAAACGCTTTTTTAAATTATGTATGAATGTACAATGATAGGCAATCTGCTAGGTATATAATGGCCTTATTTATTGGAAGTAACATTATGAAATCGCGGATCCACTGATAGTATTTCGAATAAAAACCATTTTGAGTAGCGATCGAGACCATCTATCTCATTTACGGAATACATAGGAATACATAAAATATATTAACTATATAGAAATACGGAATATAAAATCCTCTATGAAAATCTTTTAAATCCTCTATTAAAAATATAAATAAATTCACATGACATCTCATACGTAAAACGACTTAACTCTGAACTAAGCTTTTAAAAAAACTTGTGTTACGGATATCAGATAACAGAGGAATTACAAATATAATACTTAAATACGTACAAAGATTGACTTAAAGACCAAATAATTGCCGTGGGGTACCGTAGTTTACCGCAGTAGTGGCAGAGTAGTTTTTAGAACCGACAGACGACGGTATATCCATCTGAAACAGTCTCAGGCAGCAGCATTACCGTCGCGATAGCTACGCTCTACAACGCTACGCTCGTCCAGCTCGGTAATTATAGGCAAGATTTCCTCTTATCTTGTGTAGGCATGTCTCCATCAGTGGACATCCAACGGCTAATATAATGACGACGAATCTTTGTTTAATATATTTAAATAAAATTTGTTGTTCTACAAATAAGGCATAAGGTCACGTTTTTATACAAAAATATGTAAGGGTCCTCTTCTCGCAATCTTTCTTTGGATCCAGAGTGGTGTCACAGAAAACGTATACAATATGTTGAGCGGGTATTTTATCCAATATATTGGATTTTTTCATACTGTTCATGTGACGTTATTGCTGGTATACGATGTTATTCGGGAAAGTGGGGCGCGAGTTTGTTTTCTTTGAATTAGAGACGGCCTGAAAATATTATGAACTAGCCGCGCTCCGTGGCTTCAATTCAATTTATTTCAGAACAATAAACATTGTGTGGTAAAATCAGACAGTACATTATAATATAATAATAAAAAATAACAAAATAACGTAAAAAAGATAAAATAGTTTACACAGATATTGGAATATAGGCATATTCTCAAATGATGGCAGTACAGCTCGTGTTACTTGCTTACTACTAAATTTGATAGCATATATTACTTTAAAGACTTTAGTTTTCAAAATCGGTTCGTGATTGAGGGTTTTTATTAGAAACAAAAACACACACACGTACATACACATTTTTTTTCTTTTAATAACATTGATACAACATCACTATTAATATGATATTTTGCGGATATCAGACAGCGGAGGAATCGTAAAAATACTATTTTTTTTATATAAAACACACAGAACAAAACATAGGCAAATATCATCATATAAATATTTGTCCAGGGTGGAGATCGAACCCACGACCTCTGGCGTACAGTTAAGCACTACTATCTGCGCCATCGGGCCTGTCAAATATTAAAACCCTTTCAACAACAATATGCATACCTGAAGACTGATTTTTATTTTAGTGTGTATTATGAAGTAGCTTGAGTTCAAAACAAAATTTCTAACTAGAAGTTTTAAATAACCGTGCGTCTAAAAGAAATAATTAGTAACATGTTTTCAAATGTTGATGATGCAAATATTTGACACGCGATATTAAGCTTTAAAGTATATAGTAATAAAGTTGCTTGTCGACTCAATCGTGACAAGCACTCAACAGCCTACAGAGAGACATGACGTTAAGTACCTCTCGGAATGATGTGCGCATTCCAAACTTTAAGGCATGTAGCGATAGAATCTATATGTATAAATAATAGCTTTTCATTAAACCATACGTATATACAGTATTAACAAAAAATGTCTGTTTGTTTGTTCCTGCAATGAGGGGTCTCGTATTAGTTAAGTCAGAAAAAATCAGAGATGTGCCCACTTGAAGAAATTCCATTCTACAAGTACTACGAGACTATGAAGCTCGTAGCACAAGTGTTGCAGCTTAGACTACCGTTATACATCGTAGCACGCTGTAGCTTTTTATAGCAGTACGACCGATCAACCGAACTATTTACAATAAGGATTTTAAGACTTTGACGTTACGTTTAAAATATATGTTTGATAGTCTGATCTGATATCATTATATATATATTACAGTACAGTACTTCCCACTGCATCAGGTGTCTTAAGAAGCGACTAAGGTACCAGAACGGGGATCTCAAATGCACAGGGCGGGAATGGGCATTAGAATCCCCGTCGTGAAAGTTGCACTCTGCGATTGCCAACACGCTTGCCCAACGCGGCTATTGTGGGCAAAAAAACGTCCTTTCTTGGAGTGGCCTATGTCCAGCAGTGGAATTTCAATGGCTGGTACGATGATGATGATGATATATAAACCGCCATTAGACTGTTCTGGTACCTCAATCAAATCTCGCAACAGCTGGCACAGGAGACATATACTCCGAAAAAATCAATATTTTTTAATATATAATACAGCCATTACTCGATAAGAATGCAGTTGTCTAATTATTTTTAAAATCTGTTTTGTTTTCCTGATTTTTAGATAGAAATAAAATCTCGCCCCGTCAAAAATAATTATATATTGAAACCTGATAGGGTCAGGGTTATAATTTTAATAACACTGTTAGTAGTAGTTAGTTTATGATTAATAATTAACAATTATTCTATGACAAATGTTTCATCATAATTAAACTATATTGGACTTTAATAAGACAGTAGACTGATTACAAACAAATTATAATTTTTTAAATTTTATTTTACTATAAATTTTAATCAAATAGAGATATCGCAATACCTCCGATATTTATGCGGACAAAGCCAAAGGCATCGCCTTGTGGTAGATAAATAGGGTGTTTTGTTGAACGTATAAATTTAATAATCATATCACCACTCACCATTAAACATACAAACAAACCTCCGTAATGAATGACCTCGTTAAACACAAGCAATAAACTTTGAAAAGTCGCCATTTTGTTGCAAAAAAGGCAAATGTACAACGGCTATAATTTAACCTTTTCACTAAGCCAGGCTTTAGCAGTTCCTTGTGTCTTACATGCGATAAATAAATGAAACAATGCGTGGTCGTAAGTGAGGCTCTCACGGTACATATCCTTTAATTAATGAGGCTTTATTAATAACGAGCTTTTCACATGAGACTTTGTACGCGTCGACTTTACTTAATATGGTGATGGCCTCATACTTGGTTGGATACTTAATAGGGCCTGATTGCGCAGATCGTAGTAATCCTATCTTGTGTCCCAGGGGTCATGGGTTCTTTTCACACCCAGAGTAAATATATATAAGATGATGTTTATTTTTGTTCTGTGTTTGCGTGTTAAATATATGTATTGAAATAGTATATTTGTGATTCCTCTATTGTCTGGCGTCTGTAACACAAGCGCTTCAAGCGACATGCCACAAAGTTAGTGTATTAGAATTTGTGTCTAAGAAATTTATAGTGTCTGAAAGTCGGGATCAAACATTTTTTGTGACTTCTTTACTAAGTTTTGTTCAAACAAACGGACACGGTTTATATATCTACCATATTTTAATTCTATAATTCATAGTTTCCGTAGCGCATGCGATGAAAGTCATTTTATGGCATTTTTTTTGATACCTTGGAATATATTATTAAAATTTATTAAGGATTCCTAATTTTTATATAATCTATGTTATTAAAAGATAATGTAACCTTCTAATGATAAAAGAAACACCGGTCTACTGCTGAATATAGGCCTCCTTAGAAAGGGGCAATATGCCCATAATTGCCGCGCTGGGCAAGTGAGTTGGTAATCTCAGAGCGTAGCTTTCTCGATGGGGATGCTACTACACATCCCCGCAATGGACATTTTAGCTAAACTGTTTTCGTTGGATATAACATCATTTTTCGGTTCCGGCACTTTAGTCGTCTCTTATAAAACCTGGTTCAGGGGGAGGTACTATTCTACTCTGCCGGTACCTCACGTCTCAAATAAATTAAATAATGAAATACTATACCCAAATTTAGGATAATTATATGATATTTAAACTTGTAAATATCCTATATTCCCCATTCTTTTATGTCCTATTCACCAGCCGCATCGATATAATATGTCGCATGCTCGTCATAGCGTGCTACAAATGTTTTTGTTAGTCATTAAAACAATACAATTACACTCACTTACAATTCAATATTATGTATTTCACAGAATCACGTTAACCTGAAAAATAGTTTGCCGACATACTCAGTTCGTCGAGCGGAAAGGGAAGATTTCTTTTTCGTTAAGCCACTTTTGGCATTCTGTTCATTTTTCAACTAGTTGATGACATTCTGTTTACGGCGCTATCCTTGATGCGATTAAATGATCGATCGAAACCATAAACAAATATAATGTAAAAATAATAATATGTCTCGCATCGCGTACTATGTTGCTTTTTAAATTGAGGTTTTAATGTGTCTCACCTTGTTGAAAGCTCATAATTTTGCCGACTGTGTGATCTTGTTACTAAACATATATTGATATTTCGGTTACCTTTCAGCAAGAACCGCTCTTTCAAACGCGTTTCATTTACGCTTCGGCTACCTTTCGGTAACTGATGTCATATTAAATTACTGCATGCTGACGACTCGCGCAGCATTGAATTCAGCGACATTGAAGTTCGCATAAAAGTTGCATAATTCTAATTTTGATCTGAATAAAAATGCCCAAAGTACTGGTTTCTGGAACACAGTGTCGCGCGACGGGTAATATTCGCAACCGTTGGTCGAGCGAAAACTTCGCAACAAGACCGTCAAGAAGAAAAATAAAAACATCCAGTGGAAAAGCAAACACTGAAGTTCAGACCCGGCCACGCGCGCAAAGTACCGGCCTTTGTGAATAAATTATCAGTAATATCGAAAACACGTGCTGTGTTCATGTTGCGAGCGTCACAGGCACTTCAGGGAATATGGTAAATGACACAACGTCCGTTAATCTAATAATATAAGAATCTAATGAATTTTTCACAAAGCCAAGTGTTGCGTAACGCTAGAGTATGAAATTAACTAATTTCAACATTATAATATAAGAAAATTAAATCATCTATTTCTACCGCTGTATATAGTTTTATTTTGTATGGAGAGTGAAGAGAAGAGAGTGAGAGAGGCAGTGAAGTGAGAGTATAGATTTATCTTGATTTATTTTTTATTTTATAGAGTAAGCAAACTAGCATAAGGTCCGCTTGATGGTAAACGTGACCGCAGCCTATAGATGCTTGTGTCATCACAAAGATATCACTCGTGTCATCACAAAGATATCACTCGTGTCATCACAAAGATATCACTCGTGTCATCACAAAGATATCACTCGTGTCATCACAAAGATATCACTCGTGTCATCAACAATGTGATTGACCAACCATTGAAGATATTATGTCACGCTTACCCAGTAATGGCACGGCCTCTCTCACCCCTCAAATTCGAACACAGCAATTTGAACACTGCTATTTGGCTGTAGAAATAGGTGAGAGTGAGGTGACTCCAGACGATTTTGCGAGAGGTCTACCTTACGTTACTTTCATGTTAAAAGCTACTGATTGGATTTTAATAAGACTTAACAATAATATAGCTCATACGTTTTAATTTATGAGCTAAATTTATAAAAAACTTAGTCATTTGTAACATTTATGCGGTGTCTCATAATAAAACTACTATTTAACGGCTTTAAAACGCGATTTACGTTTCTTGAGAACGGTTGCCGCAAGGTAACCGAAATAATAAATAAAAATGTTAAAAGTTAAATAAACCGCGTTTTAAAGGCGTTTAAATAGTAGTTTTATTATAAAGCTTTGCCTAAAATAAACGTCTAGTTTCAAGTACGAACGAAACAATTCAGACATTTGTGATGAATTCTGTCGTTCATGGCAATACAAATATAACTTATGATGACAATATTTATAAGGCTAATAATTTTGATTCTTTATTATCAGTGCCCATAATGGTCGCTATTCTGTTTAAATATATAAATCTTGCCTTTCACACAAAACGTAATGTGTAAAAACTAAAAATGTTACTGTGGCCAGAAAACTCTGTTCATTTTCAAGGCGTAAAGTCTGCACGTTTTGCCTAAAGGCGGATAATGCTATTTTACTGCGACCTGAATACATAGCTGCAGTATTGTAAACGTTCCTAAAGGCCACCGGGTTCGCTAACGTTGCACACGCATGTATAATATTCATAATGCCCGGATGAGGGGTAAGTAAAGTGTGTTTTGTTTTATTTTTGATGCAGACTTTTTTCTAAATACGACTTTTATCTTTGTGCTGTTGTTGAATACTTTTTATTCATTTGTTTTTCACTATGTGAGTAGTTTCATTTTGTTTAGTTTTGTGATCCATTAGTGAATGCAGCATAATTTCAGGAAGCTGAAAATATGAAAACTACTGCAGATTAAAGTAAGTTCACAGAACTTTTTATACATTGACTTGATTCCGAGATAAGACAACAATCACAAATATGCTACTGAACACATATTTCTAACACCCAGACACACAGAACAAACATAAATAGCAAATACATTAAACGAATTCAGTTTTTGGCGCGCAAGATAATATTACTATCATCTGCGCGATCAGACCCGTCAAACCAGGCACCGCAAACAGCCTTCTCAATTTATAGTATGTGTAATCAATTGTTTGTGGTAATCAAAACAGGAAAATATCCATTGGGTTAGCTAGAAGTACGATTTTATATTACTGGGATAGGAAACAATGGAACGGTCTAATCTAAAATATCTACTGCAACTTGGGAGGATATTGTCCATGTTATCCAGTCATCTTACCGTGAGTAGCAGAGCAGAATAGTACCTTCCTTTGTACCAGGTATCGTAAGAGGTGACTAAGGTACCAGAACCGACAGATGGCGGTATATCCATCCGGAACTGTGTAGCTGAAATGCAGCTTCACTTAGGCAAAACATGCAGACTATACGCCTTGAAAGTGAATAGTTTCCTGCTCGAAATTTCGTTGGATTGCTTCTCATTGTAAATATTAAAAACTTCAGCAAATTATATTTAATGCAAAAGACTTTATCTTTTTTAACATATACGCCAATAGCGATTTCGGTAAAATATTTTATACGTGTTTCATGACTTTCAATTAATAACCTTTACAATGAATTTCATTCCAATAATTTTAAAAACAGCAAAGTTTCATACTACCCTCGCACCCCAGTTTTACCCATTTAAGGGGTAAATTATAAATAAATGTTAGTACTCCCCTATATTATAAAAGGTAACCCTGTGCAAAATTTCAAGTTTTTTACCCCCAATAGATTTGGCCTGCGTTGATATGTCAGACAGCTACTCCTTTTTTATTTATATACAAATAAACGCCCGAAAACCTTCCCTTCCAGATAGTTGGATTCAAATGGAACAGGGCGAGAGTGGGCAACAGTATCCATTACAGTACCCATTGCATAACTACGCTCTACGATTACGCCTGCCCAACGCGGTGATCATTAATGAAGATTCCTTCTTGGGAATTTTTATATCCATTGTTGATTGAACAGCTGGGTGCGTATATTTAATGCCGGTTTTATAGGGCCGTGTCAATGTTCCACCTTACTGTGTTTTTAAAGTATTTTTATCATTTTATAAGTAAGTACTCACGTATTATGTGCTATACCCATAAACTTATGTAGACAATACAGTAAGAACGAAATTAATTTTAAATTCTTAAATGAATCGTGATGTTGGATTATGAAAGCACGGATAATTTAATTACATCTAGAATATAAATAACACATCATCATCAACATACCAGCCATTGGAAGTGCACTGCTGGACACACACTTTCCTGAGAAAAGGGAATTTTTCCCCAGAATTGCCGCACTGGGCAAGCGTGTTGGCAATCGCAGAAACCAGCTTTGACGACGGGGATGCTGCTTATCCTTGCCCTGTGCATTTGAGCTGGATTGTTTCGGACGGATATACCGCCATCTGTGGGTTCTGGGGCTATAGTCACCTCTTACGACTCTTGGTAAGGAGGAGGTACTATTCTACTCTGCCTCATGCCTCACACCTCATTTATTTAATTTCTTTCGTATGTTCACTAGTGTAATTAGTTACCGAGATAAATTGTTTGCTAGCCCAAATAAAAATTATTGCATTTTGGAAGGAACAAGCACCTGACACACTTTTGGTTATACAATATCGGGAATTCGAGCTAAGTTGTTCTGTATTTCAGATTGTGACAATAAGGTCTTGTAATATTGACGGACCCGGTGGCGCAGATGGTAGTGGTCCTATCTTGTGCGCCAAAGGTCGGGGGTTCGATTCCCACCCAGAGCAAATATTTATATGATGATATTTGTGTTTGTTCTGTGTATGGGTGTTAAATATAACGTATTTAAGTAGTATATTTGTGATTCCTTTGTTGTCTAGCGTCCGTAATACAAGTGCTTTAAGCCACTTACCACGGAGTCAATGTATGAGATGTTGTGGAAATTTGTTTTTTATTTAATATTATTAAACTAGTCTTGAATGCGTGGTTCCTCCTCGTGAAATATAGCGGAGGCAGGCCAAACAAGGGCATGAGTTATGTTCGGCTCGCTCGACTAATTGTAACGGTCTGGTCGACGAAACTAACCAACGAAATAGTTCAGATACTACCTTCAATACTGCAAAGTTCCTGAAATAACTCATACGGTTCTGAAGCGCAGCACAGACTGTATTGCCTATTTGTTTTTATATTAGAAAGATAATGTAACTGAGGAAGCAAGAGAGGTGTGTTAAGATCAGAGCAATTGGATTTCTTTTTTATTAAACCAGGTCGACAAGCAAGCACACAAGCCAAGTGATAGTAAGCGTCACTATAGCCTATAGACGCTCGTAACATCACAAGAATAACTGGGACATTGCAAACCTTATGACTTGGAGATACGTCATATTTCATGTTCAAATTCAATAGGTGAGAGAGGTCGTGAAATTACTGGGTAGTGCCACATAATATCATCATAATAGCCGTGAGGTAACAGCAGAGTAGAATAGTACCTCCTTCTGAATCAGGTGTCGAACATGCGATTAAAGTATCAGAACTCACAGATGACGGTATATCCATCTGAATCAGTGTAGCTCAAGTGCACAGGGTGAGGATGTGCAACAGCATTTCCATCGCGAAAACTGTGCTCTGCGATTGAAAAAAACACGCTTCTCCAGTCCGGTATTTATGGGCAAAATCCCATTTTCTAGGGGAGGTCCAGCACTGGATTTCCAATGGCTGATATGATGATAATGATGATGATCTTTATATCAAAAGGTTGGGAACGCATCTTTGTCTTATAACGGGTGTCAATACTATATATAGGCTGCGGTAAAATTTTGGTACTATCATGCATTGTAGGCTTGTTTATTGACCTAGTCTATACCTTAATGTAATGTATGTAGAGTCACAGAATATACACAAACATTCACCATATAATGACTTTGATTGTTCTGGATGGAGGTCGAACCTAATACTTGGTGCACAGAATAATTCACTTTAGAATTCGCCACCGCACCGTGCCCCGCAAATAATTAAATAACATCAGGTACTCTTTGTTCCTGAAAAAATTGTTTTAAATGGGAGTGTCAGTTTGTTCAGTTCATTTACACCGTAATTTCGTGCCTTTTTGCTGAGAAAAAATAGTTCCTGGGGTTATATTTTATCAAAGAAGTAACAATTGACAAAACATTAAGGCCTCTGAAAAGTAATTCTATTGATAAAAATGTCATCGAAACTTTCTTAAACATAAAAAATATTAGGTAGATATTATTCCTTAATAAAATCGTTTACAAACAACTTTGAGTTTGAATATGAGGAACTACGTCTAGAGGTGTCGGGCTTACAGGAAAACTTTTCGGTCTTGATTATTATCTAAAACTTTTATAACATTGGTTACGCAGTATGCTTCAGAAGAATATATTAAAATCTTTGCCACAATAATTATTTAAAAGTACCTTTCCGGTTTACGTATGTTTTTTGCGTTTTTATTATCTGCGTTTACAATGACTTCTATTTTTAGAATAAACTTTTTTAATTCTTAAACTTTACAATCATATTATTTCTTCAAATTGATGACCCGGTGTGAACACTTTTCCTTTTATTGGAGCTTTTGACGATTTAACTCAGATGAAAGTTACCAAAACGTGTGAAAAACAAATAATATTTTAACAGACGTTTGTCATACTAGTATGCGCGACCAGTTTTTTATCGTGCTTATTGCTTGTAATGGTAAAATTTTTCACGCTCGATTGTTATGCTAACAACAGGATATAGCCGTGAGGTACCGGTAGAAGAGAGTAGTACCTTCCCTGTGCCAGATATCGTAAGAGATGACTAACTTACCAATACCGACAGATGGCGGTATATCCATCCGAAACAGTGTAGCGTAAATGCACAAGGCGGAGATGGGCAGTAGCATTCCCGTCGCGAAAGCTGCGTTCTGCGATTACCAACATGCTTCTTGCTCAGCGCGGCAATTATGGGCATAAATTCCCCCTTCTTTAGGGGGGATTTATGCCCATGGCAATGCATGAAAATGCCCAAAGGCTGTTATAATATGGATATATAGTATGGGTCAAAACGTCATCTTTACAATTTATAATAGAGAGATTATGTATTCATAGGTTAAGGTTTTGCAGGTTTTATGCATAGAAAAATGCAGAATAATATTTGAGATAATATTTTCTAGAAATAAAAAAGAAAGCCTTAAAATTTACTAAAGGAAATAACTTTAGTGTCCTGCTTGTGTTAATTGATAGAAGATTATAGTAGACAGCTCTAAGTCAGTGGTTCCTTACCTTTTACTAACCAAAGACCACGTTGATTTATTTATTGTCCAGAGAAAAAGTACTGGTTCAATCCGAAAATAAACAGTAATCAAAATTTCATCGATATCATGCATTGATTAAGTTATAAATTTATTAGAAAATATAACCTTAATGGAATTTTTAATGGAAAACCTGTTTATTTTGAATTAATATGATTTTAGACAATATAAACCCGTTGAGATGGTGGTGACCCCATCTTGCGCCCCAAAGACTGTGGGTGGGATCCCCCCCAGGGCAAACATTTATTATATAATGATATTTCGGTTTATTCTGTGTCTGGGTATTAAATATTTGTTTTTAAGTCGTATGTTTATAATTTCTCTGTTGTCTAAAGTCCATAACGCAAGTGCTTTATGCGATTTATCACAGAGTTCAAATAACTACCCTGAGGAATTAAAATTATGATATACAGCTTAAACTGGCATCGTAAATTTTTTCGCGGACCACTGTCCCGATTCTGGGGGACCACTGGTAGTCTGCGGACCACCGGTCGGGAACTAATGCCAAATAACTTTGTTAATGAAATGTTACTTTACGCTGGGAAAACTTTCATGGCGATCAGTCAAATGGTGTCTGGGGTTATTGATCTCATATTTTGTCCTTGACCTTTTGATATCGGGTATTTAGGATCCAAGAATGTGTGATACTTTTGACTGTGCAATACTGTAAATATATTCAAAATAATTATTATTTTTATAAACAATTATATTTATAAATCTTGTAGCAATTGGGTTCATGCAGCAGAATAATTATCATCATCATTACAGCCATTGGAAGTCCACTGTTGGGAATAAGAAAGGGAAAATTTTGCCCATAATTGCCGCGCTGGGCAAGCGTGTTGGCAATCACAGTACTACTCAAAAGCAAAGTACTACTTACGCGATAAAGAGGTTTGTTATGTTAAAACTTAGTTTAGTTTTTCATTGCGTATATTCGAGTAAAGTTAACGCAATAGCCTACATGCAGACTGGTTTGTTGAAATCTTTATAAACAGTTCGAATAGTGGCAGCCATTATTTATGGCGATGCAGCGAATTGGCCACCAAGGGAAAGTTTTAAAAGAACTTGTTAATTGCCCGTTTGAAAGCCTTTGTGGCGGGACAAGTGTGCCCGATCCTGATTTATAGCAAAACGTTCGCGCTGGAGCCTTGATTTATGAACCAACGCTCGCCTGGACTGATTGCCGAGGACCGTGGTCGAACTAATTGGGCTTGGACACTTTAAAACGTTTTTGATAGTTAGACTACTAAACGTTTTATAAGTAGTTTTATTTTGCTTTGTGTCATCTTGTCTGCCGAGAGTTGTGGGTTCAGTCCACATCCAGGATAAATACTAATAATAATTGCATGACAGGCCCGATGGCGCAGATGGTAGTGATCCTATTTTGTGCGCCACGGGACGTGGGTTCGATTTCCACCCAGAGTAAATATTTATATGATGATATTTGTCTTTGTTTTGTGTTTGGGTGTTAAATATATGTATTTAAGTAGTATATTTATGATTCCTCAGTTGTCTGGCGTCCGTTACATTACTTTAAGCTGCTTACTTCGGAGTCAGGTCGAAGTATCAAATGTAGTGTGAATCTAATGTTATTATTTATCATCATCAACACATTCATAGTGGGTATATAAAACTCATTTTGGCCGAATATAGGGGTTGAATTAAGGTAGGACCTCACTGGACCTTAAAAGTAACAAGCAAACAAATCTAATATTCACCTGACTCCTAAATAAGTTGCTATGGACATCAGGTTACAAAAGAATCACAGATATAATACTTAAATATATATTCAACACCCACACATTATATTAATGTTTGTCCTGAGTTGGGATAGAACCTGCGATGGGTTGTACTTGGCACATAAGATGGGATTACTACCATCTGCGCCATCAGGTCAGTCACTTGAAAATGATGAATATACCTTTTAATTTTATGCCTTTCAAGTGGCCATATTTTTTAGGCTAAAGTATCATTTAGAAAGAAACAAAAATTTTCTAAGGTCTTTAGAGTAGATAGAGTTTAGTATTGGTACAAGTCTAGTCAGGGTCTTGTCGGTTCCGATTTATGGAGTGGCCAGTCAGACCGGAGTCATGATTTATGTGGCTGCGGCGTGGAACTAGACGGATTGCCGAGGATTCGTGTGTGGTGAATTGGCTATAAACGAAAACCTTCGGACGTTATTAATGGCTGAGAAATTTTAATGTACACTTGTTCTCATTGTCGAGTAAGTGTATACCTACTCTACAATGGAAACAATATTTGTTATTTTTGTTGTTTAGTTGGTGCGAATATCGTTAGTCCAATATACAAGCATACTGACTATATTACAAGGTATAAAATTAGATTTTTTACGAGGTAGATCTCAAACATAAGTTAACTCCATCGGTACCTCACTCTCACCTACTAACCACCCTTTACTACCAAATGACAGTATACGCATTGGCGTGTTCCGGTTTGAAGGGTGAGAGAGGCTTTGAAATTATTTTAACTGTATACTTTTTTGTTCAACGTCTGATTCTCAAGATTGACGGCCTTAACATATCTAGTATAGAGGGAGGTACTATTTTACTTTACCTCACATCAATACCTAACAGTGCATGTATATAACTACTCAGACTTCAGATTGACCGACACGAGGAAGTAGGCCAGGCCTCCCATTTATTGATATTAAGCGCCCTTTTCACGTGAAGCGTGACAGCGCCCTTAGGCATCTCGAATTTGTATGAGACGACGGCGATTACATAGGCACCCCTAAGGCACGGATTTTGCTTCAGTAAAGGCAGGTCCCAATGCAATATTTTCTAAAATTTACGCGTTTATTCATCACACCAGCCATTGGAAGTCCACTGCTGGACATAGGCCTCTCCAAGAAAAGGAAAATATTCCTATAATTGCCGCGCTGGATAAGCCTGTTGGAAATCGCAGAGTGCAGCTTTCATGACAATTTGCTGCTGCCCATCCCGCCCAGTGTATTTAGGATGCACTGTTTTGGATATGGTACAGGAGAAGGTACTATTGTACTCTGCCGGTATCTCACGGCCAACGTATTTATTATTAATAATTAATAATACACAACTACTGATATATTGACCTTGCTGCAAAATAGCTTAAAAACTTTGTTTCAGATATATAACAAGCCACAACCTTTGGTGCATAAAATTGTATCACTACCATCTGCTCCGTCGGTACTGTTTATTATATAAATGTATTAGACAAAATATGTAATGATTATGATGAAGCCTGGAGGTTTACGTCCATCAGACAATGTCTGACGTCTGGTATGATGGTGATTGTAATGATAATATTAGATTTATGAAAAAAACTAGCTGTGCCCGCGACTTCGTCCGCGTGGAATAGTTTTTTTTAGTTACCATACCTCTTTACCTTAACTTAAATAAACTTTGAATTTCATGTTTATTTATATGGAATCAATGGCTTGAAAAAAAAGTTTCAAGTTTCTAGCTCTAAAAATAGCGATACGTCCATACAAATTTTCATCCCTCTTTTCGACCCCTTATAACCCTTATTTTGAATTAAAAAATAGGCTATGTCCTTTCTCAAGGCCTTGTTTGTGCCGATTTTCATCAAAATCAGTTGAGAGGTGTAGGCGGGAAAGCATAACAGACAGACAGACAGACAAAGTTACTGTCGCATTAATTTTATTTATTTATTTATTTAACTTAATTGCACAAAATGTTACAATATGTACAATTGGCGGACTTAATGCCAGATGGCATCATCTCCTAGTCAACCATTATACGAAACAGAAAAAATATATATAGTGGTGCAGACAATATATATACAAAATAGATAAACGTGACATACATATTTGTATAAATAAACGCAATAAATGCATATGATATAAAAAAA
>JACJUM010004390.1:18156472-18224286 GCA_020976665.1 Heortia vitessoides
ATATATATATATATATGTTTACTTATATATATATATTGCGTTTATATATATATATATAAAAGAACGTACATCAGAAATAGAGTTATAAAGTTAGAGAAGCAGCATCAGTATTGGAATCTGTCCTTTAAGTAAGTTGGTGCGTACAGATCAAAAAGTATTGAAAATAGTATGGTTAGAACTCGAATTTCGCGACGTTCACAAATAGGAAGCCAGCCGAGAAGAGAACGGTAATTGGAAATATGACTGTATTTACTCAAACCGAAAATGAAACGAAGACAGTTGTTTACTAGACGATTTAATTTATTAAGGAGTTCTTGAGAGATATAAGTGTAGCAAACGTCACCATAGTCAATTATGGGTAAAACCAAGGATTGAATAAGAAGGGTTTTGGTTTTGGTAGGAAGAAAATGTTTTGATCGATAGAGAGCACGAAGCGTTTGGTATACCAAATTCCCCATCACCACGGTGGAAGTTCCGTTTTTGCTAAGGCAATTAAAGCCAAAGTCTTAATACAGGCACCATCGTTTCATATCATGTAATTATCCTAAAGAGGTCATTACAGTTCTTATGGAAGGATCGGGTCGAAATGTTTGGGTAATAATATCATATTTCAAACTAAAACTCCAAGGCTAATGTCAGAGAAGATCATTGGCAGTCAGAAAACATTATATACTTTATATAGTGCGGTAAATTTAAATATTTTTTTAGGAAAGAACAGTAATAAAATAATATAGCACTTTTAGTTTGTTTTTGTTCCCCTTAACAAAATATGCATGTACAAGTTTCTGTTCAAAACTTAATTGACTTTTATAATAACAATCATTAACTCACACAACATCTGATAATTAATTCACCTGACTCCGAGATAAATCACTTCAAGCACATGCGTTACGATCTACAGGCAACAGAGGAATCGCAAATTGAAAACTTAATTACATATTTAATACCCAGCCGCGGAAAAAACATAAATGTTTATCCTTTAATTATTTATCCTGGGTTTTCTCACCCAGGACGAATCTATGATATATAAGTTGGGTAGGAACACTACCATCAGTGCCACTGAGCCCGTTGGTTTTTGAATTATTACCAGCTGAATTTTAAGGTCTTAGATTTTTGCTCAATTACTATGTGCTTTACCCAATATATACAATATTGACAAAGAACTGTCAGTTTGTTTGTCACGTGCGACTGCTTACGGGACATGCTATTAATATTATAATGGTGAAAGATTGTATGAGCGCAAGTATATACGTTGGTTCTCCTAAGAGCTAAAAGGAATTATTTGGAATAATTTAATTAGATCGATTAAAGTCTAGAATAATACTTAGACTTATTTTTTATTCCGGAAAGAAATGTTCTTTTCCTGTGATATTCACATGTCAAAAAATACTAAAAGTTTTATTCAAGAGAAATTACAATGATAAAAGGCCGCGATATAGACTAAAATTCACGCGGGTATAGTACTAAGTACAATATAATAATATTACTCTTTATAATACACCAGTTAAACAGATACAAACATAATTGGCTATGAATAAAAAAAAATACAAAGGGCGGTTTTATCGCATAGAACAATCTCTTCCAGGCAACCTTTGAATAGAAAAAAAACAAAAAAAATAGGTAGTTTAGGGCGTACCTATGGTAAAGTAACAATATATAATAAGACATATAAAAATGTTTATATATATTATATAGAAATATAATAATAAATTATAGGCCAAATAATATAACCAAGGAATAATTACAATGACAGGTGACGCGCACATCTGCTGTTTGCGGGAAGCGTATTCCACAAACGAATGATCTGAACTGTAAAGGATTGTCCATAAAAATATGTGGAATACATCGTTTACAATTCTAGATTCTATGAGAAGATATTCCTAAGTTTGTTTTTACACTATATCACGATAACGAATGGTGGCTTCAAATTCACATGCGAATTCCGAGCGAAATTTCCAATAGAACTATATTTGCCGTCTACGTTTCAATTTCACTCGTCGAATGCACGAGTGAATCTAGTGAGTGAATGAATGCATGAGCGAACGAAACAGTTTGCTCCGCTTTTCACTTGCATCTCTTTGCTTCACGCCATTGCACTGCGAACTAATAAGTACAAGTAAGTGCAGTGTATATACAAATATTTACCATACAAATATTTGTCCTGGGTGGAGATCGAACACACGTAACCCCTTTGGAATACACGCTAGCACCACTACCATCTGGGCCAACGGCCATCGATATATTGTTAGTATTTATGTAGTAGACTGAAATGTAACAACAAATACATTAGATAAAGTAAAGATGTATAGTCATCATTACGGGAATAGGCTACTACTACCTATGTCCAGCATATACTTCCCCAAGAAAGGGGGAATTTTGCCCATAGTTTCAGCGCTGAGCAAGCGTGCTGGCAATTGCAGAGCGTATCTTTCGCGACGGGGATTCTGCTGCATCTTCGCCCTGTGTATTTGAGCTGTTTTCGTTTGGACATACCGCCATCTATCAGTTGTGGTACCTTAGTCGCCTTTTACGACACCTGGTACAGGGGGATGTACTATTTTACTCTGCCGGTACTTAAGGGCTCTGCCGAGCAAAGGCTGTAAAACAAGAAACGTGACGTGTAAACAATAAAGTGTAAACAATATTTGTAAAATGCTACCTTTGATTTAAAATGTAGAATTTAATGTTGTTCAATAGTTATATTTGCCGGCAGCGTTTCAGTTTCTTTCGACTAATGCACGGTTGAATTGGCTGCATGAGTGAACGAAGCCGTTTACTTCACTTTGCTTCATACTAACTTTAAAGTAATATTTCGTACAATATTTTCTGTGTATAAAAGTAGTAGGAAAACATTTAACGGTTCTTTATTTTATTTCTCCGCTGAGGTACCGGCAGAGTAGAATAGTACCTCGACCCAGTGTTGTAAAAACTAGAACTTAGAAATTTTAAAGCACCAGTGTTTTTGTTCTAGTTCGCCCTGCGTTCCTAGTGGGACTCTCCCGCTAGATTTATGTGATTATATAACTTACAATAGTTACTAACATAGTTATATTAGAGTAATAAAAAATAGCTATTTAAGAGAAAGTTAAGCAGTATACCGTACATACTGTTGGAGTAATCATCCGCCGATAACAATATAGGCAGGGCCTCTATCGGAATCTCTACCTCTGTTCAGCAATAATACTTTCTTATTTAAAACAGACAGAAATAAAGGATTTATGCATTTAAAATTAGAAATATATCCAATCGAAACATTCTAGTAAATTACGTTAGCAACTGCAAATCACAATAGATTAATAAATTCAAGCTCACTTCACTACTAAACAACTCATTTGAAATCTAAGCTTTTTTATATCATCATCAAAGCAGAAAGGAAACGTCCGCTGCTGGATATAAGGCTTTCTATGCAAGCAGGAAGTGTGCTTACTATTGCAGCGCTAGGCGGAATTTGTAGCAATCCCAGAGCGCGGATACTTATGTCCATTCCCGCCCTTGCATTTGATTTGTTTAGGTGGATTTACTGCCATCTGTTGAGTCCGGTATTTTAATAAATTTTCACTGTAGCTGGTGCAGGGAGATGGTATTCTACTCAAAAACTTTCCTAGTAAATGTTCGTTCTTTTATAGGGTTCCTAGGTTTATCAGATTAACAGACAGGCAGAAAACTTTTGAAGTAATAATAAATAAAAAATAAGACATAAAAAAGCCATTGTTGGACATGAGCCTTAGGGGGAATATTACCCATAATTGCCGTGCTGGGTAGCCGTGGTAACAATCGTAGAGTACCTTGTAGTATTTTAGCTGCGCTGATTTGGATGGATATACCGCTATTTATCGGTTCCGGTACCTTAGTCGCCTACTATTAGGGCATACTATTCTACTCCGTTGGTACCCCACGGCAATATTAGTAAGTACGATATTTGTAAAAGATTTTTAGATAAACGGGCCCGATGGCACAAATGGTAGTGATCCTGTCTTGTGCGACAAGCTCGTTGGTTCGATCTCCACCTAGGACATATATTTATATGATGATATTTATGTTTGTTCTGTGTCTGGGTATTTAAAGATATATGTGTTTAAATAGTATATTTGTGATTCCTCTGTTGTCTGATGTCTTTAACACCACTTGTGTTACATACATTCCGTGATAAGACTTTAAGCGACTTATCACGGAATCAGGTCAATGTATGAGAGATTGTGGTAATTTTTTTAAACATTTTGCATTTCACATTATTCATCACCAAGTTTTAGTAGACAACAACATCTGAAGTATCAGGTAAAAAACGTCAGACTTGTCGTGGAAGTTAATACCGACGCGTTTAAGTAATGTCTCTTGAGGGAACAACAAAGTTTAGAGAGGGGAGTAAGTTGGGGCTGACATTTTACATTTTCAAGGTAAATAAAGCATGTCCAAAAGTTTTACGGGGGGAATAAATCGCATTTACCTGATAACAGTCCATGTGGACGGTAGATGTATCAAAGTTTGATAATAAAATAGGCAGTGCTTCTTCTGCCCAGGTAAATAAAATCAGAAAAGGGTATAAGTATACATACATAATAATATTCATTATTGTACATAACCATTTACAATGGACGGGCCCAATGGGGTAGATGGTAGTGATCTTGTGCTCCAAGAGTTGTGGGTTTAAATCCCACCCAGGACAAATATTTATATGATGATATTTGTGTTAGTTCTATGATTCGGTGTTAAAAATATGTATTTAAACATTAAATTTGTGTTCACTCTATTGTCTGATGTCCGTAACACAAGTGCCTTAAGCGACTTACCACGGAGTCTGGTCGATGTATGAGATGTTTAAATATACATCATATTTGTGACAGTACAATTGGCGGCTCTACCGCTCTGAGCGATCTCTTCGAGGCTACCTTTGGATGGATATAAGAAAAAGATAATGGGCAGTTGTGTAAAGTTCACATACACAACATCGTTATACAAGATAAATAAATTGGTATACCGATATTAATATCAACTCATACAATTATATTTTACTAGCTGTGCCTGCGATTTCGTCCGCGTGGAATAGTTTTTTTGAGTACCACACCTCTTTACCTCAACTTATATAAACTTTGAATGTCATGTTTGTTTATATCGAATCAATGGCCTGAAAAATAAGTTTCAAGTTTCTAGCTCTAAAAATAGCGATACATCCATACAACTTTTCATCCCCCGTTTCGACCCATTACAACCCTTATTTCGATTTAAAAAATAGCCTATAGGATATAGATATAAAGGAGAAAAAGATTTAAAGATTGTCTATGCCAAATTTCATCAAAATCGGTTGAGAGGTTTAAGCGGGAAAGCGTAAAAGACAGACAGACAGAGTTACTTTCGCATTTATAATATTAGTAGGGATTGATTATTATTAATTATATTATTGCTCCGGAATGAATTATTTATTTTTTTGGGGCCTAACAATGGGTATTGCAAGCTTATACTTTTTTCTAGTATTAATATTATGTATGTATTTTTCTGAAAATCAGTTATAGTTTTGTGAACATAAATAATATTTTCATATTGACTGTGTACAGTCATAGTTTTAATTTATTTTATTTTTTTTATTATCATTCCAGCTATCAGAAGTCCACAGTTGGACATTGGCCTTCCCAAGAAATAGGGAATATTGCCCATAACGGCCATGCTGGGCAAGCGTGATGGCAATCGCACAGCGCAGCTTTCGCGCGATGCTGCTGCCTTTCCTCGCCCTGTGTATTTGAGCTGTATTGTTTCGGATGGATATACTGCCATCTGTCAGTTCTCGTACCTTAGTCGCCTTTTACGACACCTGGTATAGGGTGAGGTACTATTCTACCCTGCCGGTACCTTACGGTTTATTGTAAAATTGGTCAAACATTTCCAATCAGAAATCAATTTGAAGCTCTGGTCGTAGTCTATGTCTAGGCAGTTTCTATGTTTGTTAATTGACGGATTTTATGTATTCCGAACTATGTCTGCTGGAGAGATGCATAAACGAGGTCCCCAGAGCAATTAATCATGTAAAATAATAATCAAGAATACAATATCTAGTTTTGACAAGTTTCAATTACGTATGTTCTTTGTTAATCCGGTACTAAAGTTCTGTTAAAACGTTGGTATAAACATTAAATCGACTGACACTTGTATTTCATTGCTTACTCGATGACACGACTTACTGTAAGACTAAACAAACAGGGACAGCCTCCAGACAGTTTGAAATTTAACGCCCGATAGACTCTGATTGAACAATTTTATTTTGATAAATTATTTATAATATACCGCAAAATGGTGTGTTAAATTGTATACAGTGTGATATGGTTGACAATCTGTGAACAGTTTACAAACTCTATCTATCCACTTAACTAAAGCCACATTCCCTATCAACTTCAGTTCGTTCGTTCGTTTGTTTAGAAACGCATCCTTATTAAAACTAATTAGAATGAGCCCAAGGCATTCCTAGGCATTACTTTACACACCTATATTACACGCTTTATAGTAGCTATAGTTGTATGTATATATGTTTATAACCAACTCATTTGAAGTCGATTTTAATCCACTTTTGTCGGACGGATTTAATTGAAACTTTGTGTACATATCAAGTATTGGTGTCAATGCAATATTTTGATAAGATTATCTCATTATGCTAATCTGAATCTTCAGGATAAACGAAATTTTCTGTGTAAGAGACTATGCAGCCTACGCATGCGTTCCGTCTACCTAATTCCCAGGTTAATTACTCATCTAGTACATATTATTTAACAATAAATCAAACTAAAAGTTTAAAAATAAAATACAGTTTAATAAAACTATTTTAATATATTTTAAAAGCGTGTTTTTATGCTTATTTTTTAATTTAATTAACACTCCTTGATTAATAACTTGTGATCAACGTGAGCAATATGACTCAATCACATACAAATTATTTTAAAATATGGCGTCTATATTATGAAAATTATCCAATATTATATCCACCGAACGATAAGAGACTATATAAATCTAACCATACAAAAGAGTTCTGAACGTAAAGACTCCTATTTGATGGTAGGTCATGTATGTCCAGCCATTTCTAGATATCTAGTATTCATTTATACGTAAACCCTAGCAAACCCAGCTTACCGCAACAGAGCACACGAAACCAGGCCAGGGGTCCGTATCGAGCTTCTTACCCTAAGACGTCTTTAGAAATCTCGAGACAACCAGATACATTTTCAACTCGTAACTCTATTCCCGTTGCCTAAGGTGGAATATCGAAGTTCCGTCGAGCGGTGAGGATGAAATCTTTTGCACGGCGACCAATGAAAGGTTTGTTTATTATGTGCATGCTGAGTCCGCGCCGGGCGAGTAATGGATGCGTAACAATGGCCGTTGATGACGTAGCTTTGTGCCAGTTTTGATATTCTTTTCATAAGTTACAGGTGTATTGTGTTCGGTAGAATTATGTTCAATTTCTTTGCTACTTTTTTGTTCAGCAAAATGAAAATCTTATATATAGGTAAGAGGGAACCACGAAATTGGAGAGAGTAATTTTTAGATCTTACGAGCGGCCACCCATGGCATTTTTGTCCTATATTTATCTAAGCCTTACGCTATTTTGGTGAGCGAATTATATTATTTTATTATTTATTTATGTCAATTTATATATAATAACTTGACATAAATAAATAAATTTCCACAACATCTCATACGTTGATCTGATTTCGTGATTATTCGATTAACATCAAACAACAATTTAACTTTATTGCACAAAATGTTACAAAATGTACAAATGGCGGACTTAATGCCAAATGGCATTATCTCCCAGTCAACCATTATACAAAACAAAAATATATATATATAGTGGTGCAGGCAATATATATACAAAATAAATAAACGTTGCATACATATTTGTATAAATAAACGCAATAAATGCATATGATATATAAAAAAATATATATATATATATAAATACATAAATATATATAATAACGTACATCAGAAATAGGGTTATAAGGTTAGAGAAGCAGCATCAGTAAATAAAGTACGGAGACAGCGTTTCAGGATAAATTTGTTATACTATTTAAACACTCATATTTAACACCGAGATGCAGGACAAACATAAATATCATCAAATAAATATTTGCCCTGGGTGGGGATTGAACCCAAGACCTTGGGCGCATAAGTCAGAATCATTACCATCTACTCCATCGGGCCCATAACATAAAAAGCAACAGATTAATCTATACAAATCCCTTAAAAATTTCATAGTAAATTTTGGACTCAATGATTCTAATATAAAGATTAATGTCGATTGCGACAGTTTGACAGGTATGCCTTGAATTTTACTTTGATTGTAGCAGTTGACGTTGCGGATTCTCACGAAAATTGCACTCTTGAAACACACGTTGCCAAAAAAGCTTACGAGGATAAAAAAAATTGTGGCACCTGTAAATTAGCTGGTTCAGTAGTTACCATATGAATGGAGTACGGGGTCACGTCTCACCTGGTCTTGTTTGAGTGACTGAATAGCCGAAGGCGGCGCGGTTCCTTTAGTAGTGTTACGTGGACCGCATGCTAGCTTACTTCTTTGGATAAACACTTTTCATGAATGATTAGAAACTTCTTGTGCGGTTCGTCGATACATATTAGTCTGGTGGGTTAACCGTGTCCATTGTCACCTTGATACATCTAGATTGTGGCTTTGATTAGCAAATTACTTTCAATGTTCATAATGATACTATCAGGGCTCCACAAGAATTTATAAAATCGAATTAGAACATTTTAAGCCTATTATTAACCTACACACAATAATATAAATAATTTCTTTTTATAGTAAACGTATATTTTTGAGTGTAGATAACTGTATTGTAAAAGACTGTCAGAATTGATAAAGATCTGTCTTCAGAAAAGAATTGATATTATATATCCCATTAACTGATTGGCCGGCAGCCTACGGACATTAGTACCGGCAGCATAGAATACTAACTCCTCTGTAACAGTAGTCGTAAGATGCGTATATCCATCCGAAACAATGCAGCTTAAATGCACAGGGCGGAGATGGGCAGCACCGTCCTCATCGTGAGGGGGTTACTTATATGATTGTGCTGGGTAGAATAACACTATTATGTTCAGTTTTAGATTAAGTTTACTTAAAATATTATAATACTCATCTTCATTACAGCTATAGGAAGTCTACTGCTAGACACAGGAATTTCTAAAAAAGGGTGAAATTTTGCCCATAATTGTCGCGCTGTACAAGGGTGTGGGTAATCGCACAGCGCCACTTTCACGACGGGGTTGCTCTTGCTCATCCCCACCCTATGCATTTAAGCTACACTATCTCGGATGGATATACTACCATCTGTCGGTTCTGATACCTCAGTCGCCTCTTTCGACACCTGGTACAGAGGGAGGTGCTATTTTACTCTGCCGGTACCTCACGGCAAGTGGTAATGTAGGTAATATTTTTGTAACGTTCTATGGCTGATTGATAAATTTTCTAGACAACTGGAGTTATATTTATTTGATTATGCTCAGTGAAATAACACGATTTTATTCGGTCCTAAATTTACTTAAAACATTTTAATACTACTTTATTATGAATTTAAAAAGCAAATTTTTAACTTTTTAAACGTGCAATATAAACGTACATTTTAACTTCTACTTTGAAGCTGTTATAAAGTAGTTTTTAAAACGTGTTCGAAATATGAAAAGCGCTGTAAAAAGTTGGTGCGTCAATTGCAGATTTCTGTTATTTTGAACTTCGAATTCGTACGAGGGGAGTCTTATTTCGTTACGATAATTAAGCTATCGAGATAATGTAAGCTAAACTGGTTTTGCGATTAAGAAAAAAAGTAGTACCACTAAAAATTGGTCATATTTACCATACAAATAGTCGGATCGTGTACGTGAATTAGTGAAAAGCCGATACATTCCGATCGTACGTGGTGTGTTATATTTTGTGTGAGCATCCAATATGCTGTGTGAGGACTTGGGAAAATATATTTTTGTGATAAGAATAAGCCGTGAAGTACCGGCAGAGTAGAATAGTACCTCCCTCTACACGAGATGTTGTAAAAGGCGACTAAGATACCAGAACCGACAGATGGCGGTATATCTATCCGAAACAATGCAGCTCAAATGCACAGGGCAAGGATGGGCAGCAGCATCCCGTTCACGAAAGCTGCGCTCTGCAATTGCCAACACACTTGCCCAGCGCGGCAACTATGGACATAATTCCTCTTTTTTTGGGGAAGCCCATGTCCAACAGTGGACTGTCAATGGAATTATTAAAATAAAAATTACAATAGAATGATAGCTATAATTGGATAGCTGTGAGGTACCGGTAGAGTCAAATCGTTAGATTTTTTCTATCTTCCTCTGTATTAAATATCGCAAGTTACCAGAACCTACAGATGGCAGTATATCCATCCGCAATAGTGTAGCTCAAATGCACGGGGCGGGAAAGTGTTGCCGCTTGCCCAGCGTGTCAATTATGGTCAGAATTCCCCCTATCTTTGGGAGACCTATTTCCAAACACATCCGTTAGTATCCTTATCTAGTATACCAAGGCTTGTGGGTTCGATATTTTTCCAGGGCAAACATGAATGTAATATTATTGTACCTCTCTATTATATAGGTATTATATCTATCTCACGGGTATCCGTAAGACAGTTGCTTTAAGCTAATAATCACTGAGACGGGTATTAGATGTTACAATTTAAAAAAAACAAAATGAAATTACAAAAGAAGAAATTAATAAAAAACGATTTAATATCATAATTTCAGCTGTACGACAGTAGGCCTCTCGGACAGATTTCTATTAGTACCGGTTGTAATAACTAATTAAATCATCGTAGTACCACGCTGCGCTTGCTGGTGCGTGGTCTGTAGTTAAGAACTTGACAGCTCCATCAAACACATACCATGATCACTGCCACTTCAACTTACCAATATGGAGTACAATTACCGTACGGTATTTAACCGTCGGTGCGGGCTTCAGCCTAGTGATTGGTGAATTGGAAATCACATATTTTCCTACCCTTTCGCCAATCTTTTGTATTGTTTAAAGTATGTGGGTATGTATTTGTACATACTTGTTTGTAAATAGGTCTACGTGCATATGTGTCTGGATAAATAAATATATGAATGTATACACATATATACTTCAGTTGGTAAATTGCAATAACGTTGGAAATATATATTATTTATAATTCAAAATTCACTCGAAAATTACTATTTCAACTTGTTGATCTGCTGGGCTATTTCGAAGCCTTTGTTTCTTTTACATATCTCTTCATCACTGATTCAATATCACAAAGAGGTAGACAACAATTCATGACAAATAAATGCCATATAAATGTAGTAGAGTTTATGTTTTAACACGCAGTAGAAATCAAAATGGTGGATTTATTTTTTCAAGTTCTGTAAAAATGTTTGTTAGTATCCATAAAAAGAAAATAACTTTTCTCAGGTGTATAATTGGAATTTAATTCTCCCCCTTTCACTATCCGCGTGAACGCTTTTTCCATTTAAGCCGTTGATACTTCGTTGGCTCGAATATTTTCCTGGAAATTTTTGAGATAGAAGAGCAACGAAATCTGTCATATTATCTAAGACAAGAGTAATAATAATGAATATTATATCACAAAGTTTCACATATTGATTCGACTCTGAGATAAAAACTACACCAACATCCAGAAGCTAAACAAATACAAATATTCATCGCATCAAAATTTGTCCTGGTACGGGATCGAGTCTGTGACCACACACAATATAGGATCATTACCATCTGCGCCATCGGTTCCATCAGTCCTTTAAAAGATAATACAGCGTCTTATTTATTAATCAAATCTGCGTTTCTATATCTACTTGTCCTCCACTAAAGTATTCCGCACACATTCGTCATGTGCCTGCGTATCTATCGGCTTAACAAGATTGTCGATCCACCTTGTGGGGGTTATTCCCACGCTGTCGCCTACTACGTGCTATTCGAAATACTTTCTGCCCATTGGCTATTAGTTCACTAACTGTGGAATACATATCACGGCTGCTTCATGTAAAAACTTTGTTGAGTATGTCACTGACTTGGTTCTATTAACTTATGATTCGATCGCGTAAAATAGGACTTAGATAGCACTCTCTCTTTTTTGAGCAACTTTGGGCATTCTTTTGAGATATATCTCGTTGTAAACAATCATATGTCTCTTTCATACATCTATCTAAGGACAAGTATATTATTGACGCAGGTTACTAAATTTTCTGAATGCTGCCCATCCATTTAATATTAGTAGCATCGATCGACCAGTTCTCGAGAACTTAGGGAGATGTTCGCAAGGTGATTAATAGAACCCTGTATCTTTTCAAAGGTGCTACAGCTCTTGAACTTCAACACTTTGATCTAGGTACCTCTAAAAAGAGTATTGTGAATGTGCTAATCGCATTTCGAGTCTGTGAGGTTTGACTATTTGGTGTCCTGCCATTAATTAGTCTGTGGTCAATAGTACGAAACTCTGGTTAGTCAAGTATGTCTCAGTCTCTTAGCCATTGAAAGTCCACTGCTGGTCATTGGCTGCCTCAAAAAAGAGGGAGGTTGCCCATAATTGCAGCGATGGACAAGCGTGTTGGCAATCGCTGAGCGCAGCTTTCGCGACGAGGATGCAGCTGCCCATCCCCGACCTTTGCATTTCAGCTGCAATGTTTTGGACGGATATACCGCCGTATCCATTGGTTTTAGTAAGATAGCCGACTTTTACGAAGCCTCATTCAGGCAAGGTTCTTTTCTACTCTGCTTTTCTCTCTCCTCAATCAAACTCTAATTGATTTTTTTCCATACAGTCCAAGCGATCACTTCAGCTTAGTTTCCGTTGTAGAACCTCACAATAAGTAAATATTATACAATAAAGAAGATACTGTAACACAATTATTTTACGTTTCCCAAGTCCGCATTTCCGTGTTGAACCATCGGCTTCTAAGTCCTGAGATAAAAGTTAGCTCTCCCCCGGGCATCGTATCGGCATATTCGGGATCGAATAAAAACTTATTTACGACCTGAACAATAAGCAACAAGTTCCAAACTACATAAGTGGGGGGAGATAAAATAAACAATTGTATTGGCAAATAAGATATCGCGCAAAACAGTGTTCGTTTGCAAACTTCGGTTTTTAAATATAGACT
The DNA here is from genome assembly GCA_020976665.1 of Heortia vitessoides. NCBI lineage: Eukaryota > Metazoa > Arthropoda > Insecta > Lepidoptera > Crambidae > Heortia > Heortia vitessoides. The sequence continues at coordinate 18,169,619 of JACJUM010004390.1, forward strand.
ATTGAAAGGTCAAATAGCCGTGAGGTATCGGCAGAGTAGCACTTCCCCTGTACCAGGTGTCGTTAGAGGTGACTGAGGTACCAGAGCTGACATATGGCGGTATATCCATGCAAAAAGTCAGCTTAAATGTATAGGGCGGGGATGAGCTGTAGCTTCCCCGTCGCGAATGCTGCGTACTGCGATTGCCAACACGCTTGCCCAGCGCAAAAAATATGGGTAAAATTCCCCTTTTCTCGGGTATGCCTATGGCCAGCAGTGGATTTTCATTGGCTGGTGTGATGATGATGAATTAAAAGTCATTTTACTTTTTTATTTACTTCATTAAGATTTAATGTGGATAGTTCAACAGTGTCAAGGTGAACTTCATAACTAAAATCTTTTTTACAAGCTTTTTATAACGGATGATTCAGACGCTTCCAGAGGAGTAGACGAGGTTATTTACTTTATTAGCTATTGGATCTTACTCGCTCTACGACTACCTCATGAAAGCTTTCAATAGCATCGTGGGGTTTGGGGAGTTTGGAAAAAAGAGGATGTCGCACGAGTGCGGTCAAGTACTATCTGCACTTACCTGCGTGTGTTTCTAATTGTAAAGTTGTAGTGTAATTGTGTAGTTACTATCGAGCGGGAAAAGTTTTATGTGTTTCATGACGCCAAAGGCCAATTACAGTTCCATAAAAAGCTTGTGTTCGTGGAAAAAATAATTTGTTATGCTTTTGGTATTCTCATTTAGGATTCAATTTGTTTATAGTTAGTACTTTGTTGTTGTACTAGGTAGTTTATGTTCGCAATTTCGATTGTGCAGACTTAATATCGCTTAGAAACTTACTACCCATATGAAAATCTGTCGTCTTTACAATGATGGTACGAATATTTCCTAATGCGTGAGTGTAATATGTAAAAAGCTGTAAGCTACCCGCAGAATAGTAGAATAGCACCTCTATGGTATTACCTGGTGTTGTAAGAGGCGAATAAGGTATCAGAACCGACAGATGGCGGTATATCCATCCGCAACAGTATAGCTGTGTAGGACTTAGTAATATGTATGATGTGAGTTTTAAAGATTAAATAAAACATATGTCGGATTAAAGATCGATGTTGTTTGAAAAATATTACTGTGATGAAAATATAGAAAAAGAAATGTTGAGATGGTTTAAACATGTAGAAAAAAGGTAAAGGTGAAAGTAAAATGACTGCATAAATATATAGAGCGGAATTGAATGGAAGAGTTTGTGTCGGACGATCTAGGCGAACATACCTTAACCAGGTAGAAGATTTTATAAAGAAGGGCTAGGTTTGAAATACCAAAAATAAACGAGCATTTTATTAAATGCTCTTTTATTTTTGGAGAGTGAGTAAAGGAAGCAAGAGAGGTGTGCCAAGATCGTGGCAAGTGGAGGTCTCTAGGTCTAGATATGGATCACTAGTAAATATACAACGATAATATTGTGTAATCTTGAAAGCAGTTTCAAAAATGTTTAAAGTCGTCGTCAAAATCATTACAGCCATTGAAAAGGGGAATTTCGCCCATAATTGCCGCGCTGGGCAAACGTGTTGGCCATCATAGAGCGGAGCGCAGCGACGGGGATTCACTGACTCGGATGTATATACCGCAATCTGTCTGTTCTGGTACCTAATTCATGGAGAAAGGTACTATTCTACTTTACCAATACCTCACGGCATATTTTTTTGGTATCACGGCATTTAAAGTCACGTACATAAAACTGCGAAAAGTTAAATTAGTAATCTGCCTTAGAACAGTTAAAAAGTTATATAAGCCTTTAAAAGTAGTCTTATATTTTTCTCGCAGTTAATTTGGTATTCTTTGACATCTTGTTAAAAAAGACTTTAGATAGTTATTACAAATTTGCTTTTATTATAATTACTTTGTTTTAACTCTAAAGTTTTTTCAGCCGTAAATAAGGTTATTGAGAGAAAATTTGCTCTACATATTATAATATTTAATATTATGGTAAAAGAAATATATAAACTTATATGTGCTTAATATTATATAAAACACTTAATAATTTATTCTGGTAGTACTGGCAGAGTATAATCGTATCTTCCTTTGTACTAAGTGTGATAAGAGGAGATTGAGGTATTGGGACCAATAGATGGCGGTTTATCCATCCCAAACAGCGTACAGGTTAAATACTTAGCATGAACAGTTATATCTTTACTTCGCAGTTCCGTTCTTCAATTGCCATTGCGCTTGCTCAAATATAGGTAAAACTTTTTCTGTTTTAGTTAGGCTTTATTCTAGAGTAACTCTACAACTAAAAGGATGTTCTTTAAAAATTAAATTTTATTTAAGAAGTTTACTTTTAAAGACTATACTTTATTTTGTTTTTTTTTCGGTGTTTTCTAGTGTACCAGCACTCGAAAAATTTTCCAGAAAAAAAAGTTAAGTGGAGGCCTACCTTAAATATTTTTCTTATGTTTTTGTTGTAATGTAATGTAATGTGTTATTTATTAAAGTAAATTCACCATCATCATCTTCAATCATATCAGCCAAAAGTAGGCCTCCCCTAGTAATTTCTAAGAGGACCGGTTGTATGCGGTTTGTGTCCAGCGCGATCCTGCGGTTTTAATCCGATCGTCTGTTTGTCCATCTTGCGGGTACTCCGCCCTACGCTATGCTTGATGGCTTCTCTATTCCAGAACTTTACGACTCCATCGGCCTTTGAAAAACTTAATAAGGAATAACATTATGATATGTACGTTTATATATTATAAATATATAAATGTGAAAGAACGGTATTTTTCAAAATATAAATATTTTGCAGATAGAGTACCTGTGTTTACCAATATTTCACCCTATATTTTATTTTTATATTTAACGTTTCGACCGACATAAATAATAGTGACATTTGATAGTTGACTGTTCATTGCAGCGATTTTTAAAGTTTTCCTGCATCCGGCAATGTGCACTCCAGCTAAATCATCATTTATGTAGAACCAGCGACCCGTCCCGGCTTCACACTAGTGAACCATTGTTTTAAACATTCAAGTAAATATGTATGGATTGGCTAAAGCTGATGAGTATCTTGAATATTTTGTACCCAAAATCCAACCCAGAATCGAAAATCTTAGAGAACAAATGTCTTCTGTTCAAGGGAAGATGACTGTACTAACCTGACAAAATGATAAGAAAAAAAAAGTACCCAGTGAATTGGATTACAATGTTAAATTTTAAGAAGAATTTCCTACTTTTTTTAGTAAAAAATATAGCCTATGTTACTCAAGAATTATGTAGCAATGTAATGGTGAAGGATTTATCGAAATAATATTTTAGTTTATTCGTGCCAAATATCCAAAAATACGAAAATATAAAGTTTCCTTATATCATAAATATCATTACAGCAGTCCACTGCTGAACTTAGGCCTACCCAAGAAAGGGGAATTTTTGCCCATAATTACCGTGATAGGCAAGCGTGTTGGAAATTACAGCATCATCAGCTTCATCATCAGCTTTCGCAAAGGGGATGCTGCCCATTTATCAATTCTGGTACCTTGGTCGCCACTTAAGACACCTGGTTAATGGGTAGGTTCTTCTTTACCAGTACCTCACGGCAACCTCTTCATATTATTAGTATTCAAGTAGAAATGCAGATGTGGAGTAAGAGAATAAGATTTATTTGTCTGCGTTTATAATTCTGCTTCGTTTGCAGCGTGTAATGTATTTTTTTGACTGAGCTTGAAAATTCGAATCATTAAATATATTTTCATCTTCAACCTCCGAGTCATCGTGCGCCGAGTAGGTGAGATGGGCCTGACTGGTTATCGCCCCATTAATTTATTTAACGTCGTCGGAACCTATTTGTGACAGGCACGAGTTTGCGTCGGCTTTGTTCGCCGCGTGTATTGTTCAGCGCAAACGGCATCTGCTGTGTAACGATTTAGAACCCAAATATTGATGTTGGTTCAATGCCTTTTCATTTGCATATTCTGTAATGTGATTGGTGGATTAAAAATTGTAGACAACATTCAACATTCTTGAACCATTGTCGCCCATGGAATGTACTGTTTGTTTCGTTTATGGCGTTGACTCATCAGTACGTATAAATACTTTACAGTTATATATAAGTTAGTCACATTCACACAGCGATGTTCTCGGTGCACCAGATCTTGCCGATGTACCAAAGCCCATTACTGTTAACGGATGGGATTCCCCACTTGTGCACTGCTGGCTACAAATTCATGCCCCTGTAGCACGCTACGAATATTTGTAGTACGGGAACCACACAGGAGTTCACATTTATTTTATTTTTTAAGAATGATTAAAAAACTAACAATATTTAAGAAAAACAATTTAACCTACACCTGTGTATTTTCTTTAATTATCTAAAATAAATATCACTATTAATGATCAGTACCGCGTGGAAAGCAGTCCATTCCCTCTTTTCTAGAGTAGTACCATAGCTGTAAAGTCATTTACCGCCTAGTTGCAATCAACTAGGCGATATATATCTTTGTGTATACTACATTAATAAATACTTATTTAGGTTGCTTTCCCCAATAGCATCTGTTTCGACCCTAAAGGATTTTTTTGAAAAGAAAGACATTAGACTCTGAACTGGTTATATTAAATCGTAAATAATAGTTTAAAAAACCTACCGCCACGGTTGCTCATGCAGAGCGTTTGGCACCAGAGTCGAGCAGAGCAATGGGTTGATTCTACGCAAAACTGTTAGTTCGTTACTTTGTCCCTTGTTTGCGATTTTTGTTCTTTTAAACTATTCTTCGGTTCTTACGTGAAAGCAATGATCATAATAAAATAGTACAATAAACGGTCATATCACACAATTGGATCTCCTCCAAACAGCTTTAGAGTGGACATCAAACTGGTATGGAATACATAGTATGAGGTGTATCTAACATTTATTTATTTATTATAGGTAAGTTTACTGATTACTGTGATATTTAAAATGAAATATAATACTAACCAGACGGTAACCTAGGGGATGTGTACTCGACATGTATTAATTATTATATCAAACAAGACGATATAATGATAAAAAATACAATAAAAAAAATCAATATGATAAATTATTTTTTTGCTTTTAGGTATACTATGTAATAGCTAAGGATGGCTCATACGCTCGAACTTTTGAAATTTGCCTCTCAAAAGTAGGAAATCTATTAACTGAAAAGCAGTGGCAACGACGTAGATGTTTTTAATCGATGTCTGCCACTGCTCATTGTGCGACGACACTAAAAAAGGTAAACTTTTTAAAAAATATATGGATGTAAATATGTATTATCTTTAAAACTGTCTTTTGACACACCCGATGGCGTGGTAGTGTTTCTATCTTGTACGTCTAAGTTCGTGGGTTCAATCCCTAATAAGGGCAAACATTTATACAATAAATATTTCTTTGTTTTGTGATATATACCTCTGTTATCTTAAGGCCTTATCTCAAATGCCTTAAGCGATTTGTTTTTAAGTTAGGCAATGTATGAGATGTTGAGTGAATTTACATTATATCAAAAACAGCCTTGACTACGTCGACTGTCGACAAACGAATTCAAATTATTTATATAAACGCAGATAAAACATATATTAATCACGCCTGTGTCCTATCGGGATAGGCAGAGATTATGGATCTCCACTTGTTACCATCTTGGTATACGTTGCTTTCCTTACTCGCATTAGTCCTTTCTTACACGTTTGTCTATTCTTGGTACTTCTGACCTACACTTTCAGTAATACTTCTTCTACCTGGTTGAGATATGATCAACAAACCATCTCAACATTCCTTTCTCTATTGTTATCACAACATCATCTTTTACATTACATTGATATCTTATCACACTATGCTTTAATCTGTTTCCCAAACTCACACTATACATACTTCGAAGTGCTCACATTTCAAAAAACAAAAGACAGACCGCAGCTTCACTGCAATAGTAAAATTTTAGTTCGTCAGAGCCATTTGGTCTTGTATTATTGAAACACGTTAAATAGTCAAGCTCGACTAAAATGAGCATACGCGCGTGATGCATTCTAATCTCAAATTTTCTAATAATAAAATTGTAATCACGGTTGGTTTCCATTTAATTTCATGTTTCCCAATAACACTGAACAGTATTGTTGTTAAATGCAGTAACACAATATCATTGTATATATATATGTATATACAAATTTTCGATTGTTAGCTTTACATTACTCAGGTTTACCGCGACCCGTTTTATATTTGATCCTGTGTCTGAACGAATCAGCGGAACACTTACCTAACCCGCGTATTGTCCAATCAAGCTTTAAACCAATCGAGTCGAAACATTGTCGGTTTTAATTAAATTTATGCTCGTGTAGTTCAAATGTTACAATTTCAATAATATCACTTGTAATGTATTAACCTTTAGCTATAAATATTGATTATTATTTCGTATCGGACGAGGGTAGTACTATCCCCAAAATTTACTCGCTTGCTACTCATAATAAAGCTTATATTTGGCACCAAAACGCGGTTTATTGAAAATTTTATATTTTTTGGTCGACGATTCGGTCTATCATCATATCAGTCACAAAACGTCTACTGCTGGACGTAGGCCTCTCCAAGTGATTTCCGATAAGACCGATCGTATGCAGCCTACATCCAGCGCGATCCTTCAGTTTTGATCAAATCGTCTATGTCTTGTGAGTGGATGTCCTACCCTACGCTAGCCGTTTCGATTATCTTGCGGCAACCGTTCTCAAGATTAACAAAGAAAATATTGTTTTGTTCACATAATGAGCTAAATATCCAACAAACAATGTAATAAATTGCCATTAAAAATAGGTTTATTATGAGTAGTTTTATTATAATTTTAATCTATTAGGTTCGATGAACACAATGATATTTGTATTATAGTGTAATTATTTGGTTAATTGATGTAAATCAGTCAATATTTATATAGATGCATAAGGCAGTTGCATAATAAAAAAATATGTAAATTAATTCTCATAACATCTCATATATTGGCCTGACTCTAAAATATGAATAAGTAGCTTAAATCACTTATGTTATGGATATCAGACAACAGAGGAATTACTAATAGAACCTTTATATACATATAAATAACACCCAGACACAGAACAATTATTGGTCTGCGTGGGGATCGAACCCATGGCGCACAAGATAGGATGACTACCGTCTGCGGGATTAGGCAAAATATAACACCTTAAAGGTTCGTGTTATATACTTACAGTTAGGTAAATTTACAAAAAAATTAAATTACTCATCTAACTTAATATTATAATAAATTAATAAATCCCCAAATTTTTGAGATTTGACTTTTCTGATGTCAATTAATTAATTGACCTGACTCCAAGATAAGTTGCTTAAAATACTAGTGTTACGGACGTCCTAAAAGAGCAATCATATACTTAAATATACATTATTACATATTTAACACCGAGACACTAAACATATAAAGATGTTCATATAAATATATGTCCTGTGTGGGCGCTCGAGCCCACGACCCTTGTTGCAAAAGATGGGATCACTACCATTGGATTCGCCATCGTTATAATTTTAAAGTAAATTTATGTTCGAGTAGAGTTTGTTTGTATTTTGGTGGTTTCATCTATTTGAAAAAGAAATATTTAAATTTTTAACAATATTACCACTAGGCGTCGAATAAACCTCTGCTGTAGCCAAAACAAGGCCAAACTGGTGTATCGGGTTCAAGCAAAGGTCAGAGTAATGAATTTATAATATTTTCAGTACCTGGAGGAATCACATAAACATGAAAAGCCGTCCATAGGTGTAAAAATGTATGTGCAGAAACAATATCACGTATATTGCAGGAAAAATATTGTTTAAAAATAGAAAGAGCATATGTTGATAAATGAGCATGTGTTGTTTGTGATTGCAGACGAACATAAATATTTTTGCGCTAGTGTGGAACTTTATGGCGTGAAGTCCTATCTACGGCCAACGGCGAAAAATACTTATTTGCTAGAGATAAAACTAAAATAAAAGGTCGCCTGCATTAGTAACTCACTCTCACCTATTTCTACCGCCAAATAGCAGTATTCGCGTTGCTGTGTTCCGGTCTTATGGGTGAGAGACAGTGGATTTACTAGGTAAAGTGACATAATCTCCTCAGTCACAAAGTTGGCAACGCGTTAGTGATATCCTTGTGATATTACGAGCGTTTATCAGCTGCACTGACGCTTAGTATCACGCGGATTGTATAATTGTCGACCTGGTCTACTAGAAGAAAAACTTGGATTAAAAGATTTAGTGCAGTGCTGAAAGTTACCGGTAGGGAAGCAGTGGTCGGGGATCGATTCTCGCGTCATCATCAGTCATGCTTAAACTATTAATGAGAAAATATATGTCTGTTAGACGTGGTGATAGCTAATCCTATGGTGAAAAACATAAGATACTCCACAGAATGGCAAATCTTATAGAAACCTCGGATTTATGATAGTCCCTCATTAACAATTAAAACAAGAAAATTGTTAGACTCAATAAATTAAAACCATTATTTCTCGTAGGTTTCTCCTATATCTAAAACACCAACTAATTGATATACCAAAATAGAACTAATTTAAGCATACACTATCCCATGGCCAGAATATGTTACATGCAATATGAGATGAAAAACAAACTAACCTTCACTATATTATTTTAAGCCTCTCAACACACATTCAGTGAAGGGGAAATATTTAGTTTTGTAGTTGATGACATCAGCCTTTCGAAGTCCACTGCTGGACATAGGCTTACCCAAGAAAGAGAATACTGCCATAATTGCCGCGCTGGGCAAGCGTGTTGGCAATCACAGAGGGTAGCTTCGCGACAGGGTCGCTGCTGGTTATTCCCGCACTGTGAATTTAAGATATTCTGTTACGTATGGATATACTGCCATTTGTCAGTTCTGGTACCTTGGTCGCCTCTTACGACACTTGGTACATGGAGAGGTACTATTCTACCCTGCCGGTACTATACGGCAAAGTTTTTAGTTATATTGATCAAAGTTAGATTAAAGTTAACTTGTTTTTTTTTTATAATAATAACAATAAATTAAATAAATTCAAACTTCATCTCATACGTGACTGCCTTTGAAATGAATTCATCATAGTTATAGTTGTATATTCTTATGTTAAGGATGTAAGACAAAATAGAAAATACAAGTATAACAAAATAATTGGTACTTGTAATTATTTTTGTAACAAATGGTACTTGTAATTAATTTTGTATTTGTAATTGCTTCTGTTTCTAAATTAGCCCAAAAATGAACACAGGTAATTATTGTCTTACGTGTTTGCTGTTGGCGTATCTTTTTACCAGTAACAAAGGAATTCTCAAAGGACTTTATAATATTCAGTCCATTCTGGAATCACGGTCTAGAAGTATGCACTGGATTTATTGCTAAGGATAAAAATCGAGGGCAAGCTTCAAGCCGGTCTCCAAAAACGTTGTTTCAAAAACTCCCGCTAAAGATTGTAATAATAGAGCGGGCGCTTTCTAGCATCTAAATAGCGCTCAGGCATAGAAAGAACACGCGGCCTTGGTATTTTATTCATGGCTGAGTTTTGGAACGTAGCTCATTCCGATTCTGTCTTGTGTAGTTTCTTTGACTTCCATGTTTGCGCTGTATTTTATTTTAATGGGACCTTCTGTTGGAACGGGGCAAACGTTTTAATTCCTGAGTTTATTCGTAAAATAGTGTTGCTGCGGATTTGTATTTGTCGTATACTACCGACGCCTACTCTGTGACTTATTGTAGTAATGTACGCATCATCATAAAGAATTTCAAAACGAGGTTTTAGTTTCAATTACTTTTAAACAAAGAATAAAAATGTATAAATAAAAATACAGAAAACATAAAAGGAAGGACATTTCTACGATATGATATAGTAAGTTTTAGCAAAAGAAAGTTGATACATTTTCATTGAAATAATAAAAAGAAATTAATTTAATTTTTTAATTGCTAATATTGAGCCGCAAGGTAACTTTCGAATTAAAAAAAAGGTTACCGTGTTTTAAAGTCATCAACTGAGTTTATTACAGAGGTATGCGTAGGAGTAATAAGCGTTATTTAAATTCATATAAAATGAGGGCAAGGGGTTTTTAATGGGAAATCGTTTTCGTATAAAACATTTTTACGTAAAAAAATATAGACGCAGATTTCACATTTTCGAATATACTTCAGCTACAGTAAAATGTTTCTTGCGAGTTTCATGATATGATGATTGATTTGAATCAATGGTTTAGGTTTTTATGTTAATTGGCAGAATATAAATACAGTGAATCGTGTATATTTTCTGATTACGTTAACGTAAAATTAACGTGAACTTCAAATGAAACTCAAGTACCTTTTAGTTTTGTCCCTGCGCTGATATGCCAGTCAGTCACTCACTTAGTCAGTCAGTAACTCAGTCAGAAAGTCAGTCACTCAGTCAGTCAGTCACTTAGTCAGTCAGTTACTTAGTCAGTCAGTCACTCAGTCACTCAGTCAGTCAGTCAGACAGTCACTCAGTCACTCAGTCAGTCAGCTTCTTTTATATAGATATCAGATTCCATAATATAACTAAAGTATTCTATTTTGCAAACAGTCTTAACAGGCCAAGAGACAATCTGATCTTTTATTCTATTTTGAGGTATTTAACCTACACCCCGGACTGGTCCGCATACAAATTCTCACTCAAATTTTCAATTACCCGTTGTTAAGGACTAATTTATCGTCTCTATTACTTACAAAATATTTTTCCTCGTCTCATTTTGCCCTCAGGAACAGTACGAACTTCAAAGAGAAAAAACGATTTCTCTTTTGTTAAATTCCTTCTAATAATATTTTCTTTAAATAGAAAATTAATTATAATTACGTTGTTTGAGATTGTTCTTAGGCATATTACGCCTTATATTTATTTGGACTAGCAAGCCCGTTGTTTCGTCCGCATCAAACTTTACTGCAAATCAACATCTTGATAAATTTTCTACACCCTTGATTTAGGTTTTTATTAAAAATATCGTTATTTAGCACTAGAAACTAATCATTTAACTTTATTTCTTTCAATTAGCCATTTAATGAAATTATACGAGTAAATAGCTTGCGCGCCTTCAAAATTTTTGCATTAGGTTCATGCATATTTACTGCGTTCTGGTTTGAAGGGTGAGAGAGGCCGTGAATTTACTGGGTCTTCATATCATACCAGCCATTAAAAGTTCACTTTTGGACGTAGGCCTCTCCAAGAAAGAGGGTATGTTGCCCATAATTGCCGCACTGGGCAAGGGTGTTGGCAATCGCAGAGCGCAGCTTTTACGACAGGGAAGCTGCTGTCCATCCCTGCCCTGTACATTTAAGATAACTTTTTAACCGCCATCTGTCGGTTCTGGTATCTAAGTCGCATCTTACGACAACTGGTACAGAGTGAGGTACTTTTCAACTTCGCCGGTACCCTACGACTATATTCAAGCATTAAAATAAAGTGTAAACTATTATTTATTTATTATAGTGTTAACTATTATTTATTTATTTTAGAACATCCTCATGCTTTACCTTTATATTGGTTATATAAGGTAGATGCCATTTAAATTTTTCATTAGCAGAGGTACCCTACTCTCACCTAATCCCGTACTCGCAATGCTGGGGTCAGATTTTTAGGAGACACACTGGGTAACTGGTGTTACTGAAATTCAAATTGAATATCCAAAAATGTATGTGATTACCTCATTCTTTATTGCTGCAGTACGCTCAAGTGGAGTCCTGGTTCGTCTATTTAATTTTCTCTTGATGTTAACCGTTTAGTCTTCATCATGTCTTAATACTATTATTTAAAATTTGTCTGTTTTTATTCGTTTACCATTGCTAAAATTAAAACTAATGGAATTCCACACACAAAGGTAATTTAAGTTCATCATATCAGCCATTTGAAGTCCACTGCTGGACATGGGTATCCCCAGGAAAGGGGTAATTTGCTCATACTTGCCGCGCTAAGCAAGCGTGTTGGCAATCGCAGAGCGCAGCTTTCGCGATGAGGATGCTGTTGCCTATCCACGCTCTGTACATTTGAGCTACATTATTTTGGATGGATTTACCGCTATCTGTCGGTGTACCTTAGTCGCTTCTAAGTTCTTACGACACCTGGTTCCGGGAGAGCTACTATTCTTGGCTGCTGGTACCTCACAGATTGATAAGCAAAGTTATAAAACAGAAACCTTTAATTCTTACTAAAGGTTATATATGTATATCAAAATAACAAATGTGAACTAAGAGTAAGTTAATACAATCAAATATTAACTTTAATCAACATAGGCGAAGGTAAAGTAGTATCGCGAAGTACCTGAATATTTTACGAGGTGGGGATTGTAGTAAGCCGGCGTTCTTGAAGCCAGGGAATACCTATTACGACGTTTGATGAAATAGAATGGTATATTCAGTTTCTTAGTACGATTTTATTTTCAGCTTAAAACTGTGTTAGTTCGCCCGCTATTCGGGGAATGTAATGGTTTCGCTTTGCGGTGAATTGCCGTAATTGATAAATTGCACATCACGTAGGGATATACTTAGTTCGAATCTATTTCTTTGGAAATGTGTTAGTTATTTTCTCGGAATTGGTTATGTTATTCTATTATACCACTCTTTTTCGAATTCAATGCAGTAACCTAGTTTTCCTTCTAAAAATTACACATGATTTGCTAAAACTGTCATCATCGCCACATCAGCTGAAGCACGTCCACTGCTGGACACAGGCCTTGCAAATAAAACTTTGCGTAGAATTGCCTACTTTTTTATAACACCAGGTTTACAAACTAGCATACATTCCACGCGTTGCTGCAGCCTATTGACGCTCATAATATGTTTTTATATCATCTGTATTTACTGCGTTTATTTATACAAATATGTATGTAACGTTTATCAATTTTGTATATATATTGTCTGCACCGCTATATGTATTTTTTTATTTCTGTTGGGTACGATGTTTGACTGGAAGATAATGCCAACTAGAATTAAGTCCGCCATAAGCAAATTTTGTAATATTTTGTGCAATAAAGTGCAATAAATAAATAAATATCACGCGTTTCTTACCTTGTGACTTGAAAGATATTATGTCTCATTACCCGGTAATTACAATGACTTTCTCACCCTTTAAACTGGAACCAGGCAAATAAAAACTGTCATTTAGTGGTAGAAATAGGTGAGAATGACGTATTAATACAGACGACCTTGTTGTGTTCCTGAGAAACGCTTGATGAGTTCTTCAGTTATTCCAGGAAGATATCTTATTCTAAATCTTACTCTTCGACAGTTAAACTATAATACAGTGCCAATACCTAGATTATGTGTTACTAGCAGTGTTCACGACTTTATCCGCGTGATATAATAATTTTGGGGGGTATAGTAGGCTTGGATATAGACTATCGTCCATTTATCGAGGAATAGATATAACACAGAAATAATTTTTCAATTCAAACCAGTGGTTCCTGAGATTAGCGCGCTTAAACAAACGAACAAAATTTATAACATTAGTATAGTTTGCTGACTATCAAAATCTGTGCCAAATTTCATTCGGATATTTTCATCGGTTTTGACTTGAAATAAACTAACGTTTCCAATAATCGCGTTTACAATATTTGAAGAATATATATTTCTCCAAAACTTACACTGCCTGAAATTTTGTTTTCTTCTAGTAGAACAAACTGTGCCCCCACAAGCGGCCATTCAAGTGCGAGATGTAAGATTGACCTTTGTAAGGGTAAAATATCATGTCGCAGTCAACGGAGTGAGTTTTATCACATAAGTTGCGACAGTGATACAGTGATGTCATCTTCATTAAGTCGATTTCTCCGCGGATCTTATCCTATATATTATTAGAGCTTTACAGTATCGTCGCGGATCCCCTTGGGAATTATGATACTTTGAACGGGCTTATTAAATTGTCTGTACATTGAATCAAAATATGTAACATTTGACAACTTTGTCTTTTGATATAGTAAGTAACCGGTAATCTATTCAGTCTACAGGAAAACTGACAAAATATCTTGACAAGCCCGATGTCGTATTTAGTAGCGTCCCTGTCTTACGAGCCATGGGTCGTGGATTCGAATCCGACTCAGGATGAACATTTTATTTATTTCGATAAAAATCGTGATGTTCATTAAATAAATGTATATAACACCCCGGTACATATCTTTATATAAATGTTTATGCAGGGTGGGAATCAAACCCACCCTTCTATATCCTATCTGCGTGAAAGTGTTTTTTATTTTATTAAATAATATAATTACAACAATACACAAATACTTCTTAACTACTACTATTTGAAACCATTACCGAAGGAGTTTTGATCAATATAGGTACCCAAATTACCCAGTAAACAATTTTTTTTGCACTAAATTCAACCTAATGTCGTGTCTCATCTCTCTCCCCAATTATTCAATTTGATGCCGTCGTTCCAGAGTTACCGGCGTTTAAACATTTCAATGATTCTCTTTTATTTATAACGATTTTTAATTGAAGCTGGTCCGGTATTAGTCATAAATATAAAGGAATTACTGTCGGTTCGCTTGAAATCCAACTATCTTACATACAGTAATTTTGGGTAACATTGAACTATAAGAAACACTTTGAAATATTATTTATCGTAGACTATAAAACAATTTTAGCCGAGATTTATGTTTTAATAGATTTCACGAACTGTTTTCATGTTAAATCAGAACCGCTATTTAAAGATTAATATATATATTTTAGTATTATAAAATAATATTAGAGGAATTAATTACAATATCAATACATATTATTTATTATTCTACAAAAATTATGCATTGTATAAAAGAGACATGTCCGACCCAAAGGTCCCCAGAATGCTTGCAGGATCAGAAAAGCTCCAGAGTGGTAGTCCAATCCTCAATCCACCAAACGGCTTTCTTATTCTTTGATAAAACAGTTGCCTTCATTATTCTATGCACCAGATGTTTCAACAGTAACTGGTACGACAGAATAATTAGCTGTCAATACAATCTGTATTTATTTTATAAAAAAGTAACTCGGATAGTTTAATGTTACTTAGAAATAATGTATTACTGACATGAAACATGTTAACATTCTAAGCTACTCATTATATCCAAAAGCGCTATATGGAAATGAAATGAGATTCCCTTGCGGCTTACATCACTTAACTCTCAGTGACATTAGACACCTTAATTAATCCGTACATTGACAGCGAATCAACTTTATTGAATAGGAGCGGTATGGATTTTCCATACGTCACTTGTTTCTATATTCGATTGGTGTCAAGCTGTCCTAGCTCTTTTGCGACTTATCACCGTCGTGATCATGATTATAATAAGAATTATGGAATTTTGCCTATAATTGCGCTGGGCAGGCACAATGCTAATTGCAAAACGTGCTGCAGTTGCAGTTTGGATGAAGATGCCGTTTTGGTAACTTTTTCATCTTTTTGAATCCACGTAATGGGATACTATTTTACTCCACCGGTTCTCCATTATATTTCCATCCATGATATCTGCCAATCAGCTATCATACGCAAAATTCCCCCAACCTTATGATAGCCTACATTAAGCAATGGTCATAGGTCATCTAGTGATTATGGTAATGATGATGATGAACGGTGTAACAGTGTATCTCTCACGGTAAATATTCTGATGAATGGAGAATACCAAATCTATAAAAGAAAGTGTGTAACCTCAAATAAACAATTCTCTTTCAGCGTATGTAACACCACCGTGCGGGGCTTCAATAACACTGTTAAAATAATAAACAGTTGGAAGTTGTGAAGGGAAATCCCTTTTTGCACATTAGCCCGGGATATCCACGCAGGCTGAGCTCCCAACGGAGGCGTAACTTTTACTTGGAAATAATGAAAGCGTGAATACCAAGAGTGCCCCTTAAGTGAGCCCCGTCTGGTGCCGGCAGACTAGTATTATAGTAGGAGACTCAATGACTCAATGACTTATGACACCGGTTGCCATCGGTCATTTGTGTAAAATTGAAATTAGCAAATCTATATTCATAGACTTTTTCGATGATTTAAAAGGGCCTATGAAAGGCTTATTAATAATTTTAAAATATATTTAACTTTAACTTAGTAACACAGTTGGTTTCTTTTTGTTTTAAATTTAATTATATTTAACTTTTCTTAAATTCGGGAATGGCTGGCAGCATTCTTATAGCTGCGCCCTCTATTTGCCACCACGCCTGCCCAGCGCGATAATTATGGTCAACTTTCTTCCTTTTTTGGGAAGGCATAATAAGACTTCCTGTAGCTGTAATGGTGATGATGATAATGATGGTATCTTGTAGACCTACCCACATTACCCGGAACTCTAAAAATGTGAATGTGCACATATCGTAACAATTGACGCCAATTAGTGACTATTCGTTGAAACTATGACAGCGAGCCGCTTTTAGTGTAATAGATCAAAACGATAACGTGGCATCGAGAATTTCACCAAAAAAATATATTTACATGTTTCACAAATAACCCTATATGAGACTAATTTTATTATTATTTATTTCGTAGGACCCGCAGGGTTAAGGAAACCCACATATAAAGTCGCTTGAAGCACTTGTGTTATGGACTTCAGACAAAAGATGAATTACAAATATATGTTATATGTGTAATTCATCTTTATTTAAATACATATTTTCAAACACAAATATCATCATGTAAATATTTGTCCTGGGTTGGGATCGAACCCACGACCCTTGGCATATAAGATAAGATCACTACCATCTGCGCCATCGAGCCCGACTTATAAAATAGTAATTACATGTTCATTAATCTACAAACTGTCGTTAGTATACAAGGATCATTGTATTTTGAAAAAAATATCCCATTAGCCGAGTGGTATCGGCTGGGTAGAAAAGTACCTCCCCCTGTATCAGTCGTCGTAAGAAGTGACTGAAGTACCGAAACCGACAGATGGCGGTTTATACATCCGAAGCAGTGTAGCTCAAATGCTACAGGACGGGAATGGGCAGCAGTATTCCCGTCGTGAAGAAAAGTTCTGCTATTTCCACCACGCTTGTCCAGCGCGGCAATAACGGGCAAATTCTAGTCTTTGCCTAGTAGTGGACATTTTAAGGCTGATTTGATGATGATCATTTTAATATTTGCTTAACATTAAATAAATAAATAATGTTTTATCATCATATCAGCCCACAGACGTCCACTGCTGGAGATAAGCACCTGGAACCTGGCACCAACGACTCCCCGAAACCATCACCAGTTTGTCTAGCAGAGAAGCTGCTGCCTATCTCTCGCCCTGTGTATTTGAGCTACACTGTTTCGAGTAGATATATATATATTATCTGTCGGTTCTGGTGCCTTAGTCGCCTCTTACGACACCTGGTGCAGTGGGAGGTACAATTCTACTCCCGTATTTATTTCAAATTATAAAAATCCTTGTATGTTACGACAGTTTGTAGAATATTGTACAGCTAATTGCTATTTACTAATTATATAATGTATAAATATACAAAAATGTCTGTATATAGTGTAAAGTAAAATTAGTATTTCTAAACATTTTTTACTTTTTAGAGTGAGAGAAAAGTGGTTGAAAATAGATAAAGAGAAAAATAGAAAATTATAGAGTTAGCCTGTATAAGACTAGAAAATATAAAAGTATATGATTGCGTTAGCAGTTATTTGACAACTCTCTGAAATTCACCAGATTATACTTTGAGTACCACTAAAATATCTAAAACTAAAGTTTAGCGCGAATTCCCGCGCGCATTTTGATGCGCCGTTACGGTTAACATTACGGTCCCTCACCCAGGGGACCCATAACTTTTATTTTAACATTATGAACTGCAGAGTGACTTCCAAGGCATCCTACTTACGTGACATCAATTTTAGTTTAGCGTTTTTTTTGTTGGCATGTTGTTTTTGAATATGTAATGGTATACTTGTGAGGTTTTGGGTTTATTTGTTGTTTATTTGTATTGTTTGGCCAAAATCTCTTTTTCCTGCGTATGTATATCATCATCATCATACCAGCCATTGGAAGTCCGCTGGACACAGACCTCCCTAAGAAACGGAGAATTTAAGTATAAATTTTAAGTATAGCTCCAAGAGCAGCAAAGTTACAGTAGCCAATGTTACTTTGCCTCTATAAATTTATCATCATTATCATATCATCCATAAAAAGTATACTGTAAGACATATGACTCCCCAAAGTAGGGGAGTCATATGTCTATGTATGGGGGATCTATGTCCATAATTGCGCGCTAAGCAGGAATCGGAATCAAGATCATCATTATCACATCAAACATTGGAAGTCCACTGCTGGACATAGGCCTCCCCAAAAAAGTGGAGCATCGTGCCGCGTTGGGCCATCGTGTTGGCAATCGCAGGGCGAAGCCGACTGAGATGTACACCATTACGTATGGATATTCCGCCATCCGTTGGTTCTGGTACAAACCTCCTTCGCATCCTACGACACCTGGTACAAAAGGTAGGTACATTCTACTCTAACGTTACCACTCTTCAAAATTGGAATGAATCAAATATCTTGCTTTGTTGTACGTACACACACTTCACAAATGTAAGAAAAATTTATTTAGTCAACAATTTATCAGAAGTTTAGAATGATTCTATATGCACTGCACATTTCTGCAGCTCTATCTTTAAAATCTGAAGAGATTTTCCGTCTTTGTAATCCAGAGATTGAAACCGGCCAGCAATTTTTTTATTTCCGTTGTTTTATTTCCAGGAGCTTATTTTTAAAAAAATAGATTTAAAGTAGACGTTAAACGTTCTATAACATGTTTTGTCAGTATTCAATATCAAAATAAACAAACAATCTACATTACAGTATGGCAGTATAGCCTACCCAAAAAAGCGGGAGAAATTTGTCCATGTATGCCTCACTGGACAGTTGTAGATGCAATCCCAGAGCGCAGCTTTTAAACCACCACCACTGCCAACGTATAGCATATATTCATTAAGGAAAATGAGGTCTTATATTATATAACTAATGTGTGGAGGCTTTAATTGGGATTCATGATAATTTCGTTTTGAATATTAAACTAAGCAGATGCTTGGAAATCTCTCACAATTATCAAACAAGCAGCTAAAATGTAATCATGTTACATACAAATATTTTTCTCGGAATTCCAACTAATTAATTGTTCATACTAAATCGCACACATGGAAACATAAAACCTTTGATAATACGAATATAAATAGCCACCGTCTCTCAAAATTCATGTTTCATACTCTCCTGGTATCTTAGATAGTACATCATCACGCCCATCGAGGTAGGCAGAGACTGGGTCTCTACTTGCTGCGATCTTGCTATACCTTCCTCGCTTCCCTTAGTCGCATTAGGCCTTTTATTCACGCTTGTTTATTCTTATTAGTTCTGACCTAGCCCTTCTTTAATATTTCTTCTAGCTGATTAAGTTATATTCGCCAACTTTTCCATTAATTTCTATTCTATGTATTTGTGTAGTCATTTTACTTTCATCCATCCTTTCTACATAATCTAATTATCTTAACAATTTTTTTTATTTAGATTGATGTTAACAATTTACATCAACTCTTCGCAAGATAGAATTGTTATTTTGTTTAAAGAAGTGAGAATTTAAAAAGAAACCAAGAACCACCACGTACATAAAAATATATTTTAAATTACGCTGTTACTATATTTATTTTCTTTAAAACACTCCGCGTGATCGAATGAAAGTACAAAATAATTATTTTTATTATTCATCAGTTGCTTTCAAGGTTACGCTTAGCAACATAGTTTTATTCAAATAAATACCTGCCGTGAGGTACCGCGACTGAGGTAATGAAACCTACCTAATTGGTGGTATATTCATCCGAATAGAGTAGGTCAAATGCACAGAACACGGATAGACAGCAGCATCCCGGAAGCTGCACTCTGTAATTGCCAACACTCTTGCCTAGTGCAGCAGTTATCGGCAAAGTTCCCCTTTTTATGTCGGGCATTGGATTCCCAATGGCTGATATGATGATAATGAGGAAGATTGCTGTCTAGTTACAAATCAACTTTTTCAATTTCAAATAGGAAAGAACCAGGATAAATTAGCAATATTACCGGAGATGATGTATCAATGCACGGTTTGAGAAGCGATGGCATAAAGTTAGCATCCATTTATTCAATTCGTTGTAACAAACTCTTATGAATTTAAATGTCGGGCCCGCCCGAGGCCCGAACAAAATTGTTATTACTTTTTGATGAAAAAACCGTTTGATGAATCGGCCTTAGTTGGAATAATTTTCAAAGGCTTCAGGTCGTAAATTAAGGACTTCGTTAAGACCTGTTAAGGAACAATTTAGGGATAGAAAGTTTAACGCGTTTTAATAAAAACGTTTGTTCTTGAAATGTGAAGAGAAAGTTTACTTTGAATGAAGAAGGATTTAAAGGCAATAAACATAAGGCATTATAATTCATAGTTTTGATACCTATTTTAGCTCTGTAGAGCTGTTAGAATTAATCTCTAAATTCCTAATTACATCTGAAGCGGATCCTAAGACAGCTTTTATACAACGTTGAAAGACCTGACCTTTTATATTTAAATTTAATATATTTATTTACATTTGGCAGCTATCAGGACTAAAATGTTAAGAAACTATTATCATGATCATAGCAACCAACAAACGAATACTAATGAACGTAAATGCTGGTGCCCATCTCCGCCCTGTCATATGTTTAGTTACACTGCTCGATACCTCAGTCACTTTTTACGACTTCCGGTATAGGGAAGTACATTAAACGAGCATTATAATAAAAAAATCCTACATCTCATAAATTAACCTGACTATGTGATAAGTCACAAATAAGAATAGTGTTACGGACATCAGACAACAGCGGAATTACATATATATTCAACACTCAGACACAGAACAAACAAAAATATCATCATAGAAACATTTGTCGTGGATGGATCGAATCCACTACATTTGGCACACTAAATAAAATCACTACCATCTGCACCATTAGGCCCGTACATTAATTATATACTTTATTTGTAGCTTAATGTATAATATCATAAACAAAAATCCTAAAGTTCACCGACAAGGTGAAGAAAGCTTTCATCAGCCTACAGCTGGAGAATTGGAATAGATAATAATAATAATAACTTTATTCAACAACAAAAGGTAACTTAAACTAAAATACATTTTCATACTTAGGTACCTAAACTAGGTCTAGCCTGTTCTTATAGGCACTTATGCTATAGTGTGCATGTAGGTGTGGATGTGTGTCTATATGGTCTAGTGTAATACAAAGCTTGTTAATGCAACACATTATTTACGCACACATTACATAAATACACAGAATATAATGCTAAGCCAGTACATACAATATACACAAACAATAATAGTAACAATAAATATAGTCCAGTCTAGCATAATATTGTTAGCAATTTCTCCGTCTTGTTGTAGTCCAATGTCAAAAGCCATTCCCTTACTGTTATTTTGCAAGTGTATTTATTCATGTCATGAATATCTATTTCTTGGTTAGTTTCATTATAAATAAATGGTCCTGTAAAATTTAGAAATCGCTGTGCGAGCCGTGTTTGTCATGGCTGATGTATATTTTGGAAATCCACATACTTTCGTCTACTATGAGTTAGTTTATTTTCAGGTTTACATAGTTTATGCTGTTTGAGAATAAGTTCTTGGTAGTAAAATTATCTCTGTTAAAACTTTGCTATGTATATAGAGTTTTGAGATGCAGGACGCATATAACAGTTCTTATTAGAAATCGGTTGGGTAGGTCTATGCCACTACTAGATGTCCTACGTTTAAATGATGATGTTAATGATAAAATATACAAATACGATAAAGTGCATAATGGATGGACAACCTATCTAGATTTTTCTATATTTAAACTATAAGCAACGAGATTATCTCTTTCAAAAAATCCTAGAAGCCAGTGAAAATATGATTACACTAAGAGCACCCTAATATATAAGGCAAATGAAGCACTTATTACGATAAGTAGTAAACCTAAGTCCTCAGGATTCGATTTCCAGGAACGAATTGACAGATAAAATATTAAGTTAACACCGTGACGCAACAAATAAAATTATGCTTTCAATGTCAGTGATATTTTAATATAGTTAATTTTGTATTGTACGAGTATATTACAGAATACTACGCACTATGGATGTCGATATATTCAATTTCTCATTAATATATTAGTTATGGAGATTTATTTTTGTCATAGAATCGAGTTTAATCTTTCAACTAGAAAAAGTTGTAGAATCATCAAATAAATAAGAAGAAGATATATCAACATCATCAAATCAGCTGTTGTAAGTCTACTCCTGGATATAGGCCTCCCCAAAAAGAGAGGATTAACATAACTACCGGGGGGATTTTGCTGACCGTCCCCACCCTGTGTATTTGAACTACACTACTTTGGATGGATATACCGCCATCTGTCGGTTCTGGTACCTTGGTCACCTCTTACTACAACTGGCTCTACTTTGCCGGTACCCTGCGGCATCGTTTTCTTGTTAATATGGAGCGAAAGAAGATTCGATATTTAACATGATTATTTGTATTGAATTAGATCATAAACTACTCACTGATTTCAAAACATGGACCCAATTCAAAACTTTATTCTCAGAGTTTATTAAGGAACTGAATATGTTCAGGAGTTGATAGCCTGTTTTTTTGAGATTTTCTACTGGATCAAATAAAATAAAATTTAATCAAAAAAAGCGCTTTAAACCACCAGAAAGCATAGATGCAGCTGCAGGTGCCATAAGAGGAGACTTATGTGTCAAAACCGACAGATGGTGGTATATCCATCCGAAACAGTGTAGCTCAAATGTATAGGGCGAGGATAGGCTGCGATTGCCAACACGCTAGCCACGCGCCGTAATTATGGACAAAACAACTCTCTTTCTTGGGGAGGTCTATGTCCAACAGTGGACTTTCAATGGCTGATATGAAGATGATGTATCGGTATTTGTATTTGTAACAAATAATCGAAAAAACTGTTAAAACGAATTCAAAAACTCTTTAAATAATATGTTGTGAAATATTATTAATAATTAATTAATACTATTATCAGCAAAAAACATCTGTTATAATTATCCCCATTGCCTTAATGTAAAGGAAACAATGCGAGTCTGACCGCGGAGCGTCGCTAGTCACTTAATAAATTACTTGACAGCTTATAAACTTCATTTATTTACTTTTTTACATGAATGATTAACATGTTATGAAACGAAGTCTTTCAAAACGGTTGATGCAAAAAAAGAAAAACGTTGAACATTAAATTTATATTGAATCGCATTTTAAAGCTATCAAAATATAGTTTGAGAGTCGTCAAAGTGTAAATGTTAGAAAGCATTATATAATAAAATATTATTACATGCTATTAAGGTATCAGTTACCTTAAATAGGTAGAGTTTTAACTGTTAAAATGCGATGGAGCTTTATAATGAAGGACATATAGAGTGATAAAATTGTACCTAATATCTTAATAGCACTAGCTAGCCGTGAGGTACCGGCAGAGTAGAATAGTTTCTCTCCAGTACCAGGTGTCATCAGAGGTGACTGAGGTACCTCCACCGACAGATGGCAGTATCCATCCGAAACAGTTTATCTCAAATGCTCAGGACGGCGATGAACAGCAGCATAGCATACCGAACGCAAAAGCTGCGCTCTACGATTGCGGCAATTGTGGTCGAGTTTTCCCTTTTTTGGAAAGCCTATCTCCAGCAGATAAATTCCAATAGCTGATATGATGATAATTTACTAGTAAACGTAATTTGTTTTGGCTATATGTATTACTCTGTCATGTAAAAACTACTTAATGGTTATAAATTAAACTTGTCAATAATAATACTTAAATCGACTAAAGAAAAAGAAGAAAAAAGAAAAAGAAACGACAATTTTCAGGCCATTAGCCTTTACGACAGCCCTTTATACCATAACATACATTATTTATAATAAAAACAACATACCAATAATTTTAAACTTTAGCAACTAATTCATGGTAAAAAATGTAAAATATTTATGTATTAACTATATTGTCAAAGTCTACATGACTTATCCCTATCAAATATATTTCAAATCGTGACCGCCTGTAAATAATAAAAATATTAATAACACATTCTCACAACATCTCATTCATTGGCCTGACTCTGAGACAAATACATTGAAGCACATGTGTTGCGGACAACAGAGGAATCACAAACAAAACAAGGCAAGTGTTCATCATACAAATAATCTGGTTGGGGATAGAACCCTTGGCGTACAAGATAGGATTACTGCCATCTGCGCCATCGGGCAATTCAGGCATTACTATAAAAAATTAATAATGTCTTGTTGGTTGCCCTAAAATAAATCATCATCGTGTTAACCATTGGCACTCCACTGCTAGACATAGGCCTCCCCAAGAAAGGGAAGATTTCGCCAATAATTGCCGCGCTGCGCCAACGTCTTGGCAATCACTGAGCACAGCTTTCATGATAAGCATGCTGCTGCCCTTACCCTGTACTTTCAAGCTGTACTGTTTTGTATGGATATATCTCCATCTGTCGGTTCAGGTACATCAGTCAACTGTTACTTTGGTTCTGGGGGAGGTACTGGGAGAGCAGAATACTATTCTGCTAATACCTCACGGTAGGAAAAAAAACTTTGTTTTGAACAAACAATTTGGCAATATACTATATTTGCCGGCGTGATGCGATCAGAGATATTTGTCCGTAAACACGTGAGATAAACAAAAGGAAATGTCAATAACCTTTTGTTCGTTCGGTGACGTTATATTTCTTTGTATACTACTGGGTTGGTAAACAAACATACGGCTCTTGAGATACCTTGAGAGTATCCTATATATATCTACCAGCAGAACCTCGCGGTTTCATCCTAGTAGTACCCGGGCATGTAAAAATATGGAAAAGAAATATAGCTTAAAGTACTTCCTGATAATGTAACTTTTTATGAGTCAAAGAACTTTGAAATCAATTCTCTCTAGTAACAATCAACTTGTTGAGTATCATCTTCATTATACCAGCCATTGGAAGTCCACTGCTGGACATACTGCTGTCCTACAGTAGACTTTTATGGATGATATAATGATGATAATAAATTTATAGAGGCAAAGTAACATTGGCTACTGTTTCTTTGCTGCTCTGGGAGCTTCACTTAGATTCTGCTGTCATCTTAACTAAGAGATAGAATAAATAATAGTTTGCAACTCTAAATATTTGGTTATCTAAACCTATGAAATTCTTGTCTAGTAATTGTAGAGAGGCAATCATGAGCAAAAAGGCATAGGAAACGCGCAGGTTCGAGTCCCGCCTGACACCTGAGACAAGTTGATTTTTTCCTAG
This sequence comes from Heortia vitessoides, assembly GCA_020976665.1. Lineage (NCBI taxonomy): Eukaryota > Metazoa > Arthropoda > Insecta > Lepidoptera > Crambidae > Heortia > Heortia vitessoides. The sequence continues at coordinate 18,194,903 of JACJUM010004390.1, forward strand.
TGAATATCATCCTAAAATAAATCAGCATTAATTCATAAAACCTGGTAAGATAGTCGAATTTGAGATTTTGAGTTAAATCGGAACAAATAAACAATACAATATTGAGTTCACTTATATTAATCTAGTATATTATATATAAAATAATGGAATAGTATCTGTATCAGGTGTCGTAAAAGGTGACTAAGGTACCAGAATTGATATCCGAAACAGTGTAGCTCAAATGTACAGGGCGGGGATGAGCAGCAGTATCCCATTCGCAAAAGCTGCGCTCTGCGATTGCAAACACACTTGCCTAGCGCGGCAATTTCAAACAAAATTTCCTTCAAAATAGGGGAGACCTATGTCCAGCAGTGGACTACCTGTGGCAGTAATGATGATGATGATGGTGATGGATTAAAGAAATGAAAAAATGTTCCAATAAAGCAATAAGCAATTAGTACTTATATATAACTTAATACTAAGAAACATAACATTATTTGTAAGTAATGCTGTTATGCTTTTAAAACAGCAGTCAGTTGGGTACACCTCATTTAAATAATATATGGATTCGCAGTAATGAGTTGTGTTACCGACAAACTAGCATTTCCTACACCTTAGTATGTTACGTCAGAACCGCCGTAGTTTCATTTATCAAGTGAGTATTAGTTCCACTTTAAGGGCTTTAGTCCCGCAACTTGTGGTAACATGTAACCAGTTTATGTTCGTTGTTCGGTCAATGACCTTGACCAAGCACAAACATTAGTTAGGTAATCCTGGTCCAGTATCGTCTGTATAGCTGATCAAGTGTTGGATATTATGAAATGTACAACACTTGATCAGCTATACAAACCCACTGCATCAGGTGTCGTAAAAGGCGACTAAGGTACCAGAATCGACAGATGGCGGTATATTCATCCAAAACAGTGCAGCTCCAATGCACTGGGCAGGGATGGGCAGCAGCATCCCCATCGCGATAGCTGCGCTCTGCGATTGCCTACATGCTTGCCCAGTGCGGAAATTATGGGCAGAAAACTTCCTTCTCCTCTTGGAGAGGCTATGATGATATTTCAAAATAAACAACACTTGATCAGCTATAAACGATATTATTTCAGGAATCATTTCATCTTCCTTCTGAAACATGAAATGATTTCTTTCGTTGAGAATCAATTTCAAAATCAACTCAATCTAAAATATGATTATCTATTTGAATGCAAAATTTGGGCCTAATCAATGCTAGTCGTCTTTCAAATAGACTCTCTTGACTTTTGATTTCTATAAATTGACAATTAGTGATTATCTAAACTCTTATACGGTACCGGCAGATTAGAATAGTATCTCCCCCTGTACCAAGTATCGTTAGATACGACTGAGGTACCAGAACCGACAAATGGCGGTGTATCCATACGAAACATCAGACCAATGCACTGGACGGGGATAGGCGATTGCGAACACGCTTGCCCAGGGCGGAAATTATAAGCAAAAATGCCCTTTTCTTGGATATCTGTCAGTGGAATCCAATGACTGATATGATCATAATTTATATAACACATTATAGTAAAAGCACAGTCACTTGACTGATTCTGCGACATACTTACGAAATAAAGAGTAATGTAGAGAATAAGGTAATATTTAGAAGGATGCCTGCAGCATATTTGAAGAGTGATTAGCAGAACTCAGGATCAACATTACATTCGCCTCATTATTAACTACACACCAGAGCCTCAGCTGTTATGTACAGCCTAAAAACTAAAACACAACCCGCATATTATTTCAAAAAACGTAAAACAAGAGGGAATCGCTCGAAAATAATTTTATTACCGAGTGTAAAAGACACAGTGCCCCGTGTTATTGCCGTTCTTTCCCGAATGTAAACTTTATTAGAAGACGTTACTCACGGTCTCCTGCATTCACGGGCCGGAGACTGTAAGTCTGTCTGTCCAGCGGGAATAAACTCGTAAAACTGTATTAATGAGGAAACAGAGAAGTCATTAAACAACGGTTTTCTTAACCGTTGTGTTCAAATTAAGCAATCGTGTAATTTGTTTTTATGGCTCGTTTAATGTTTATAAATTATAATAAGTACAACTGCTTTTGGTTCTTTTTGATGTTATATGATATATTCATATTTTAAAGAGAAAGTATATGTATTTTTGTTTGTAACATGCTCAAAAATTTTGAACCGAAATAGTAAAAAATGAAGAAAGTGTTTACACTTACATTAAATTCTTTTGAAGTTACAATTATGAAATATATAAATATTAGAGAGCCCTTAATAAAACTAAAATAATATATGTGAACGGTATTGGTATTTTTGTACGTTTATTTAAAATTCAAAAACTACTAGATAAATTTCAAAAACTTCAAATAAGATGATACGCTATACTTTATTTATATTTTTACAAGAAAAGAAAATCTACTCTGGTGAAATCGCGGTTCACTGCTTGTAGGTTATAACATGACAATGCCAAGCTTTATTTAATTTATTTGGTTTTTAAATCGCTTGTCATTTATTTTCTGATTTATAATAATAATATAGCATTATTTTATACCAAATTTGGATGAATAAACTAGAATAAATATATCAACTTTTAACTTATTTTGATTGCATTATGTTCAGATTAAATTAATCCGTTTTGGTTATTAATTGTCGTGGCTTATATGCATCCCAGTATTGTAGTCATGGCAGAATCGATGGACGATTTAAACACATACTTGAAGAACTCGATCTAGCAGGCAGGTCTCAAAAAGAACATGTAGAAGACTAAAGTAATGTGTGATGCTTCTTGAAGTTGTTGATTCTTACGTATACCTAGGATAAATAGTCATTTTAATTAAGTTAAATTTCAAAATAAAATAAACGTCAAATACAAATGATTCTTTATTCAAGTAGGTATATTACAAGCACTTTAAATAAAATATATAAAAAATATATATATTTTTATTATATTATTAAAAAATATGAAGTATTAAACTTTATTATATTTATAATACTGATGACCCTGCTGACCTGATTGTAAGAGGCATCTAACATTTAAATTAGGCCTACCCTATACTAGTCTGCTGGCTCCAGACGGGTCTTAAAACTAAGTTTATGCAGGTTTATTACACGAGCTACCAGAAAGGAAACTACAAGAACAACTGGTGTTGATAAAGGTTCCAGCAATAAATAAATAGTTAGTATTAGTGGAAACCCTACTGGCGTCTTGCGCTATTAAATCGTTGTCGTAAGGTTAGAGCAATTCAACCCCAGGCATTATCATTAATATAATCTTGAACCTTATAATATGCTTTGAAATAAGCTTACTCTTTACATAATTTTTAAATGTATTATATCTGTAAGTTTGATATACTGCCTGGTATTTTATTGTAAAATTTTATGCAGTTGTCAAGGGTAACCAATTTAATAAAGAGGTCTATTGCCTAATTCAACTCGGCTAGGCAGCATTGGGAAAACTGCGAAGTTTCGGCCGACATACCTTTCGACGTAAGGCATTTCTTGAAGGTCTTAACAGCCAATGTTTGTTACAAGCAATACCATATGGCAGCTAAACATGGTTTCTTACTGTTGGCCTCATAAGCCAACAGAAATTAGCCCAAAGTACAACGGAAAATGCAATGCTCCGGGTATCTTGGTGAATCAGGAATGAAGTGATTGGTAACAGATCGAAAGTTACTGATTTAGTCCAGTGGTTTAGAAAATAATTTAATTTAAAGGTTTAGTTTAATAAAGTAGCACTGCGCTGGGTACTTGGTTCGCAGATTACTGGAAGGTTCTAGAAAAGTCGAATAGAGCAGGCAATGAGAAGTGCAGCGTTGGACGCTCACCTTCTGACTGATCTAAATAAAATCGCAGAATCGTGCTGGACATAAGCCGTATACAACTGGTTCAATGATATGAAACCCCTTCAAGTAAAAGACTTTTATCGTTCTGTGTGTCTAGCCATGGAAATTTTATCAATTCTATGTTCATCTATTTAAAACGGGCCTATGGCGCAGGTGGTAGTAATTTTATCTTACGCGCTACAGGTCATGGGTTCGATCGAAAATATTTATGTTTGTTCTGCGGCTGGGTGTTAACTACATGAATTTTATAAAAAGATGTTAAATGAATTTATTTATTCATTTTATTTGGTATATACTCGTAGGCTTTACAATTCTATCAAAAATATGTATTCAGACGACGATGCCGCTTTCCATGCTGATATGCTATGATGTATTGGATACCGCCAATAAAATTTACTGGCTCCGGTACCTCAGTCACGTCTTCAGAATATAAAGGTTGTACTAATATCTAAAATATATAGCAGTCGCAGTATACGTTTTATCCGATTGTAACTGACTTTTCGTTATTCTATTGTAATTGCATTCAATATTTATGTTAAATGCAATTATTATAAAACATTGTAGAAAACGATTAAGCTTTAATGTAGTCATCATCATTATATCAGCTATAGCCCATAAATGCCGCGCTGGGCAGTCGTGGTGGCAATCACTGAGCACAACTTCTCGACAAGGATACTGCTCCCATCCCCATCATGTAGTGGCTTAGTTGCACTGTTTCGGATGGGTATACCGCCTTCTGTCAGTTTCAGTACCTTATTCAATTTAGTGGTTGAACTTTATTATTATATGTTAATTTAACTTGTTCCATATTATAAGTCGCCAGAATCTTTCTTCGGCTGCGCATTACAAATTACTAGTAATGTAACACGCGTGCTACCCAAGGATAGTCTAATACTTCAGACTCCATGACTCAACTCCGTTCCAAGTTACCGTCGCATACCTCATCGGATTAGCTGACGTATACGCCTGACACCAATAATCCCCAAGTCCTGGAACTTTGATTATACTCCGTAACATTCCACGCAGGGCTGCATCTAGGGATCGCAAAATGTCTCGATATGAGCAAGTAATACGGAATTTTTGGAAAGGGTGTTGGTTGTCAAAAATATGAAAATATTTCGTCAAGTAATCTTGCACTTGAGGTATTCCCTAATGAATGAGGAATTAAATGTTTTCTATTTTTTATTTATTCACTAAATTACTGTAAATTCCACAGGCTGTATATATGCATATATGTATATATATATATATATATAATGTCGAAACTTACAGCCAATGAAAGATTTTACATATTAACTATAATATTTTCTAATATTTACGCGTTCATTACTCATAAGAAACACTTTTTTGACGGCTTTAATATGCAAGGATGACCATGCTTCAGAACAAGGTTGCTGTAAGGTAACAGAAATATCAAACAAAAATGTAAAAAGTCAATTAAACTGCATTTTAAAGCCATTAGAAGAGTAGTTTTATTATACATTTAACTAATGTTTACGTGTGACTTTGCCAGACTGTATCGCATCTCTAAGGAACTCTTGTTATTCTAAGAGAAACAATATCTCACTTGATGACATCCTAAATATGCTAGAGGTCATGCTGATATCATAGAGAATCATAAAAAGCAAGTGTGTTACTCCACATTATCAATAAAGTATGCGTTAAATGATACAATATGCATTTTGCACTTCTGGATGAAAACCATTATAACGTAACCGCTAAAAACATATTTGAACATATTAAAAACACATTTGTTTACATTCATTTATTGTAATTGCAATTATTGTTACATATAAAATTGATTGTGCTTTAACATTTTATTTAAACTGGCATATATTTTTTTTCAATTACAAAATAAATTTCGGTCGACTCGTGTATAATTTGTCAATTTCAATAAATATATATTTGATGTGAGTTGTGACATTGTGTATATATCCCAATTAGAAATAAAAATGTCAGTTTCACCTGTATTATTATTTATTAGTAGGTATGATCACTTATTTGACTTCCAGCTTATTTTTTACATCTACTTAGTGTAGTTGTACTCAACTAGGATATATAATTATAAAATCAGATACAAAAAAGTACACGTTTACTAAGAATAGTAAAACCCGTTTCGAGTACTAGAAGAGTTTAACCAAGAAGAAGTTGAAGAATGATTTGTTCCAAAATAGCTCTACTGCACAATCAGTAGGCATATATGTATATGTTTTAATGTACATTTTGCATATAAGTTTAAAGTATAGTACTTTACCTCTACTACTAATCGGATTTCTGCGGATTCTCCCGCGTCAAGTCCTGGATCTTTCATACTAAATATGCGTAACCCATTTACTGATGCTTTTCGATAGAATAATTTACACGTATTTCAAGACTTTTAATGAAAAACTACTAAACCAAATTTCATTCTAATAACTTTACAATCGGCAACTTATCATAGACACTTTGCAACTCTGTTTGACCCCTTTAGGGGGTAAATTTCTAAAAATCCTCTCTCAGTGCTCCCTTACGTAATAAAAGAAGCCCCTATGCATATATATATAATGTATTATTTCTATATAATTATATAAATTGTCGTTATATTATCATTATGTATCTATTTCATCATATATATATATATATATATATATATAATGATGATGAAATAGTTTCGTGGTGGAATATTTACAAACATCCATCTTATCAAACTTCTGCATTTATGCACAGTAGAATAAAAGATTTATCAGAATAGACTTAGTGCCAAAACGAAGTCTAGAAAAATGCGGTGTTTAAAAGAAACAAGCCATTCCCGAGTAGGTGCCCTGTGCTCGCCAAGCCCTGACTTAAGGGATGGATATGAGTTCTGAAGAGCTCAACGTCCGTCCGAAACTACGGCCTTCTGCAAAACTTTCTGTCTGTTATCGGGAAATTATTTTTGTGCCCTTTGCCTAGGGCTGCCGGCTGTCGCCAACACTGAGGTAATTAAATTACTTTCTGATTGAATTCTCCTTTATTGAAAAACTCTGTGGCCGTTCATTATACGATCGTTTCATCCTGGATGTAGAGTTTTGCAATTCGTGCTACGCATTGAGTTCAAACTTAGTTAACATATATGACAGAACATTATGTCATTAATACGGATGATTATTAAAAAACATATATTGTTTGAAATCTAAAATCTGGAGAGACTGGCTGAGATGGCAATTAGTGATTAGTTATCGACTATCTTAAAATTTTTGCGGCCCGTCCCGGCTTTGCACCGGTGGACTATTGTTTTGATCATTTGGGTTAAACATACGAGTATATGGATTGGCTACAACGGATCATAGGCTTAAAAATTTTGTACCTACCCAATTTTTTACCCAACCCAGAATCGAAAATCTTACCGAAAAAAATATCTTCTGTTCAAGATGATATTGAACTAACCTTCCAAAATTATAAGATAGAAAAAAATACCCGGTGAATTCATATGTTTCGGTGTTAAGAGAACCCTTTTTTTCTAGTGAAAAATGAAGTCTATGTTATTCAAAATTAATGTAGCATTCTGATGGTGAAGGAATTATCCAAATCTGTCTCATAGCTTTTATTTTTCATGTCATACTTACAAAAATACCAAATTACTTTAGTATATTAGTGTAGATGTAAAAGTAGATGAAGTGAAGAACTGCGATTTAAAGAAGCTTCTATTTATTACATGATAATGGTAAATAATTACCATGGCCAATGCATGATATAGAGCCGTGAGATACCGGCAGAATAGAATAGTACCTCTTACTACACCAGGTTTCGTAAGAAGCGACTAAGGTCTAGAACCGGCAGATGGCGGTATATCCATCCGAAACAGTGCAGCGTAAATGCACAGGGCGTGTGCAATGTGATTGCCAACACGCTTGCCCAGCGTGGCAATTATGTGCAAAAAACATCGTTTTTTGGAGAGGCTCACGTCCAGCAGTGGGCTTCCAGTTGCTGGTATGATGATGATAAAGATACCGAATATTGAAAATTATAAAATACTAATAAAATGATTACAACTAATGTTTAAGAATACTTAACAAATAGGTAAGGCAATTACTTTTAGAGCTTCACTTGTTTTATTTTCCATTGTTTTGTAGTTCATAGCTTTGAATCACATTATATGACTTTTGAAACTTTCATCTTCTTAAAGTTCGTTGCATCTTCGAAAGTTCTTTACTCTCATACGAAATTAAATTTCATTTACAATAAAATATTAGCATAGTTCTAATAAATATATACAATGAACCGATACACGACTTTAAATACAATTTTAACTTTTAATAACACTCTTTTATGGTGTTAGGTAGCTTATTGAATAGCTGTGTTCCTCCAAACAGTACAGTGCTCTTTCTATAGTGGGTTCTAGGTGCTGGAAGTTGTACTATATTCTGAGTTCGGAGATTGTGGGGGTTGTCTTTTATTAACAGTCTTATATTACTTTTGACAGAATTTTTAACCAATTTTTTTACTAATATGCATATATTGAATTTGTATAATTGAGATAGATTAAATATTTTAGTTTTTTCATGCATATGAAAACTTGGTGTGTGACGGAATATCGGAATAAGGATGAAATTACTTTGCTTAGAGATCTCTACAATAGGTTAAGGTTTGCCAAAGTAGTTTGCTGTAAGAAACCAAGAATTAAAGGACGCACAAGAGACTGAATTTAAATTAAAGATTCTCTTACATTTACATTTGACTCCTCAAACTACCTAACTATTTTCTTTCCCTTTTTTCACCCAAAGAATGCATGGTCCTCAACGATAAGGCCGTTGTTTTTATTTAAAATTTGTATTCGATTGTAAAAAAGAAAAGACACGCAACATCTCATATATTGACTTGACTCCGTAGTAAGTCGCTTAAAGCACTTGTGTTAGAGACATCAGACAACAGAGGAATCACAAATACTATACTTAAATGCATATTTTTACACTCAGTCACAGGAAAAATACAAATATCTTCATATAAATATTTGTCCTGGGTGAGAATCGAGGCCACGACCCCTGGCGCTTAAGATTGAATCACTACCATATGCCCCATTGGACCCGTCAAAATACTTTTGTATCTGTTAAAAGAGTATTGTTATAAAAACATATATAAATGTTATTTATTATACTAATATGGCCTTTTTTAAGGCTAAAATTTGGCTTATAAACAAAGCAGTAGTTCACACATCTACATAGTAAATAGTAGCAACCCTACTAAGGAACGAGCTTAGTACAAAGGTGTATATATATAAGTATTACCTTTGTTGTCAGAGTTCAGACTCGCACAAGTTCTATAATTACATTTATTTTCTTTCACATGTAACATTAGTTACAGATTTTTTGTAGAATTTATTTGGAATATATGAATATATAGCACTATCAGCGCCCCGTGGTTTTACCTGCATTTCGTTGTAGAGCTTTCATATTAACTTTTGCACCCCTTTGTACCCCATTAACTGATACAGTAATATTTTATTCGTGTTCCATGATTTTCAATAAATAAACTTTGAACTGAATTTAATTAGAATAACTTAAAAAACAGCTAAGTTTGTATTAACTTTGCACTAAAAATATTTTCTTGGTGCTCTTTCAGCTTATAAAAGGAACCCTTGTGTAAAATTTGTTTCTTCCGTACCCTCATAGTTTAGGCCCTGAAATGTCAGTCAGTCAGTCAGCTGCTAGTTATATATATATATATATATATATATATATATATATATATATATATAAAAGAGTGTATCAGTAATTAAGTTAGTTTAGTACATAAAGTGAACATAGAAACAGTACTCTCCATGATTCAACTGATAAGAGAGCATAAATAGAGAGTATTATAGGTCGAAATTAAGCAATATAACGACAGTCAGAAATTCAATTGGCGTAAGGGACATATGGTCAAAAAAAATCTCATTATTTATTTCTAACATTTGTAAATAGTATGAATAAGTCAATTTCAATTTTATTCGTTTAAAACAGCTTAAATATAATTGAAAATATGTTTTATTTAGATATTCCAGTAATAAAGTTATAACTAATTGATTGTTTCAATTTTCATTTTATTGCTTCCTGGAAATGTTAACATTGTCCTATACTACAATTAAATTTATGATCATAAATATGTGGTTTATTTTCATGTATTATAGTACAATATAAAAGTGTTTCGTAGAATACTTGAATGACTTTGTGCCTGCCTATGGAAATATTGCCCATATTTGCTTAACTAGCGGTATCCATTGGTACGGGGGGTAATATTTAACTCTGATGGTACCCAACGACACTGTCGGTACTAATGTTCTTCAAACAATGTAAACTGTTGAACTATAGGCGAATGTTTTTAGTGCCAGAGCGTGTTTAGTTGAACAACACGCACAAAAAATAGTCAAATATTTACAATGCTCGATGTTGACTAGTTTTTGTTGTAAGTTAAGTTTATATAAAAACTAGCTGTCCCGGCAAATGTTGTTCTGTAATATAGATTATATATGCCTATTGTATTACTAAAACAACTATTAAAAATAGGGATCGGTGATATAAAGGTAAACATATAGGGTTGTATGTACTTTTTAATGGCACATATTAAATAAATATGTGGTCTTAAGTGAAGCCGTTTTGGAGGAGTATGCGAACGAACATTGTGACAAGAGAATTTATGTTTTAGAAGACTAAAAGAAGAAGAGTATGTGTTTGCGGTACCGTAAACGAATGTAAATAACATATTATGGAACTGTCTTTTGTTGGGTTTGCCTAAATGTTTGGATTTTCTTTCAGTTTTTACGAATATATGAAGGGATTGAACAGATATTATTATAACTAGTATTATTCGTCGACAAACAAGTATGCAGTACGCGTGATAGTAAACGTCACTGCAGGCTATAGACGCTCGTAATATCACAAGGTAGATATTTTTAACGCGTTGCCAACCTTGTGACTTAAATATATATTATGTCATATTACCCAGTAATTTCCTTAAAATCGGAACACAGTAATGCAAACACTGCTATTTGGCGGTGGAAATAGGCAATGCTGAAAAAATGGTCATCATAGTAGCCGCAAAGGTAAAAATTGCCCATAATTGCCGCGCTGGGCAAGCTTGATTGAAATCGCAGATTGTAGTCTGTTGCATTTAAGCTACACTATACGGGTTGATATACCACCATCTGTTGGTGCCGGTACCTCAATTACCCCTTACTATTCTACTCTACCGGTACCACACGGCAAAATTAACTAGCTAATACGACTAGCCGCGAGGTACCGGCAGAGTAAAATAGTACCTCTCCCTGTACCAGGTGTCGTAAGAGGAGACAAAGATTTCAGAACCGACAGATGGCGATATATCCATGCAAAAAAGTCAGCACAAGTGTACTGGGTGGGGATGGGCAGCAACTTTCCCGTCGCTTGTCCAGCGCTGCAATTCCATAATTGCCCATGCAAAATACCCCCTTTCTTGGAGAGGCCTATGTATAACAGTGAACTTTTTATTATAATTATGATATAAAATCTTCAAGTCTCAAGATTGGCAACGCGCTAGATATCCTTGTGAAATTTACCTACACGCGGACTGTACGTCAGTCTAAAAAAATGACGTGTTGGACACTTAGTAAATAGGGAGGTACTATTTCACTGTGCCGGTACTCCACCGCTAAATCTACATCACTGCATTTTTTTAAGAAATACCAATGGGTTAATTGATTATTTTAGCGACAACAAGTCAATTGGTTTTGTTATTAGTTGATCCAAAAATAACCGAGTTTTCATAGTCGGTTCTCTATGAAATGATTATTTTGTTCATGTGAAAATTAGACGGAAACGCATTTTCTATTGTATTGATAAACTATTGATATATATTCACCTATTTGTGGTTCGTATATATACTTTGTTTATATTGTTTATATATTAATAATAATTATAGTATGAATATATAATTGAATTTAAGACAAGAGATTTATTGATCATCATTAAATTTATTAATTCAATCTTTAAGATAGAAATTCACAGAAATTATTATAAAGACTGTAAAAAGTCAATATGTCTATGAAAATATTATTTATGTTCATAATATTAATAGTAGAAAAAAGTATAAGCAAGCAGTGTCTATTGCTAGACTCCAACAAATAAGTAACTCGTTCAGGGACAATCGTTTAAGATTTATAATAAAATCCCAAGTAGAATTACAAATATGCCTTTGAATAAATTCAAGGATTGCGTAAAACATAAACTTATTGCTAAGTCTTATTACTACTTGAAATATGATATCAACGATGAAACTGCTCGGGATTGAATTGAATTGCTCTAACATAAATTCAATTCAATCCCAAGACTGCGGCTTGTTAGCGCCGACGCCGGTATGGGTTCCATTAACACCTACCATTGGATGTTATTGGAACCCATATCATCATTAGTTTTACTCGCAGGTTCTGTTGGTTCGCGTAATAATAGGTTCATATAAACTTAGTGCCGACAGTACTTTGTTAAAGTGATTCTTACAGCATTGGCTGTCAGGGCCATCCATTTTTCTAAAAATTGTAATTAGTAAATCTATATCCATATTATTTTTGACGATTTAAAAGTTCCAATGGTATGCCTATTTAAATAAAGATACATTTGACTTTAACTTTCAATAAAGTTACTATATTTTACCTACCCGTACATGCGGGATATTATATCCCTAAAGTATAACTTTACTACTAACTGAAGCTGCTATGAACAGAACTTTATACTAATGTCAATTTGAATACAACTGTAACTTTGCATGTCGGTAACATTGGCCCACTAAAACCGAATCCTTAAATTTGAACATGAATCTAATATTACATTAATTCCTGAACGATTTTCTGCCCTGCCACTCAATCGAATTTAAATCTAATTTTCTATTCGTAGAGCTCACAATTATAAAAGGTGATATAACGGATTTGATAATTTTATTAGGCGGAGAAATGCGTAATCTAAATAACATCGGCACCGCCTATTGTACCGTTGCCAACTTTGTGACTTGAAGATATCATGTCACATTAACACGTAATTTTAGTTTATCTGTCTCTCTCACCCTTCAAACCTGAACGCAGCAATGCGAACACTGTATGTCGCAGTAGAAAGAGTGAAATCATTCTGAGCGACCAGTTTTAGGTTCCGGCGAACATATAGATATATATATTCTTAAGTCTCATTTTTAAGTACACATTTTCTATTGTGTTACTTTTGTGCTGAGAGAATAGAAAACCTATATAAATTCCTTCAATTTATAAACAATATTATTTTTAAACTTACATTTAAACTTAAATATGTAGTGGTAGTGGGCGGTTTGAAGGCATTTGCTTGTTTCTGTGACAATAACATTGTAATCAAACCAATCATCCGTTTATTATTAGCTATCAAAGTTGCACGAAACTTTGTGTGCAAACACGAAACGAAAATCCAAATTGAAAAATTATAACTCCCGAATTTGTAATTTCGGCCGTAAAGGAATTTATCCGTCCAGGAATCCGCGTCGATTATAAACAAAGTAGTAATTAAAACTTTAGAATACTTTGAGGTGTGCCTATGAATTTTAACGATGGCTCCGTTCGGAAATTACGTGTTACTTTGTACGAGGGCTTGATCAGTTCGCTTTTGTCTGGCATTTGTTTGTACTTGTAATTATACGCATATAATATTTATATGGCCGTGGGGTACCGGCAGAGTAGAATAATACCTCCCTTATACCAGGTGTCATAAGAAAAGTCTGAGTTGTTGAAACTGAGCGATGGCGGTATATCTACTCGAAATAGCGTGACTCAAATGTGGGCGGGGATGGGCAACATCACGTCTGGGCAGTATTGCTTTTGGGAAGGCGAATGTTCAGCAGTGAACGTTCTACGGGTGATACGATTAATATTCAAATGTTATGGTTTTACAGGAACTTAGTTTTTAATTAAAATAGACCATGACTAAGTTGGTGGCGCTTCTGTAGTGCCCAGGGTCCGTGAGCTCCTCCCCTATTCATGACAAACATTTGTGTTTGTTGTGTTTGGTTATTATATTCATATAAATAAACGATACGAAATAAAAAATAATGTGTGTATTTAATTAGTATATTTGTAATTTCTCTGATGGCTGATATACAAGTGTTTAAAATACTTATATCGGAATCAAGAACGCATAAAAGTTCCTATGATCTGCTTTATTCTCCCATTTTCTTCCAATATGACACTACTAGGTTCACTTCTGTGATATCCGTATACGTGGACCTTGCCTTATATGATATTTATGCAAGAAATTAACAAATACTTTTGTATTCATATAATACTTGGAGATAAGAAACAAATGAATTGACAAATTTATTAATTTATTAAATCAGAATTTCACCACAACAAAACACTCTCATTCAGAATATGTAGGTTTTTAGCAAGCTGTAACTCTACAAGGACAAATACACATTTTTAGAGGCGTAAATAGCAAACAATTATTTAAAAAATATCTATATATATACAAAAATAATACAATTTTTGAATCAATAATGTAATACCAAAATTAACAATGAAAATAAAGTAAAAAAAAAACTTAATAGTTGAAATTTAAAGGAGGGTATGGAGGTTACTTTCGACTTATTTAGTGTTGCTCCATTAGAATATCTATATAAGATATAAACTGGCAACATCTTCCTTTGTATACGGAAAGCATTTAAACCTCAGCATCAGTAAACTGCACCATAACTTAAAGCCTCCGGCACACATTCATGTGCGATGCTAGCTCCAATTGCGGCGCGTTCCATTGCTCGGCATTAGCGTGCAAATGTATTCAGTGCCGCAGTAAAACTACAATGTATGCTGCCAGTTGGAAATGCAACGGTGGCAATTTGCTTCATTGCATATTTCATTGTCTTGGGGCGCACGGCTGAGTATTTAAGCTCGGAGCGTGAAGAGAAGATATTTTGTACTTGGATTTGTAGGAGGAATTTAAATAAGGATTTTCTTTTATGTAAGTTTAATTGCGTTCAACATTAGAGTCTCTTTGGTGATTAAGATGATTTTCTATTAATTTAAATTTAACAAAACACGATCGCGTGCTCCAAATTTTTTTCACATGTTTGTACGAGATGTACTTCGAAGCCAATGTACCGATTTTAATCAATGTACTGTTTACAGGTAATCGAACTGGAGAGATAGGATAGTCTATATCACAAGTTAAGAAATAACAACGCCTAACGGGTTACCTTGTAAAAGTTTCCAATCTTAAATCCCTAGATCCTACTCTATTATCATCATCACCATATCAACCGCCAGACGTTTAATACTGAACATAAGACCTTCAAAAGGATTTATAATTATTTCAGAGTTTCGGCCAACAATGCCGCGCTAGGTAGTCATAGATGAGGATGCTGCCTAACCCCGCCCGATTGCTTTTGACCTACGCCAGTAAGATGGAAACACCGCCACCTGTCATTTTCGGTACCCCAGTAAAGTCAATTTATCTGTAAAGTACACACATATATATACCACAATATATTCTTTGGTTAATGGAATACATTGTCTTGAATAGTTAATAAAAAGCAGATACATATCAAATTTTTGTACTAGCAGCTTGATAGAAAAAATCATCTTATCCCAGTTCTACAACATTACAGAGGTGGTTTGGGTACCAGGACTCTAAATAAAACGCACTTATGAAAACAAAATCCCCAAAATCTATATTGAAACATATCTGAACAAAAGCCCTTTTCCAGAGGATCACCGATAATGGCCCGGTGATTGCCCTAACCTCTCTCTTCCTTTGTAACGCACGCGAGGGAAATTTTTATTTTCCAAATGGATGACTTTTCTCGAGCTATACAAAATTATCTCATATTCTTGTGGCTTCTCATACGACGTTTGCGTGGTTTAGAAGTCTGAGTTTAGTGTTTATTTGTTCACCCTTTGCGAGTTTCTGCACTAGGTATCAAAACTTTCAACTGTTTAGTTTTTACTGGTAGATGTCTCGCCTAGTTGACAATCGGGTTCCTAATAATGAATATTACAGGTTTTTTTGTACACAATTAATATACAGACATACTAATGTAAATAGTATTTTATTTAATTTGACCAGGTCGACAAACAAGCATACAATTCGTGTGATAGTAGGCGTCCTCGCAGCCTATAGACGTAGGTACTACGTACATGTTGACCTCATACCATGATCGTCTGCATTGGTACCTCACTTTATATATTACCTATTTCTACCACCATATAGCAGTGTTTGCATTGCTGTATTCCGGTCTGAAGGGTGAGGGAGACAGTGATATACTGGGTAACGTGACGTAATATTTTTAAGTCACAATGTTAGCAACGCGCTACAGTGATGCTTACTTTAATGCAGACTGCAAGCTTGCTTGACGACACGGCAGAATTAAATAATGTCTGTGTATCATTGCATCAT
Source organism: Heortia vitessoides (assembly GCA_020976665.1). Classification (NCBI taxonomy): domain Eukaryota; kingdom Metazoa; phylum Arthropoda; class Insecta; order Lepidoptera; family Crambidae; genus Heortia; species Heortia vitessoides. The sequence goes on from JACJUM010004390.1 coordinate 18,211,093, forward strand.
CATCATGATTGGAAGTCTACTGCTGGACATATTGCTTCTCCAAGAGAGGACGTTTTTTGCCCATAATTGCCGCGCTAGGCAATCGTGCCAGCAATCGCTATAGCAGAAGCTAGTGCATTTGTTAAATTGTATGATAATGTGAACCGCATTATATCGAATTGCCGGGGCACATCGATCACAAATGGCTGCCATGACAGTATTTGCACCACAAATTAGTTTGGCGGTCTGTCATTATTTCGAACCCGTAATTCTCTAGACCGAATGATTCCCATTAGTCGGGTCGGCTATTGCTTATGATAGAACCAAATGGCACAGTTTACACGATTAGTTCTGATAGTTCGATTTATTACTTAAGTGTAGACTGTAGGTAGTGCATTCCACAAACAGTGAGGTATAACAATAGTAGTAAATACATGTAATTATATCTATCATGTAGTAAGGATGCCAAAGGTTAATATTTGTGTGATGAATATTTGTATTTGTTCTGTGTCTGGGTGTTAATGATAAGCAGTTTAGTATTATATTTGTAATTTCTCTGTTGTCTAATATCCGTAACACGTGCTTTAAGCTACTTATTTCGGAGTCAGGTCAGGACAGGTGTTATGTGTATGTATTTATTTTTATTATAATGTAATGTGAACAAATAATCAATATATGAAGCTTTAGGGTTGTCACTTAATATGCAACGAACAGACAGGGTAATTTCAAATACCTCTGTACATATGCAATGAATATATGAATAAGTTAGTACGTATTAACTTTACACCCTCGTTTTACTCCCAATTCCATTTTGACGGACTTGATGGTGCAGGTGGTAGTGATCCTCTTGTGTCTTATGTATCTTATGTGCCAAAGGTCGTGGGTTCAATCCCCACTCAGGACAACTATTTACATGATGATATTATTGCATAGTGTCTGGGTGTTAATTATATGTATTAAGGTAGTATATTTGTGAATCCTCTGTTGTCTGATGTTCGTAACGCAAAAGTTTGAACTAAATAATATAATTTATATAATTTTCATATTATGTTTAACAAATAATTTATGTACATGAAATACAACGCACATGAAATTATTCAGACGATGTTAATTATATATTATAAATAAACTGGAAATGTTCGATAATGTTTCTCCGCTTAATTTCAGGATCCAATATAATGTTCGGCATATTATTTGTAATTCGAATTCCCCAGGTTCGCGCTCGTGGAACGCTTCAATTAAAAATGTTTCGGTATTTATTTCGACTTTATGAAATTCTAATATTCCTTAATTAGATTATTGGTAATTAAGCCGATGTTTGACTGTGTCAGTTGTGGCTGTAGGGTACCGACAGAAGAAGCAGGTTACGTAAGAGGTAGAATGTTCATCCGAAGCAGTAAAGCTATTCAACACAGAGTTGATAGACTTCCACGCCTGTCCAGCATACTAATATTCAAATTTTCTCCATATATAATAATAATGAATTCCCACAACATCTCATACATTGACCTGACTCCGTGGTAAGTCGCTTAAAGCACTTGTGTTACGAATGCCAGACAACAGAGGAATCACAAATATACTACTTAAATACATATATTTTACACCCATACACAGAGCAAACACAAATATCATCATATAAATATTTGCTCAGGGTGGGAATCGAACCCACGACCCCTGGTGCACAAGACAGGATCACTACCATCAGCGCCATCGGGCCCGTCAATATGACCATTTTGGAAAGAATCCGATGAATTATTATGGATGGTGGTTTCTTTTTTCACATTGAATAAATTCGTGTCACCTTCACATATATATATACTAAATTAAGGAAATAGAATAGTTTGTTTGTTGGAACTAGGTATCCAAATACCTATGAAAAATATCTAGATATCCATGAAATCATGAAATCTCTATATTTCATGCGAGCAAAATCTGTAAATAACATGTAAGACTGAAAAAGAAAGATTCCTTAATACCTCGCAATGATCATTTGTAGAAGTTACATGTGTCTTATATAATAATATAAAGTTCACTATGAACGTATTTTGCATTCAACCGGTGTTCTTAGATAACTCATGGGGAGGCCCGTGTCCAGCAATGGATATCCAACGTCCATTAATCATACGCCAATATTATACATTGGTATAGATAGAAATCTATTATAATTTTTACAAATTTAAAAATGTCTGTTATAGGTATATTTAAATAAAATTGAGTTTGATATGTGCAACTGGGGGTACAGCGCTGTCAGGTGGTATTTTTCGAATGTGCCAGTAACAGGCATACATCATGGTTCTGCGCCATAAACTCAGCGGAGGGATATCAATTTGTTGTAGAGTTATTTTACGAGTCGCCGTTTCTGTCTGAGACGTTCGGTTTAGGGATCCAGTGTTGTAGGAGTTTTCTTTTCAATACATACGTGAAGAATGAAAGCATTAGCCGGAAAATTTCTACATGTATGGTGTCGGTTACAGGATTGGTGAATCGGGTCGATTGCAAGACATAGCTTGAATTCTTTAAAAGAACGAAGGCTACTTTTAATCCTGGAAAATTTACCACACGACGAATTATACCAAAGTGTACGCGAGTGCAATCGCAGAAGGTTTATAAACAATAGATAATAATTAATTGTTCATTAATTAATGCTGCACTATCAATTCTTCATACTAAGTGAACTACCCACTGCCGCTTCAACTAGTATGCTGAAGCGGCAGTGGGTAGAACACTTAAGGGCACCAGACAATATCGGTAATTCTTGGATTTGATCGCTTAAAGAGATTCGAGCATTGCGTTCTCTATAGCTCAATAGGCAATTTGGAATTTGCTTGTTAGATCAATAAATTGGAACCTTAAGGTTTAGGAATGACGAGGACAAGTACCAAAAGACCACGAGGACAAACAATTTGAATATAACAAAATCACAATGGATACAGGCCGCATATAACTTATTATATAAATATTTGATGTTGACGGTGATGATAGCGCTGTAAATTGATGTATAAGATTATCATCGAGTTAGACCTCCAGAAGAGAGGGAAAAAATTATCGTGTTTTGTAGGAGTTTTTCACCAACCACAGAGCAATTCCTCGCGATGGGGATCCTGCAGCCTAGTCACGTCCTATGGATTTGAGGTTTGCTCGTTTAATGGATATACAACCGTTTGTCGGGTCTGGTGCCTCAGTTACCTCTTACATCTGGTACAGGTAGAGGTACTTTTTTACTTAGCCGGTTCCTTTGTATAAATATATAAAAGATATTGTTGACGTACGCAACCTGGTATTGATATTATAGAGTCCGACCATTTTTATGACCTCGTAGATCACGTGAGAGAGGATCAGAAGGGTGTTTTTATTTGGAAACAATTTATTTTTATTATATTTAAGATATACAGAAGTTATTCGTGGTATGATCGAAGTCTTCATATAGATTTACAATACATATGTATAGACCAATCTATATAAAATTGAATTGTCAAAAGAGAATTAGTTTATTTATGAAAGAATAATATATGGCCCTTAAAAGTATTTTTTAGATGTTTCTCTATTTACCGAATGTACAGACGTTAAAAAACCTTAAAACTTTTATAATTAAAAGTAGTAGAAGAAGGAATTTACCTCCTTCCATTTAAAAAGCACGGTACTATTATGTTAAAATCACACAAATAGTGTTTTGATTCCGTCTATATCAGTATTATATTTGTTGAATAAATACGTTCATAAAGTTTAAATAGATGTCTTTGTTTTGAACTCCTTTGTAAGTACGAAATTGTTTTACATTAATAATATTGATGACCCTGATGACCGGACGGGATCATAAGAATCGGTCTTAAAACTAAATTCAATGTAGCTTCATTACACGAGCCACCAGAAAGGAACCCACAAAAAAACTGGTGGTGATAACGGTTCCATCAACACAAAATAGTGTTAATGGAACCCCTACCGGTGTCGGTGCTACCAAACCGACTTAAAGCTAGGTAAGAGCAATTTAATCCCAGGCAGCTTCATCGTTAATAAAATCTTTAACACATATGCTTTAGAAATAAGCTTAACACATCTATCTCATGTATCACGTAATCTAATAGAGATAAACACAACAAGCTGATGCGTAGAAATAACAACGTAGTCATACATGATCTACCCGCACAAAGGGGTGGGTTCTAATCCATTATAAAAACAGATGGTCTAATTCATCTTTTGCGCAGATCTGGTAATCTTTCCAGTATATCTACTAAATCGTACCGGCTCTAAAGGCCTAAATTATAAACCAACTCGCGCCGCATATTAAATACGGATTTGGTTAGCACGCGTTTACACGTTCCGCTATTACGAGCCAGCACTTAAATCCTTGCAATTGTTTGTCGTTAAGATCTTTTGGAATAACAAAGAAAATATTTTGAGTACTTATACAGTTTACGTATATTTAAATTTCGAAAACATCAGCAAGTAGAATATTACTTTTGAATCCGGTTCATGAGGCTCAAGAGATGACTGAAAGATCGGAACTGACGTATATTGATGGATGGAAAATTGTGTATCTTTGAAAGTGTTTATTTTTTTTACTACGAAATCATTAAGCAAGTGTCTGCAGTATGGTACAGTAAGGTAAATTTCACCGCAGCCTATAGACACTTCTGTCATCACTTGTGTGTCGCCGTTATGAACTGAAGATATTATGTTCCATATACCGAGCAACTTAACTTCCTTTTAACCTGAAAACCAGCGAACACTGTTAATTGTCAGACAATCTTTCCACAAGGACTATCTCCGATAGCAACGTAAATAAAATGCAGCTTAATAATAATAATAATAATAATAAATTCCCACAACATCTCATACATTGACCTGACTCCGTGGTAAGTCGCTTAAAGCACTTGTGTTACGGACGCCAGACAACAGAGGAATCACAAATATACTACTTAAATACATATATTTTACACCCATACACAGAGCAAACACAAATATCATCATATAAATATTTGCTCTGGGTGGGAATCGAACCCACGACCCCTGGTGCACAAGACAGGATCACTACCATCTGCGCCATCGGGCCCGTCAATGTAATGCAGTTGGGTATAGGCAGCAGCAAAGCTACACTGAGCGATTTCCGCCACGACAGGTAAAATCTAAAGTAATATTATAAAGCGGAAGAGCTTGTTTGTTTGTTTGTTTAAACGCGCCTATCTCAGGATCAGGTACGATTTGAGTATTTTTTTTGTTGGATAGTCCATTTATAGAAAAAGATGTTAAGCTATACAACATTACGCTGAGACTAATAGGAACGAAGCGTCAGTGAGAAATGTTGCAAAAACGGGGATACCCCCAAAGTCACTATTCTACGCGGACGAAGTCGCGGGCACTGCCAGTTATTAAATAAAGTACAAAATTGTAAACATCAATTAGGTCAAGCTGTGGACTACTAGCATTAATACAGATATCTTTGATAGAGATATCGTTTATTTGTATAGGCCTTTCGGCCTGCAACTCAAGTGACACAGGTCGATTGTCACCAAGCCAGACAATCTGCCTAAAAGATCTCCAAAATTATAAATCTCTTGGCTTTTGGGGAGGACGTTGTTTGACAGACGTCCTGCGGCTTATGAAACTGTGCTGGACTTATAAAAGCCTCTTTTCGTTTCACGACATCATTATACCAGTCATTGAAAGGCCACTGCTAGAAATATGCCTCTTTAAGAAAAGAGGTATCATGCCCATAATTGATTCCATTTTGATTTATTCGTAATAGTTTTATCGCTCCGTGTAAACCGCAGTTTTATAATATGAATGATTATTTTAGGATGATACCAGAATCCAGCGGTAAACTGCGGATCCTAATAAACTTAAGCCACGCATTCTCAACAGCTCGGACTATGAGAGGCACCAACTTTGGTGTTAAACCACTTGTTTTAAACCATTTTTTGACAGTTTCTTTGCTCTCAATGTTGTAGTATAAAAAAAACCGTGATCACATATGGTATAGTAATAAATAATATATAAATTGCTTAGTATGGATATGATATTTGATTGTGTTGCCAACGCCATCTGTGGGTGCTTTGCTACAACATGTAAATTTCATTTGCAGGTTACAAATTCTTTTTGGTAAGGCAGCAACTTAGGTACTTTCCGCATATCACGTAGCAAAGGGAAACAAACGGTTATGTGAGGCTCTCACCACGATAAAATAACCAGCCGTGTAGCATGGCATATACTGCGATTTAGTGAGAAAACCGTCTTAAATACTACGCACTCATTGACGAAAATTTATAGGTTAGCCACAGCAAACTCAACTATTACTACAAGCATATACTTGCTTGTTGATGTAGACATTATTTAAATAATAATCGTGACATCGTGACGTCTGATAGCCCCTTAGGAATAGACATAATTATTTAAGGATGATTCCAGGATCAAGCGGTTAACTGCGGTCGCATGGATAACTCGACGCGTTTCTGATACCCGATCGCATCTCTGATAGCTATAACTTTGGTTAAATGACCCGCTTTAAACTAACTTCTAATAGCGTTTCTGTTATTTATGAACGTAAGGGTTGTCCAAGGAAGCTTAGAATTGATTTCTGGTTCATTTACCAACGTACTTTTGTTAGTTGTTGACGTAACGTATAGATAAATTAAATGTAAAATTAAAATAAACGGCGTTTTAGGACAGTTTATTATTATTATTACTGAAAAACCATATTTTCTGATTTCATGTGTCTTCATCACTTATAGTTGATTAGAAAAGTACCTATCTCTGTACTAGGAGTCATGAAAAGCGATTAAGGTACCAGAACGGAGAGATAGCGGTATATCCATCCAAGATAGTGTAGCTTAAATGATAGGGTAGCAACATCCCCTACGTAAAAGCTGCGCTCTGCGATTACCAACACGCCTGCCCAGCGCGGCAATTATGGGCAAATTTCCTCCTTTTCTGGGAATTCTTATGTCCAGTATGTAGAAGGTCCTCTCATATAACCTATCGAGGCTATTACCATAATCTGTCATAACCTTTATAATCCCGAATAAGGGGAAAGTAATTTATCGAGTCAAGAATCAATGGTTTAATTAAACAATGTTTAAGCCAACCATTTTCCGGAAATCAATAGATTTAATTTTCGAAACCCGGAGGAAGGTAGGGCCTCAAGACCTTTTCTTATTTATTTTGATCCCAGCTCCTAATGTTGTTTACCTTTTGCCTTGAGCGCAAATCTACTGAAGACTTTCTTGGTATATCTCATGTTAAAGGGGTGACAGATAAAAAAAATATTCTTGATTCGGCTTGTGAAAAAAAAGCATTTTTAAGTGTGAAAGAAACAACGTTGTTTTCCAAAAATACGCATATATATAGTAGCATAGTGCGTTTAAGATATATTGAACAGAAAGTTAAGTTTAAGTTTTAAAATTTTTCTTCTTGTAAAAATAGTACAAACATATTTTTATATATATTAATAATTCATAAAACTACTGGACCAATTTTAATCAATTTTGTCTTACTGTATACAGTAAATTTGAAAGATAGGATAGTAGATATTTTAAATTTTAGTTCCAATATTTCTTTCACGATAAACATATTGGTATAGTTAAAACAGAACTTCTATTTTATTAAATTTAAAAAGTAGTTCAAAAAAACTTTTCTTTTTAGAAATTTTGGATAATTTCATTTACTAAATATTTAAGGTATGTAGAAACAGGTCAGTATTTTCGTTTTGTTTATATCAATAATATTTTCCTGGTTATCGTTTGGAGCTTCTCCTAGCCACTGAGGTCTTTATCATTCAAAAACGCCGGTAATTAGAGTAATTGGATCTTTCACCGCGCTTACCCTGTTTACATCACAGCTAAGAAAATATTTTGCGTAACCATAGGCGAGATACCAAAATCTGTCCATAGAATTTATCTCCATAATCTCTAACCATTTGATAAATGAAATCTGCCTCGGAATAGGATTAATTTCTTAAAATTGCCACCCATTTTCGCACAATCTACATTTTCAGAGTTCAATAACTCATTTAAGTCTCTAATTAATTATATAAAAAACATCTTCTCAGCCAATATACCCGAGTTGATAGTCCAATATGTGCTATCAACGATAACGAACACCATTTCTATATTTTTGAGAAGAATATAGCTCCATAAATGTAAAATTTGTTTAATCCCGCAGAATATTAACTGAGGAACTGCGGAATTTCTTGACGTGAAAACTTTATCGACATTTTGCTATCACTTTGGTGATTTTAGCGTTATAACGTCGTAAATGAAGTTTTTGTTATGTACAGTAAAGATGGAAAAATCAGAAAAAATTAAGGAAACCACTTTTATTTGAGAAAATTTTATCCATACCATGCTGTGTGGGTTTGGTTTAAAAAATATTTTTTTAATTATAGCAACTATTACTGACTTAGGTAACCCCACGAAATATATGGGATTTTTTCCCTTAACCACAGATTGAAGTTTCTCTGCTCCCATCTCAGCTCCCACATTGCAATTGCCTTTTTGTACCTCATCGTATCTTTAGTTACCTAAAACTATTAAAAATTGTATACACTGTTGGTGACGTACGACTCCAGTACCTGTGGTAAGGTTATAATACATTCTTTACAACTATCATATCTAATTTGAGGCTAAATCTCGATACGATTATTTTATATATATATATAATTTCCATGATAAATTTTATTAAATGCACTTGAACCGTTGTGCATCAATGCGAACACTACTATTTCTAACGCCAAATAGTAGTGTTCGCATTGATGTATTCCGGTTTCAAGGGTATGGGAGGCAGAGATGTTACTAGGTAATGCGGCATAATATCCTGTTGTCATAAGATTGGCAATGCGTTAGTGATATCCTTGTGATATTACGAGCGTCATGCTTGTTTGTCAACCTGGTTTAATAAAAAAAATTAAGGATTTGTAGATTAATTTGTTCTTTCAGAATGTAATAGGTGTGATATTAGCGTATTATTGTTCGTTCACCTTGCTGACTGCTGATGCTGCTGATGCCTAAGATTTGTTGAAATTGTTGTCAAGCGTGTCGGAATTTTTATTTACGTTATAGTTTTAAAATGCGTTCGCTTATAAATCTGTAGTCTCATATATATATAGTCTGTAGTCTGACTTTCTGAATGAATATCACCATTAGTCGATTCCAAAACCTCACTTGCACACCTCACAACACCTAACACTTTTTAGTTCAGAAGAATGTTTTATTAAACGCCCATAGTAAGTCGCTTATAACGCATATTAATTTAATAAAAGCAAGACGGACATTAAGACAAGTTACGAATATCAAACAACAGAGGTAGCACAAGTTAAATACTTAAATACATGTATAACTCCGAGACCCAGAACAAACACAAATATTAAGTATTAAAATATTTAACCTGGGTGGGTCAGTAATATTTAGTCGAAACACCATAACACTAGCAATTTATTCGATTTTTGAGCAAATCCTCGCCTAAACTAAAGAATGTAAACACACCCGACAGTATCCCTCTTAAGGCTGACCACGTCATTACATAAGTGGAGAGAGCCTCAGGGAATGCCTTACGTGTGATTAAGTTTTCCTACGCAATCGTCAGGTTTACACAAACTGTCCCTTTAATATTGTATATGCACACGTATATATTTCTTCTAAGCAACATAATCTTCGATTTTGCTTCAAGATTTGAAGCAAAAAGCTATCATTCGAATTTTGTTCTTAGGAAAATGCCGGATGTGGTTTAGAGTTGGAATGTGATTTTATGGTGTACTGTACTGCTGTATACCGTTAGCCATGAAGGACCGGTAGTATATTAAATACCGCCTCTCTCCTCCTACTACTGTACCTGCCTCTGTACCAGGCGTCGTAAAAGACGCTGAAAGACCAGAACCGACAGATGGCGGTATATCCATCCGAAACAGCGCAGCTCAAATTTGTAGGGCGGGGATGCGGTATCCCCGTCGCAAAGCTGTGCTCTGCGATTGCCAACATGCTTGCCCTACGCGGTAATTATGGGCAAATTTTCCCTTTCTTGACTTCCAATGATGGACAAATATGTATTAAATACTAGCTGTTGTCCATAATTACAATTGTGCACATATTATGTCTTGCGTATTGAATATTATATCTTTTAGTAAAATATTTTTTGGCAATAACATTATTTTTTGGAATGTTAATATTTTGGTGTCGGAATAGCGATTATTTTTTACCAATTTGTGTAGGTAGAGCACGCTCTCATAGGCTAAGTGGAATACTAAGATTTCCGATACTTCATGCATTATTATAAACTTTACACTGAAGAGATGACAGCGAAGGAAAGTATATGAAGTACTATGAACACATTGTGTATAACTGTGTCTATTTTGTTCTAAATTTGTATTATTACTTTGCATTCTATGTTTTTTAACTTGGACTTTATTGCTAAAATGTACCAAAATTTCAAACTACAATGAATATACAGATTTTGCATCATACTTACCTCACTTTTTATTCAGATCTGTATATTTATTGTCAGGTGAACAAATAGGTATTGAAAAAATGTTTTTATGTCAGAAAAACATAAATAAAATTGTTTGCCAGCTCTCAGGCTAACGCAGGCTATGCCGCAGATAAAAGCTAGTTTGAAACAATACTAAAAGGCTGCCAAGTGATAGGCTTTCGTGGATTTTCGGATTGCAATATATTTTCTGACTTTTATGTTAGATGTATGTAGAATATTTTTATATATGAAATGTCAGTGCCTTAGTGTTTATCCGTGATGAACTTTAAACTGAAAACTACTGAAATAGTATTAATATAAATATATATATTTATTTGCTTAATGTGTACAGTTTGATACATAGTTAAGACTGTATACCCATATAGAAAGTGTGTGTGATACCAATGAGATCGATTCGGCGACTGAATATAATTTAGTGGAATTTTTAGTTATTTTATAAATATCTAGGAGCTCTCGCGGTAAAAACATTTGTCTATAGTTTAATGTTTTATATTATGATGCAAAAGTAAATGCAATCTGTGAGCATGCTTTGGATAAACCCAACCACTAACAGTTTTGACAAACCTCAATAACTCGCGAACGAACACCGTTTTATTCCATATATGCATCGCAAAGCTACCAATACCAGAAACCATGCAAATTTTAATAGAGAAGTTGGTAGTGCCTTGAGGTACCGGTAGAATAGAATAGTACCTCCCACTGCACCATGTGTCGTAAGAGGCAACTAAGGTAACAGAATCGACAGATGGCGGCATATCCATCCGAAACAGTCCAGCTAAAATGCACAGAGCGGGGATTTGCAGCATACCCGTCGCGATAGCGGCGCTCTGCAATTATGGGCAAAATACCTCCTTTCTTGGAGAAGCTTATGTCCAGCAGTGGACTTCCAATGGCTGGTATGATGATGATGATGATGATAGTTGGGATATATGTCTGAGGTCCTGTCGAAAAACTTACACTAACATCAGAGTTCTGCTAGTTTAAAAGAAACGCGTGGATGAGAAAGCCAACAAAATCTTAAAAAAATAATGAGCGTAGTTATTATGAACGCAAAGGTAATATTATGGTTTAATTTTGTTTTACAAGTCTGTCGTTCAAGTTCCTTGAATATGGTATAAATAGAAATTAGTGTGTTGTTATTCTAAATTACAGCACGATACAATTTATTCTTGAAATCTTTGAGATCTGGGGATCGGAGAAGCCATTCCAAAAGTATGCACAGCGTAAGTTATATAAGCGTTAATAGTTTGTCGGCGTGACAGGCAATCTCAACTGTAAATATAGCCAGTAGAATTGTTGGGTCGAGCGAGCGTATCTTATTTTTTAATACAAAGTTTGTTGATAATAACAGTATTAAAAGGCAAATGGTAAATACAACGACAGGATAACACAGATAAATAAAGAAGTGTTAACTAAAACTTAACTGGTTTGATATCAAGTCAGTTGGTTTTTACGACATCTGGTCCAGGAGGAGATACTATTCTACTCTTCCGGTACCCCACGGTAAATGTGCTATCAGATGAGTTTGCTATATGAGGACCATACAGAAAGTCTGATGAATACAAGAGTAATAAAATTATGCAAAAGCGTTCACTGATGCAAAAGTATTCTTGCAAAACTATTTAAACCGACAATGCAACGTGCAATTTTACACTTATTAGTCTTTAGGTTAAGTGTTATTTTAATGCTATATCCATTGTTATCACGAATATCGTCAGAGTGAACGTTTCGATGCAAATGGACTGCGTACAAGCTTAATGTGGTTTTCCTATTCAAATGTATGAAATTTGAGTGGAATATAAATACATATTAAGGTTGAAATTTGGAAACATTTTTATTCATGCAAATGCTTAAACAATAATGTACTTTTCTATGACCGGTAAAGAATACCTCCTATATACCTGGTGTCGTGAGAGGTAACTAAGGAATCAGAACCAACAGATGAGGTATATCCATCTGAGACAATGCAGCTCAAATGCTCAGGGCGGGGGTGGGCAGCAGCAATGCCATCGCAAAAGCTGCGCTCTGCAATTGACAACACGAGCTTTAATGGATAGATTTTTTTAAAAATAACTATTAAATTTATAAAAATATATCCAAAATATTTAATTTGTTCAAGAAAAAAAATCGAGTCAAGACGACCTAGTTTTTAATACCACAATTAGTGCATTTTCTTGGTTCTAAAAGGATGCAGGTTTATACTAACTTTAGACTTTTCTTTTACCCAATTTAGGGGATAATTTAAAAAAATAATAATTCTTTAATTACTCTCTTTAACTTCATCTTCAAAAACTGAAAGTTGTATACCAACTTTGCATGGTGGTGCTAACCTAAATCTTACCATTTTGAAAAATCCTTTTTGTTTCCCAATGCTATAAACATATCCCATATGCAAAATTCCAAATTTCTAACCCTTATAATTTAGGCTCTGCATTGAAATGTAATGTTATATATAAAAATTAGTGGAAGTATTTGTGAAAAAAAAAATTACAGTAATTTTAATTTTTTCAACAACAAAGAGATTGTACCAAATACTTGAAACAAGAATTGTTAGTGCTTGTGTAGTTTCAACTGAAACATTCAGTCAACGAGCGATGTCGAGTGAATTTCCAACCACGAAACAGCAGAATATTAAAGGGGCATCTACATGCAAATCCGAAGGTCGCAACTACACGCTTTTAATGTTTTTTTCGACTCTTTTACGGTCTTATTAAAATTTATAGAACGTAAGAAGGGTCCTGG
>JACJUM010004390.1:18224296-18261501 GCA_020976665.1 Heortia vitessoides
GGCAGAAGATATGTCTACTCTTACAATAAGATGAAAAGCTCAAGGGTTAAATTATGGATCTTACATTATTTTAATTTACATTATTATAATGTTTACCATAATAACTGGAAATTCTGCTTCTCCTTTTATATATATACGATTGTGAAGTGACAACCCTAGTATTGGTGAATGTTAGATGAGCGCCGGATATTATGGTACCATCTAAAGGCACTGTTGTTGCTAGGGCTTTGTTGAAAAAACACCTGCCAGCTATTGTAGTGCAGGAATTTTTATTAACTACGTTCACATTTGAATTCATTTGTTACTGGTAATCTGGTCACCTTTCTGGTTGTTTGTTGTTGTGATTTTGAACAACAGAGGATTTAAAAACACTTAGATACACATAATTAAAGCCTAGACACGGAACAAACATAAATATTCATCACATGAATACGCTTATTTCTACCTACTAGGTTTAATGCTACTAGCAGTGCCCACGACTTCGTTCGCGTGGAAAATGGAATGCGACTGTAGGGAATAAATTAGCTTTTCTCGATAAATGGACTCTCCAAAACTGAAGTAATTTTTCAAATCAATCTAGCGGTTTCTGAGATTAGCGCGTTTAAATAAACAAACAAATAAACTTTTCAGCTTTACATATACATTATTAATACTGCACTACACAACAGATATTGTCCCCGTATTGTCATACGTAACTCTTAAATGAAATATAAGACTAGCAATGTTAAGTTTAAAATAAATTATATTAATCATAAGGTTTAAGTTAACACAGTAAATTTGTGGTCTCAATAAAAAAAATACCTAGGTGGAATCGAACCCAGGACACTTGATCTTTAAGATCGATACAATACCAAATGCACCAATTGGTCGTCAATAGTATACTTGTTCCTAACATGTACAAACATAGTCAAGTGCGTGCAGAAAGGCCTACAACCCCGTGACATTACACCATCCAGAAACAACGCAAGAAAATCCCGTTTATACTCGTATTTAACCCCGTGTCCCAAAGGTGGCCGGAATTGTAAATTGACCTTAAAAACCAGGAAGAACAGTGGGGGCCCGCGGTCGGTATCCGGTTCGCTTCACGGTTTCGACCAGTCACCTCGTCAGTTAACGTAAGAGGATCATGTATATGTGTGATTTTAACTTATTTGACAAAATATTGCTTCTTCATTTTGTACTAGCCTCTTCCTGTAGTTTTTAAATTATATTGATACATTATGTTTTAACTTTTAATCAAAATAAATGAAGTGTTCCTTGTTTTAATATAAAATATATTTTCGCATTCTGCGGATTTCATGTATAGATATAATACGCATAAAAATCTGACTGACAAATCAACGCAGGGCCCAAACTATTAGGGCAAGAAATTTAAGTGTTGTGAAAAGGTTCCCTGTATAACTAGAAAAGTACTAAGAAAAGTTTTTAGAAAATTCTCCCCCTGAAGAGGTAGAACGGGGGAGCAAAGTTAGTATTTGATATTAAACGCGTTAGGTACCGGCAGAATAGAATAGTACTAAGTGTCGCAAGATGCGACTAAGATACCAGAACGGACAGATGGTGGTATATCTATCCGAAACAGTGCAACTCATATGCACAGGGCAGGGATGGGCAGCACCATCCCCATTGCAATAGCTGCGCTCTACGATTACTAACACTTGACCAGCGCGGCAATTATGGGCAAAAAACCTTTTTTCTTGGAAAGGCTTATGTCCAGCAGTGGACTTCCAATAGCTGGTATGATGATGATGTTTTAACGTGTGACACGTATTTTACATTTAACGTTCGACATTCTGTAGAAATATGTGAAAGACAGAATGTTGTGTGTTCAACATTAGTAAGTAAATATGACCTCCTTTTTTGTTTTTATTTGTAACTTTTCTGCACGAAGAAACAGAAACTTTAAACAGCTCCGTAATATTCGTCCCATTACGGTGTCTAAACTTTCTAAAACTCCAATGAGTTTTACAGGGCTCATCCCAAACTCAAGCTCGAACGAAAGAGCGTCCGTAGCCTACACTCTTGACAAACGTCGCGAACTTTGGAGATCTCGACGAGATATACGACGCGGGCTTTTAGCGGTTCGTTTTTGTTTACTATGTTTTCATTTGTATGCATAAATATTCTTGCAATAAGAGGGTACAATATATTTTGTATAATTGGAATTTTGTCCCTTTTCCTAATTTTTTTAACTGAATTTAGTACTGTCAGCTATTTATTGTGACATCAAATTTTATTTCTATATTTCTTATTTTTTCTTTTTGTATTAATTTTACTGTTCGATGTAGAGCTTTCCTGTTACATATTTAAAGGTCACAACGATCAAGAACTAAATCAATAAAATCTCTTTGATTGCCACATATATTGCTATCACACAGTATTTTCATGGACTTGGAGTCGCGATTATATAAATCTGATATCTGAAGATAATTCTTGAAGATTTCTATTTCTCACATCCATTTACATATATATATACTAACATATAATTTTTAGGTATATAATTAATAAGACCACAAACAAAGATTTTAGTTACAAAAATTATTGTTTTTTACTAACAATAGTATATCAGGAAATTATTTCTGGATTCTTGGAATTTCATTACTTATTAACTCCAGAACCGCAAAAAGTATCTGGTTGATATGTAACACGAAGTTCATAATTTGGAATTGCTTATACTGTCCCCGCGGGATTTATTTGTTTTTTCACAAAGGGATTTAGTTAGCACAAGGGTATCAGTTTAGGGTTCAAAGAATAACAGAAAGCTGCTTTTTATCCCGACAAAATATACTCTTCCCGTAGTAATGGCGTAATTTGTTTTCGTCAGATTATCGACACGAATTTTTTCATTAGTAATAGTTTAGGGTCCACGTCTGTAATACATGTCTGTAAATAAATCTGGTTTTGATATAATTATGGGTAATGCTATTTCTGCGGGATACCGGTCAAGCGATTATAGACCGTCAGATTAATTTCGAGTTTTCGAGGGACGTGATATAAAGTACACGAACGATACCAGCGGAAAGTTAATACTTCTGAGATGCTGTTCATATCATTATAACAGCTCTATACTGCCAACTGTTGGGCATACGTCTTCCCAAGGAAGCGGTAGATTAGCCTATAATTGCTGCAATGGGAGGGCCTGGTGACAATCACAGAGCGTAAATTCGTCCCCCATTTGAGATTTGGTGTTTCAAGTAATACCTGCATCAGTTTCAGTACCCCAGTTGATTCTTATGACAGCTGTTACAGTGGAGGTAGCAGCTAATTCTACTCTGCCGATAACACACGGTTTATTTTGAATACATATAAATATGAATAGATGCTACAAGGAATATATGAATTATTCATATTTGTTACTCACAATTTGATACCCAGCGGTATTATATTCCAAGAACGCGTGCATTTATTCAGCAATCTTTAATTTCATGCCGAATCTGAAAAATGACATCGCTTCTTCCCAATTTTTCTTCAGTCATCGGAAAACAAACCGTATAATCATACGGCTACATGTTCTAATCCGGTGCACGACATTCATTCAAGCTGATTGTACTTCTATCAATTCATGGACGTGCAGTGAATTCGGTTTAAATTTCTAAAGGTATGCTTGATTTGTGAACGTTGTGCTTCACTATATGCGGTTAGGGAAATTTGAACCTTTTGAAATAAAATTCTTATGATGAATGCAAAATGTTATTACTTGAAGAGGTAAATGTTATTACTTAGAGAGGTACTTGAATATTCAGTATTTCTATGCATATAAATGCATAGAAATACTGAACATTAATCATCATTATTTCAGTAATTGAAAGTCCACTGTTGGACATATTCCCGCAAAAAACGGGAAAAATGATTGCCTATAATGACCGTGCAGGGCAAGCTTGTTGGCAATCGCAGAGCGTAGCTTCGCGTCGAGGAAGATGCTACCATGCCATTCCCGTCCTATACATTTAAGCTACACAGATTCGGATGGATATACCGCCATCTGTTTGTACCTCAATCGCCTCTTACGACACCTAGTACCCCTGCTGGTACCACAAGCAAATTATATTTAAGATGGTATTTACTAGGAAAGAAAGTTAGTTATATCAGGTGTCTGGCGGGACTCGTACCTGAAAAATTTTCCCTATAGGGGGACTGAACTACCGTTATGGTACCGAGACCTTAGTAGATATGTCGAACTTTTCGCTGAGAAATTGGTACCTGCCTGACACCTGGGATGAAATGACTATTTTCTTGTAAATCCTAGACATTCAGTACCCGTATACTGATGATAACTTTTTTTTATTCACGACGTCATACAATTGAATCGGCCATTCAAAAGCCTCATAAGTCACAAAATAATAATTTCTCAGAAATCAATTAAATCTGTTTCATACACAAAAAAATAATTTTTAAAGGACTTTTTTATGTTTGATTTAGTATTTGAGTGGTAAATAATTAAAATAACGCATAACAGATACAGGTAATTAAAAAATTAATGAAAATGTCCTGAAAAACAGTTCTTGACTTATGTTGTTTTAGCAAAAATAAATTTAGTAGTATAAAATGTAACTAAAACAATCGTAGAAATCATATTTTTTATTGCTTATAATTAAGAATTTAGCAGCATTTAAAATAATCTTATGAACATTTTATATAAAGGAATTTGTCATGTTTTAATATCTACAACATTGGCAGGCTAGCTGACTTTTTTTCCATAAGATTCGGTTGACAAACATGTTTTTTTTGTACAAATTTGGCAATTTCTTAAACTCTTAAATACCTTCAGGTTTAGCTCTATGACTGTAAACGTTGAACTGGAGTTCGAAATGAAATCAATTAATTCCCATGGGATGAATTGCGATCATGCTATCGATCATTTTTTTTATTCCAAAATCACGGACATTTGGTAAAAAAGGAATGACCACGCATGGAAAAATACTGATTTCAAATTTTCTAATCTTTTAGTCAGGCAAAGGAAATAAAAATCTCAGCAATGTATTATTTTTATTTTGACTCGGGAAGCCATCGGAAAAAAAGATATAAATACTTAATATTTGGCCCTATATTATTTTTTATATAATACATCAACATTGAACAAACCTCTTTCTTTTACATGACATTCAATAGTGCATCAAGAAAATCAGTGTCTTTTCTTGGAAAATGGATCCTTTTTTCTAGATTTTCAAGAAAACTAATAAAAACGGATTTAATATAACTTTAGTGAAGGACACATTTGTGCAGATTAAAACTTTATTTTTAATAATAAAACGTTCGAAATAACTGGTTACATGCGTTTTAATTAATATTAAATAGTCTTTTGTTTATTTCATATTCTTTCTTAAGGTAAGGCTCCAAACTCAAAATTATATACATCATTATGATTTTAAATATTTAGTTGTATTATATGGTAAGAAAAAATGAAAGTTAGTTTTTTAAAATATTAGTATTAAGATGTGAGTAAGTCTGCTTTACTTAATTTTGTTATCATTTTTTTTTAATAACTTTAGTAACCTTTTTATAAATGTAGGAAGATAAAATGTTATATTAAGTATTACATTCGCTTAGGATGAAATAGACGAACATGTCTGCGTGTACTAAAATACTAATGCGAGTAAGGGAAGCGAGAGAGGTATGCCGAGATCGTGGCACAGATGTAAATTATCTCAATGTTCCACTCAAATATATAGTAATATTAAGTTTATATAGTAATATTAATTGTTCCAGCTCGCAGCATGTCCCACGTCATCACATCCCTCGATGTGCCTCGCTGGGCTGACCCAAGGCGCGAGGCAGAGCTGGTCTGCACTTATACGAGGCAGCCGCAAGACCCGCCCCTCCACTCGGTCAAGTGGTACCGAGGCACCCACGAGATCTTTCGGTACACACCGCAAGAGGTCAGTGTATTATCTACAGTAAGAAGTTCTTATTACCAGAGCTGGACTCTGTATAGATGAGATTGCTATTTTAACTGCTGTCTTAATTTCATAGTAATAGAGTTCTTTATATTTCGTTTAAGCATGGAAGAGAGTCTCGGATTGTTATATTATCTACCTATCCAGTCGACCATGTGGTTTTTAATTTACAAGATATACTGGTAGACGCTGTAAGCAGTACTGAATAGCCATATATATTTCTATTGAATATTTTTATATATATACTAATATTATAAAGCGGAAGAGTTTGTTTGCTTGTTTAAACGCGCTAGTCTCAGGATCTACTAGTTGATTTGCATAATTCTTCTTTTGTTGGATAGCCTATTTATAGTTTTAGGCTATATAACATAATTCTGAGACTAATATAACATTGTACTGTGACAAATGTTGTAAAAACGTGGAAAAGGCTACTATACTCGCCAAAGGCAGTATTCTATGCGGGCGAAGTCGCGGGCACTGCTAGTATATACATAGAAGTGAAAGGTCACTCGCTCACTCATTATGAAATCTCATAAATTCCAGTGCAAGAAGTCTCAAATTTTCGTGGGGTTCATTGAAGAACAAAATTAAAAAAAATGGAATCGGTAGTAACAAGTTATCATAAGGTAATCAACGTTCGTATTCTAATTATTAGAAAATATTTGCTTCTAAAAACAAATAAAAATAAAGTCAATTATTTTTCTGAAAAACCTTTACTTTTTATAGCAAATCCTTTTATTTTAAAGTTATCGACACTAAACTCACATATTGTATAACAATTTATAAATTTAATTTAAATTTATTTTTTATATTTAAATACTTTCATTATCAACTAGGACAATAGAGCAACTAGGACATTACGCAACAAAAATATGTACGTGCAACTCTAGAAATATCCGACAAAATTAGATAGTTATTTTTTTATTGTGTTTTTAGAAAGCTGAGATAAAAAGTAGTTTGTACTTATGTGAGTCTGTATTTATATATACAATATTTGAAATTTCTATGTAATGCGTTTCTAATATTAATAAATTCCTACAACGTCTTATACATTACCTGATTCCGTGGTACATCACTTTGAGCACTCGTGTTACGGACGCTAGATAATAGAAAAATCACAAATATACTAGACTACTTAAATACATATATTTAACAACAAACAAACAAAAATATCATCATATAAATATTTACCCTGGGTGGAAATCGATCAATTGAACCCACGACCCTTGGTGTACAAAATAGGATCACTACCATTTGCGCCATCGGGCCCTTAAGTAAATAATAAGAACAATAATGAACCTCAAATTCCCTAATAAGTTTTACAACCTTAATAACTTCCTATCCAAATACATCACGTTAAAATGTGACTTGCGACGCCATTTAATTTTTTCTCTTTTTTATGACTTTTTATGATTTCCAACAGTCAAAAATCTCGCTAACTGGTGTATCGCTTTTAGAGTGTACTTGTAATTAAGTACATAACTTAGAAAACATGTTTTACTAGCGTGTTGTTAATCGCAGAGCATAGCACTCACGTCGGGGATGATACTGCCCATGCCCGCCCAGTGTATTTGAGCTGTACTATTATGGATGGATATACCGCCATCTGTCGCTTCTGGTACCTTATTCGCCTCTTACGACATCTGGTACAGGGGGAAGCTTCAGCTACTTGAAGATATTAGACATAATAATAATGTGACAACATTACCAAGTAATTTCACGGCCTCTCTTACACTTCAAACCGGAACACAGAAAGCAAACACCGACATAAACAACAAAAGCTACGTTGGTTATTATTTGTAAAAGATATCACGCAGTCTTTTTACCTCTCAGTGACACGTTCCACTCTTACACGTGATTCATCAAAAACAGAATTTTAAATAAATTTTGCGAGGCGATTGCAAATGGAGACGCATTTTTACAAACGTTAAGAATCCGAGATCTTTGCTGTTTCTCTAATACCATTTCAAATCCCCTTTTATCTGAAGTAATTCGTATTCAAAGATACGCCACAGAAGAAATTAGATAAACGCGTACACAAACGGCAAAGAAATTACATTTTCTGTTACTTGGCGCGAGGAGCAGGTGAGCTTTGTCATTATTGCATGCTAAGAGATGTTAATGTGTGTGTTTATGCATAAAGGACTTATTGGCTACGTAACGTTGCCGAAGATATTTTATGAAATATCTTATTGTTTCCTTTAGATTAAGTCGACGAACAAGATAAGTCACGCGACGCTCGCACTAACACAAAGATATTAGCGCGTTGCCAACTTTGTGACTTGAAATGTCATATTACCCAGTAATTTTACTGCCTCTCCCACACTTTGTACTGGAATAAAGCAATGCGAGGACTACTGTTTCGCAGAAACAGGTGAGAGCAAGGTATCAATATAGACGGCCTTTGTTTAGGTTTAGCCCAGAATGTCTAACTCAGGAAGTAATTCTTTTTTGTTGATTATTAAATGCGCGACTCACAAGAAAACGATAATCCCGTGGTTGGGTACATGGTTTTCTTCCTGAACCAGGCCTTCTGTCGACGGAACCGGTGTCTTGATACCGCTGCCAGGTCTTTTGAACCGTCGAGCGAATCACACTTAGCCTCTGAGCCACGAAGCATTGGCTGCAACCCTCTTCGAGCAGCGCAATAATTTTGGTAGCTTTTACCACTTTTTCTTACATAATTGATACAGATAAACAACAATAAATTAAGCTTTGACAATTAAAAATATGAAATAAATTCATAAAAATTGACTAAAAGTTCATCATAAAATCATTTTGGTACCGTATTTTTTAAAGTAGAATTACAATCAAAGCCGCCTTTTTTTTTACAAATGAACGTACATAAAATGCATTGCCGTGAGGTACCGGCAGAGAAGAATAGTACCTCCCACTGTACCAAGTGTCGTAAGAGGCGATTAAGGTACCAGAACCTACAGATGGTGGTCAATCCATCCGGAACAGAGCAGCTCAAATGCTCAGGGCAGGGATGGGCAGCAGCATTCCTGTCACGAAAGCTGCGTTCTACGATTACCAATACGCTTGCCCACCGCGGCAATTATGGGCAAAAATCCTTCTTTCTTGCAGAGAAAATGTATTGATTTTTTCATTTGAATGGATTTTCTGGGGCTTCTATTAAATCCTATACAAATTGTACTGCACTATTCAAAAGCAAACAAATTAAACGATTAAACGAGAAAGGACAATAAAAATACACAATTTTACAAAGGGGTTTGGGTCAATATGGACTTAATGATTATATGCTGCTTGCACTACAAACTGTTTGACTTATTCTTTTAAGTCTATTGCTTATTCCTGCATACATTCATAAACCATATAATTACGAATAAATAAATAAAAAATCACAGAACATTTCATACAAAGACCTTCTCTGGGAAGTCGCTAAAACACTTATATTACGGACAACAGAGGAATCGCAAATATAATACTTACATAATAGATATGTGTATAATCATTTACAATAAAATACCAGATAGCCAATCAGGCTTACTAATAAGCACATTTAATAATTACATTTAGAGTAAGCCCATTTCCAAGGCATATTAAAGTATAAAAAATAACATTAATGATAAAATTGCCTGGGATTAAATTGAATTGCTTCAAGCACTAGCCTTAAGACAGGTTTGTAAACGCCGAGGCCAGTGGGGGTTACATTAAAACGAATTACTTGGTGTTAATGGAACCTTCATCACCACCCGTTTTTTTGAAGGTTCCTTTCTAGTTGGTCGTTAGTTTTAACCGTTAGTAAGACCCGTTTGGTGCCGGCAGACTAGTTTAAGGTAGGCCTAATTGACATATGTTAGATGACTCTAGTGATCTCGCGGGGTCATTAGAGTCGTATCATGAATATCATAGAATCTAGTACTTCCTATTATGGGAATATTATTCTTTATATTTATAAATGTTTTGACGATTCGGAAGTGTTATTATAAAGTACTAGCTGCGCCCGCGACTTCGTCCGCGTGGAATAGTTTTTTGGGTACCATACCTATTTACTTCAAATTATATAAACTTTGAATGTCACGTTTATTTATATCGAATCAATGGCCTGAAAAATAAGTTTTAAGTTTCTAGCTCTAAAAATAGCGATCCATGCAAACAACTTTTCATCCCCCCTTGCAACCCCTTACAACCCTTATTTCGAGTTCAAAAATAGCCTATGTCCTTTCTTAAGGTCTAAAGATTGTCTATGCCAGATTTCATCAAAATTGGTTGAGAGGTTTAACCGGGAAAGCGTAACAGACAGACAGACAGACAGACAGACAGACAGACAGACAGAGTTACTTTCGCATTTATAATATTAGTAGGGATAGTTTGATACCTAAAAACATAATTAACACCCAAGCACAGAAAAAAACACAAATGTTTCATATATAAATATTTCTATCGACTCTTAATTCTCAAATTAGGATCACTTCCGAATGCCCGGGCGGATTTGTCAATAAAAAATGGGTTTTGATAGTACACATAATTTTATTTCATTTATTTTATCTTCAGGATTTGTCGAATAGCCTTGTTATAACTCTAACGCTTTATGAATTGGAATAAAACAGCGCGGTTAAATTCAACTGTTAGCTTTTTATCAGCAATAATCTTGGCAAATTTTGCTTCAAAGTTGTAATATAACGCTTAATTAAGTCAATATTTATATAATTTTTAAGCCCAAATAAATATAACATAATTTTCTGTATTGGCTTTTAAAGGCCTACGAGCATTGCTTATTTTTATAACATTTTTAGGTAAACTAAAGGAACAAATAATAACTTATTACCAGTGAACAGAAATACCTCATTACCTTAATTTGATAGTCTTCGATCAAAATGTGTTACCAGCAATGTACTTACGGCAGGGACGTGGTCTGTCTTTTGGTCTTATGAGCCAACTTAAAATAAACCAACGAGTTATAGAGAGAGCAACGCTTGGAGTCCTTTGCTCCATCGACTCAGGAATGAGAAAATCCGTAACAGAACCAAAGACACCGACATAGTTTGGTGGATAAATTGAAGTGGCAGTGGAAAAAGAACTTAATGCGTAGAACGGATGGCCGATGAAGCCGTAATCCGACCTCATGGTCTCGTCTGCATTAATACCACAGCCTTACCTAATTCTAACGCCAAATAGATTCGCATCAGGTCGTATTGCTGTGTTCCGGACTGAAGGGTGATAGAGGCAGTGAAATTACTGAGACTTGTGACATAATATCTTGAAGACACTTTGCAATATACAAGTGATATTTATGTGATGATATATTTATTGTATGTACTCGTATGCGTATGCTTGGTTTTCAACTAAGTTTAATAAAAATTAAAAAGGTTCTCCTGTTCACACTATGTTATTTGTTGATATATAGGTATATATCATCATGTTAGCCGTTGTCCACTATTGAACATAGGCCTCCCCAAGAAGATTTTTTCTCACACTTGTCGCACTGGGCAAGCGTGTTGGCAATCGCAGATCGCAGCTTTCGTGACGGGGATTTTGCTACCCATCCCCAAGCAGTATATTTACATCTGTCGGTTCCAAGACCTCAGACGCCTTTTTCGACACTCACTCTTACCGACTCTGGTACAGGGGAGGTACTATTCTTCTATGCCTGGTTACCCACAGCCATAATTTTATACATTATAGTCAAATGCTATGGTAGAAATATTAAAGTTTGTTTTTGTGTGTGTTTCTGTATCGCGCGTTTAATGTTATGATTGTACATACAATCGCACAATTTATCGTGAGGCCGGGACATAATAATGCCAAATCGCCGCCTTTTTCAACGGCCTATTTGACTCGGTGAATTTCTGTCGAAGTCACACTACACTATACGGTATTTGGCAAAAAGTCTAGCCAACTAGCTAGCCAATATCACTACTAATATTATAAATGCGTAAGTAACTCTGTCTATCTCTCTTTCTGTTACGCTTTCCCGATCAAACCTTTAATCCGATCTTGATGAAATTCGGTACAGACAATCTTTATATTCTGAGAAAGGACTTAGGGTATGTTTAATTCCAAATAAGGGTTGAAAAGTGTTTTGAGCGACTCATCACGGAGTCAGGTCAATGTGAGAGGAAGGAAATATGAGGTTGTAGGAATTAACTTTTAAAGTCTTTATTCTTTCTTTACCTTATTTTTGTGTTAAACTTGACGTTCATCCGTTTACACAAATTCCTTGAAAATCGATACAAATTTTTAACTTCACGAATTAATATATGCATATTTAACATAATGCCTTCAGACGCGAGCAAAAAGTATAAAATAGGTTTTATACTTTTTGCTTGCGGGATCGACTTTCACAAGTGAGTTTCTTGCAGGTTTTTTCTAGGGGCTCACGTAATGAACCTGCTATAAACTTAGTTAAAAGACCCGTCTGGTGCCGGCAGACTAGTACTAAACTCTTACACTCAATGACTTATTTGCTTACATGACTCTTCATCATACCATTGCAAGTCCACTGCTGGTTATAAACCTCCCCAAGAAAGGAGAAATTTTCCGCCACGTTAGGCAAGCACGTTGGCAATTGCAGAGCGCAGCTATCGCGACGGGGATGCTGCTGCCCACCCCTGTCCTGTGCATTTAAGCTACAGCTGTTACGGATGGATATACCGTTATCTCTCGGTTTTGGTACCTTAGTTGCTTCTTTCAATACCTGGTACAATAGTAGGTATAATAGACTACAGCGAGTAAAGAAAGCGAATGAGGTATGCCAAGATCGTAACAAATGGAGATCCATAATCTCTGCCTTCCAAAGGTACACAGGCGTGATGTATGTATGTATGTAAATAAGTATGTATTGTCTGGGGAAGTGACATTTACAATACGAATATCACTAAGTATTTTCATAAAAAAATTATATATTCTTGAATATTATAAAATTATATTATGTTACTGTATCATATATGTGAGGTAAAGCCGTGAGGTACCGGCAGAATAGAATAGTACCTCTCCCTGTACCAGGTGTCGTAAGAGGCGAATAATATACCAGAACCGACAGATGGCGGTATATCCATGCAAAAAGCCAGCTCAAATGCACAGGGTGGGGATGGGCAGCAGTTTCCCCGTCGCGAAAGCTGCGCTCTGTGATTGCCATCACACTTGCCCAACGTGGCAATTATGGGCAACATTACCCCTTTCTTGTGGAGGCCTATGTCCACCATTAGACTTTATTGGCTGGTATGATGATAATGTATGTTATAGTACAAAGTTGGTAGTACAGTACAAAACAAACAGCATCATTTTGTGAAGCCCCTAACGAGATGAATTATTGTTTATATGACAGCCATATTTGTGCTGACCAATGATGTTAATTGAGGCGTGCTGTTTGGTTGAATTAAAGTCACCTAATCTGTTTATGTTCAAAACGCTTGTTAACAATATATTTGTTATGCTAGCTCAAACAACGGGAGTCTATAATCAGCCACCTCAATATATCTAAATTCCACTATTGCATTTTTAAATGAACGTAGCCATAGGCTATTGGTAGAGTTGAATAGTACTTCTTCTTGAACCAGGTGGCTTAAGAGTCGACGTCTGATTGCATTAAATTTTATCTGATGATGCGTTTAGAAATTATCAGCGCTTTTTATTTTTTTTTTCACGGAACTAAAATTAACGTTTATAGAAAAAATTCTTACGGAAACAATACGGTTTTTCGCGATTACACACAAATATATTGTAGTGTATGAACAATTTCAGGATGTTTGTATGAGTAGACAACGCGTGAAGGAGTATTAAATAAACAAACTTATTTATTTTACTTTTTGCACATAATATATCGATGAACATATGAAGGATTTAATGCCAAATGGCATTATCTACCAGACAACTATCGGGAAAAGCAAAATAAAGGACTAAAAAATAATAATAAAAGAGCTTTAATACATAAAAAATTATGATATGTTTTACGTTGTGGTAAGACTAGGGTGCCTAAGCTGTACTAGGAATTACTTCTCTCGGAAAATTTCTTGAATTCATAATAAGCGTATGTTTTTTATAAAGCCTCATACAAAGGTCTGTATTGGTACCTCACTCTCATCTATTTCTACCGCCAAAAAGCAGTATCCGCATTGCTGTATTACTGTTTGCAGGGTGCGAAACGCAGTGAAATTACTAGTTAATGTGACCTAATACTTTAAAGTCATAAAGTTGGCAAGTTGATAGTGATATCCTCGTGATAATATGTCTGCAGTGACGCTTACTATCACGCTGTATGCTTGCTAGTCGACCTATTTTAACAAATAAAAAAAAATGGATTTAGTCGTGTTGTGTTAAAACGAATTTCAGAATTCACCAGCGGCGTTATCATTGCTGCCTATCACACCTTTTTATTGTCGAATGACTTTCCATTACGCCGTTGTACCGGTCAACCCTACTTTATCGGCCATTCGAGGCCTTTATAGCTCTTCTTTTCTAATAAAAATATAATAGTCTTGAGGAGAAATCTGTTTTGTCAAGCATTTTCGAGGTTGAATATTTTATCAATAAGCAAAAGGTGAACTTGAGCTAATCTTGTAGAGTTGCTTATGTTGTCAATTTTCTGGGAATAAACAAATGGAGGAGATTATAAAGTTTTCTTTTCTTATGCGTCATACTAGCAGACACCCGTGCCTTGGTCTGTTAAATATCACCGAAACTGTTTATATGAGGTAGACATCATACAAAATATCGTCTGCATTCGTAACTCACTTACACCTACTGCCGCGCCAAATAGCAGTGTTCGCATTGCTGTGTTCTGTTTTAAAAGGTGAGAGAGGCAGTCAATATACCGGGTAATGTGGCATAATATCTTCGAATCACAAAGTTGGCAACGTGTTTGTTTTTTGTGATATTATTAGCGTCTATAGGCTGCAGTGACACTTACTATCAAGTGGATTGTTTGCTTGTTTGTCGATCTGATCTAATAATAAAAAAATGTTGGAAGCATAATTGCCACGGTTGGCAAGCGTGTTGGCAATCGAAGAGCGCTGTGCATTTGAGCTGCATTCTTTCAGTTGGATATACCGCCAACTGTCGGTACTGGTACCTTAGTCGCATCTTACGACACCTGATACAGAGGGAAGTATTATTCTACTCTTCCGGTACCCCACGTTTCCACTAAAAAATAGTATATTATAATAATCGGATAAACGTTGAAAGTAGAGTATTGTTCCGCTTTGGTTGTTAAAGTAACTTACATTGACAATATTTGATATAATTTAATATTAACGCACATTTGCCTCAAACATTAAATGACTTCTGAATAAGTTGATTGAAGCACTTGTGTTACGAACATTAGACAACAGAGGAATTACAAATATAATACTTAAATACATATTTACACGCACAGACTCAAAAAAAACTTAAATATCTATCATAAAATTTTTGTCCAGGGATCGAACCTACGACCCTTGGCACACAAGATATGATTCCTACCACCTGCGTCATCTCGCCCGTCCCTTTTAAACACTGTAGTTAATGTCAAATTAAATATTCCGTTGCGTCAGAATTGGAGGACACTACGTCTTTTGACGCAGACATCTGTATCGGATCCTCAGGGACTGAACCAAGATTTACGGTTCCCCTTGCTGTCTGTTCGTGTTTTATTATTCATTCTTGTGTCAATTATCTAAGTAATTATAATATTACTACTTGTGCCCGCGACTTTGTCCGCGTGTCTTAGTTTTGTTGGGTACCATACCTTTTTACCTTAATTTATATAAACTATGAATGTCATGTTTATTTATATCGAATCAATGGCCTGAAAAAAAAAGTTTTAAGTTTCTAGCTCTAAAAATAGCGATACTTCCATACAAATTTTCATCCCCCCTTTCGACCCCTTACAACTATTATTTAAAATTAAAAAAAAATTTTTTGCGCTGCACTAGTAGGAACTAGTTTTTATCCACAGTTTTTATCTTCAGGTCACTAGGTCAGCAACGCGCTAGTGATATCATTGTGATATTACGGGTGTATATCAGTATATATCTGTAAGCATTCTGTGATTTACTGTAATAAAAAAAAGAATACTTATTTATATATTTTATAATGTAATTATATTTTGTTAACACCTCAAAATTTCACTACCGTTTGCTTTATACCGTTCATTGTTCACCAAATTTTACGATTATGAATATTATATAATCATTTTTTTTCCCACCAAAGTCAATAAATATAATATGAGATAGTTAAAAACAAATAGTAAATAAAGTTATTGAGAGACTGGTGCATACGAAGGTTTATAGACCTGTAATGGACGCTACCGGGCTCTCCGATATCTCAAATTTCAGTATAAAGAGTACGCGCTGAAACTTTGCACTGTTTTCAGAGCCTTACACTGACGCAAATTCCGGTTACAGCGGGCATGACCGGTGAACCAATAGATGTTACTAAATAACGAGGAATGCTAACAGAACCAAACTGTACCATCTTCCATCTAGAAATAGAATCTCTTTCATATATGGGAGTTGTACAGTTCCACACTTATCGAAACGTTGTAGTGTTGTTATGCACATATATATGTGTATTATATCTATGTAACAAATAAATAGTACTCTTAATACCAGCCATTAGAAGTCCACAGCTGGACATAGGCCTCCACAAGAAAGGGGGAAGTTTGACCATAATTGCCACGCTGGGCAATCGCAGAGCGCAGCTTTCGCGACGGGGATGCTGCTGCCTATCCCCGTCGTTGCGTTTAAGCTGCAATTTTTTAAATGGATATACCTTAGTCGCCTCTTACGACACCTGTCACAGTGGGAGGTATTATTCTACTCCGGTAGTTTCGGTTCGAAGGGTAAGAGATGCAGTGAAATTATTGGTTAATAATATCTTCTTATAATAAGGTTGGCAACACGCTAGTGATTTCCTTACTTCTTAATGCTACTGTATCGCTTGCTATTTGCAGACTGTATGTTGGGTTGCTGTTGCCCATTCTCACCTTGTGAATTTGAGCTGCACTAGTACAGTACAGTTACATTTTATAAAATGTGATCTTCTATCCATTATGATACGACTGTGAAACTGTCAGAGCGCAGGAGACCTGCTATCCAACCACCTAATTCGAACTTCGTGTTGTATACAAATGCTTGCTTTCTTACTCGTATTATAAACCTGAAACTTTGTGTTTATAGATGTGTGATATAGATGTATGTTTGTTACTCTATCACGCCAAAATGGCTGGATAAAATTTGGCATAATCACAATTGATAGTTTGAAATAACACATAAGCTACTTTTTATCTCGACAATATGTTCCTGTTGGATATATCAAGCTTTTTGTTTTTCTCTATAAAACTGATACGACTTTTACACCATTTAGCTTACAGAAAGCTACATAGAATTCTTTCTGGAAAAACAAAAGAGATGCAATAAAGGCTTCCTGGACAAAATCGCGGGCGGCAAGCAAGCAATATATATTTAAAGAATGACTAACGAATTTAAATGGTGAGATCTCTCCCTCCCAAGTCAGAAGTACTCCTTGTTACCTGATTCTGCGTCGTGTTCCCGTAGGACCGAATCAAGATTTACGATTCCCGCCTTTTATCTCTGCTCACGGCTTTATTATTCATTCGTGAGTCATAATAATGTCATTACTTACCTTCCCTTGCATCCATTATCTCTTTTACACGTATTTTGAATACGAATCATCTTTTTTGTCTTAGCTGCTTTTTAAATGTAAATTGAAGCATGACTGACAGGCCCAATGGTGCGTTAGGTAGTGTTCCTATTTTATGCGTAAAGAGTCGTGACATTTATCCCTACCCATAAGACAAATTATGTGTTGAATTTATATTTGTTCTGTGCCTGGGTGTTAAGCATATGTATTTTAGTTTTATATTTATATTTCAGCTGTTGTCTGATATTCCTCACACAAATGCTTCAAGTTGTTAACGGAGTCAGTTCCTCATGCGAAGTGGTGTGAATTTATTATTAACTAGCTTTGCCCGCGACTGTGTTTGCATGGAATTGTGATTTTGGGCAGCATATTTTTTTCGAACTACAAACTTCCACGCAGCGCACGCAACGAACGTACATTTTTTGCACGTCTTTGCCACAATTTTAATTAATCCTCCGCTCCTTTCGGATGTAGCGCGATGGAAAATAGCCAAAGTTACTACTTATTACATAAACTATCTGTCAATGACAGTTTCGTCCGAATCAGTCTAGCCATTCCAGAGATAAGCCGAAACAAACTGACAGACAAAAATGTAAAAAAATAAGTTTTATTATGTGTGCCGTATATACATTCATATGCATGTATGCGGTTATTTTAATATTACAAACAGACACTAACTTTATTTATATGTATAGATTACTAATTACTACTTATACTACTTATAGTACTTTTTATATTAATTGACAATATCAAGCTAACAACATAATTAGATGATTGTACAAAAAATTTATAAAATTACAACTTAAATGTTAGAAAACATTTGTACCTCCACAAACGTGCCAATGATAATGAAATCTTTTTTATAGAATCAAACAATTGATTTTTAGGTAAAACAAATTAATGAATCCGCTTTGGTAAACGATGGACTGGGCTGAGACAATGAGAATGATTTGAAAACTCGCTATTAAATTGAAAATCTTTATATTTAATCATTTCCTGTTACGGTCTTTGCCTGGAATGAACATCAAAGCTATTTAACAGATTTTATCAAATTTTTTGCTAACTATATATAGTTTGATCTAAATTTAGAGATTAGGATAATTTTATCTCAATTTATAAGCATACTCGTATTTAAAACATCTAAATTTTAAAACATCTTCATCATCATCACTACAGCCATTGGAGGTCCACTGCTGGACATAGGCTGGCCTCCTCAAGAAAGAGAGAATTTTGCCCATAATTGCTGCGCTGGGCAAGCGTGGTGGCAATCACAGAGCGCAGCTTTCACGACGGGAATGCTCCTTCCCATCCTCACCCAATGCATTTGAGCTACAATGTTTCGAATGGATATACCGCCATCTGTCGGTTCTTATACCTGAGCCGCCTCTTATGACACCTGGTACAAAGGGATGTACTATTCTACTCTGCCTGTACCTCACAGCTAAACTAGATAGTTTTCTGTATATTCTAACATTTAGCGTTCACAAATCATAAAACAATCTTGAGAACAGTTGCCGTAACTTAAAATAAACTTGGAAAAATGTAAAAACTTATATAAACTCGTTTAAAATCTATTAAATTGAAGTTATGTTAATTTTCATATAAAAATACATGCATAATACAACTTGTTGTACTGCACTATATTAAGTTAACTAATTGCATATCGTTCCCTTTTTACTTTTACTACTATCTGCCCGTGTTTGTTATGTTAAATATGTTTTCAAGTATTATATTTGTAATATCTTTGTTATTTGATATCCGTAGCACAAACAAATTAAGCGATTTATCCCGGACTCAAGTATTATTGTATAATTTATAAATATGAAGTTATTTTTAGAATGTCTTTAATTTTGTCAGCGTATGTTCTTCAAGGAAGATTCTATCAAGATAAAGTTACAATCATGCGAGATATAAAGTAAAATCAAAACGGACTAAAAATAATTACTTATATAAATACCTGTATAAAACCTAGTATGGCGTATAAAAATATTAAAACATATTTCTTAAAAAACATTTTAAAAAAAATAAATACAACTATATTATGTACCAGTACTTATTTCTACTATTTTATTGCTAAAGCGATATCCAAAGTCCAGATATTCCAAGCCAAGACAATACTGTATAAAATTAAGCCACATCTCGGGAACTTGTGCCTCTTGCCTTCTAGTATCGCAGTTTCAACCGCGTAGAAAGATTTAAGACATTTTTACTGTAGCGTGGTAGTACTGTTATGTTTTATTTGGAAACTTGAGTCGTGTATGAGATAAATTGTCATTGCCTTTTGAAATTTTATATGGACTTTGTAAGTTCAGCCCGCTTGTCTGAGCCTTTGTACTGGGTATATGAAATCTTCGCTGCCTAGAATTGTTTTCGTTTCTAGACTATTGTAGAAACTTGTTAACTGCCAGACTTTGGATGTAGTTTTGAATATAGTTAGAATTTTAAATAGTGAAGATCCTGTTTTGACAATATTTTACAGAATCTAATAGCCTCACTATTGAATATTTAAAGGAGGTTTTATTCTTTTTGTAGGAATTGATAATAATAGTGCAGCTGGGTGCAATCAAGCCGACATACGACGACCACTCAAGCTTAGATCCATGCCTTAGAGGCGCTCTTGAGTGATCGGTTGAATCTGGTTCCAAACCCACAAAGTTTGAGAGGGCGGCCGCCTTGCGGGTACAGGAAGTGCGCAGGCATAGGCTAAATTCTTTCTCCTGATAACGTTGAATCATACGTCAGAGTTAGTATTATATTCTTACAGTTCTAGTCAGATCCTCTAATCAGCTTTTGCATGGCGGTCCTACGCTGGCTTGCCGGTGCGTCCATTACAGAACTCTTCGTCGCCATCTGCCGTTCAGTTTTTATGACTCGTGTAGATATATATTAATATATTTTGATTATTTTATTCGTTGCATGTGTGGTAAAACAATTTGAGAGATATATTTAATTAATTAGCTGTTAATTAAATTTATCGTTAAAGGTATTTGTAATTCCTATATTGTCTGATATTAGATATTTGTTTTTATTATGTTTTAATAGTTATGCTATTTAAACATTTCACATAGAATATAGGTGGAGAAATAAAAATGTAGAAACCTTTAAATATTGTAATCTGTTACGATATAATACAAATATTTCATCAACAATTAATTCAAGCTACTTATCACTAAAGATTCCGATCTATTTATGAGATGTTGCGTTAACTTATTTATTATAGTAAAAAAATATGGTTATATTTCTATAATAATGTCAAGTTTCAATAAACTCAACTTGCTAGTGGCAAGTACAAAATAAATTGTATTGTATTTCCCAATGCCAAAGATAATGGCCGAACAAAAGTGTAGCTCTACAGTTTTTCTCGTTTTTTTATTATTTTCTGATACAGTTCCCGACGATATATGCATTAAAAAACTAAAAAAAGAAAATGCAACTGGGAACAATATCACAATGGCTCTATGACCTCGCTACGAAATTTTTTTTTGGTTGTTTTTTAGTTTAGAAACACAATGTAATAATGACACCAGTACTTTTACCTTTAAGTTGTTGCCTTCGTTATTGAATATTTACATATACTATACATTTTCGGAGGTCTAGATGTTTTAAAAAATTCAACGTTATAAGTTACGCCTTAATTTCAATGAATAGGGTATGCAGATTTTAGATCCAAATCTTGATTTAAAACATATTTAAATTTTAAAAAAATATGGGATTGTACTTTACCGATATTTGCAATCTATATACAAGTAACAACGCAGACGATAACTAGATTTATTCAGTAAATTCGATCATCTATTTAATTTATTGTTTTAAATATTCTAATCAAATGATATTACATTAATATAGTATGCGATAAGACAGTAGCTATAGCTTAGAATTACCAAACAAATACAATTTTAGTCTGGGTGTTCATCGACGTGATAATAATAATCCCATAATCGAAATGATTTTAGAAAAAAATTTTTTGTTCTACTAGTACTTATGATAGTTAGAATAAAATATTTTATTGTTATTTGTTTAAATCAATACAATTTTGCCTATAATTTCCGTGTTGGTCAAGCATGTAAGCATTGACGGAGATGCTGCTGCCCGTCCCCACTCAGTGCATTTAAGCTGCACTATTTCGGCGGATATATCGCTATCTATCGGTTTTGGTACCTTAGTCTCCTCTTGCGACTCAGGAGCAGATACTATACTTCTCAGCCGATACCTCACTTCAACAAATTCAAAACTCATAAACTAACGTGGGTGGACCTTACCGACCGAAAATAAAAAATACATATCTCGAATATATTTATTGTACCTTTTTCTTCCTTAAAATATCCCCGTGTTTCCCATTTCAAAGTAAAATGACATCTGACAGATTCATGAAAGTTTTATCGAGATGGGCCAATGGACATTGCGCAAGGATGCGTTGACATGTCTATTTATTTTTTATTTGTATTATGTTTTTTTTTTGCTGAATATTTTCTTGATAAATTTACATGAGGTAAACCTGTAAAAGGTCTCTCAAACCAAAAGGGTACCTGCATACAAGGTACCTCACTTTCACCTATTTCCATTCCCAAATAGCAGTGTTCAAATTGCTGAGTTCTGGATTAAAGAGTCAGAGAGGCAGAGAAATTACTGGGTAACTTGACATAATCGACGGGCCCGATGGCGCAGATGGTAGTGATCCTGTCTTGTGCACCAGGGGTCGTGGGTTCGATTCCCACCCAGAGCGAATATTTATATGATGATATTTGTGTTTGCTCTGTGTATGGGTGTAAAATATATGTATTTAAGTAGTACATTTGTGATTCCTCTGTTGTCTGGCATTCGTAACACAAGTGCTTTAAGCGACTTACCACGGAGTCAGGTCAATGTATGAGATGTTGTGGGAATTTATTATTATTATTATTATTATTAATTAAGTCACAAGGTTGGCAATGAGGTATTAATATGCTTGTAATATTATCTATGAGCTGTTGTGATGCTTACTGTCACGCGGACTTAGCCATAAAAAAAACAATTTCTACTCATAATTGTCTGTGTGTGTTGCTTTTTTTGCCAGTGTATCTTGTAGTATCTAAGCTATGTAATTTGAACAGATTTACAATTAGTTCTGCTAACACAGTCATCTCTTACGGCACCTGGCGGGGAAGAAGTGGTGTGAATTATTCTACACTCCTGGTACCTCACAACTAAACTTGACGCATTTTTTTTAACTTATTAATAAAACTGTTATATAACGTTGAAATAAGTACAATATTGGCTAGTAGAAATACTTAGTTCTAGATTCAACGTAATTATAGCGATAGATAATACTCCTTCATTCTCTTCTTAAATATCAGCAAGGACTGCGCGCATCGGATTGTTAGGGGAAGTGCATTCCACAAACAAACATCATAAAGTAGGACAAGATTGACAAGGACAAGAAGCGAGATCTCAACTATAACTGGGGTGGCTACATCATGAGCATTACACATTGCTTTAGTCTTCTCCATGTTCATTCTGAGTCCAGTAAATCTTCCATCGAGTCTGCAAATCGAAGGTGAGTGCGTGATGTATTCGCCGTTAACATTGATGCCTAATCCTTGCCATCCTAGAAGCTCGAAGGCGTTTTCCAAAATGGCATTAAACAGTTTCGGAGAAATGACGTCTCCCTGCCTGACTGTCACCCTTTTTGAGAGGAATAGCCTTCGAACTCTGCTTCTGTACTCGGACCGTCATAGTGGCGTCATACAAACATTTCAACACTTCGATGTACCGATAATTAATATGGCACCGTATGTTTAGTAGATATGTCAAAATCTTAGCTATTTGAAAAGTCTTAGGTATATCTAATCTCCTCGTACATGGTTAAGTTGACTGCGGGTATCGTGAAGCTGGTACAAATGTATTAGTAACAAATGTAGCGTGTATTTATTAAATTTTTGTTTCAGATTTATTATAGATAACAGTAGATCAAATAAACGCTTTCAGGAATGAAGTATTATAGATTGTGAATTTTTTCGCGTTGTATCGTGTTCGGAATATACAATGTGAAAATGAAAGATTTATTCGTATTATTATGCAAATACGAGGAGCAAATACGAGTACGTCATATATTGACGGGCCTTGTGCGCGATTTTGTACCCCACCCAGAGCAAATATTTATATCATGATATTAGTGTTTGTTCTGCGTCTGGGTGTTAAATATATGTATTTAAGTTGTATATTTGTGATTTACCTGTAGTCTAGCGTTCGTCAGGTCAATGTATGAGATGTTATGGGAATTTATTAATATTACGATACAAGTTAGGAAAAAGTTTATAGATATTTAGAAATTAGATATAAATGTACGAAAAAAAGTTGTATTTGTATTTTGTCCATAATCATCACTTCAGCAATTGAAAGTCCGCTGTTGGATGTAGGCCTCCTCAAGAAAGGGATTATTTTGCTTATAACTACCACGCTGGGCAAGCGAGTGGGTAATCGCAGAGCGTAACTTTCGCAACGAGCATGCTGCTGCCTCTCCCTGCCTCATATATTTGAGCTACACGGTTCCAAATGGATAAACCGCCATCTGTCAGTTCTAGTGTTTTAGTCGCCTCTTACGACACCTGGTGTATATTTTTTATTAATATATATAGTGTATATTTTCTTAATAAAGAGGATTTGTCTATTTTAATTCATAGATTAACCCGAAAAGCATGCTTAAAATATTTTCAAAAATATTTATACCACAGTAATACTTTATTTATTTTAACATTTGTTTTGATACTACCCTATACGTCAGACAATTGTGGCATTTTAGCGGCGAAAAGAACGAACTTTTTGGCAAACCGGCGCTGCCGTCAGTTGCCGGCGTCGGTTAGCCAGCCTTGTTTTATGGCGCGCCGGGATATAGGTCACGCTTGCGTTTGAACTACTGGGAGCTTTTAAGGTATTTTGTTCTATACAAGAAAAATATAATCAAACACTAATACTGATAAATATAAGCCTTATTATTTGTGAGTTACTGGCATAATAGAATAGACCCTACCACTGAATCAGATGTGAGAGGTGACTAAGATATCAAAAACTATAGATGGCGGTATATCCATCTGAAGCAGTGTAGCTCAAATACACAGGGCGGAGATATTTATAGAAAAACCAAAAGCAATAAAAATGTTGTAATAATATATAGAATATATTTATTTATACACAACCAAGTTAATGAACAAACATGCAGTCCGCTTGATAGTAGCGTCTCAGCAGCCTATAGTTGCTCGTAATATCACAAGGATATCACTAGCGGCCTGCCAATTTTAAGACTTGAAGATATTATGTCACATTACCCAGTAATTTTAGGTAGCTACGTCCCAAGTAGGTAAAATATTATTGCAAACTGTATAGGCTTAGCCAGGTCAGTTATATTAGAAGAAGTCTTCGAACACTAATGGTGTCAGAATAGAATGGTATCTCCCCCTGAACTAGGCGAGCGACTGAGGGCGGGGTTATGGTAATGACCGACAGATGGCGGTATATCTACATAAAGCTACTCTTTGCAATTACCACCAAGCCTGCCTATTATGGCAATTATGTGAAAAAGTTCCCTTTTGTCTAAAAATTTCGCCTAAGTACTTTCTACGGCTACTTTGATGATGATCGTTATGAAACTTTAATTCAACCCAGTCAGAAAAATAATTATTAATCTATTTATTAAAAAATTCTTAAATTTCAACTTAAAAACGGTGAAGGAACAGGCTTCTGTTTCATTTTTGAAAAACAAAAAAGCCCGCATGAATTGCTCACTTAATAGCAAACGTCATCGTCTATTCAAAGTGTAAGCGCTCAATGCACGTGAAACTGTTTTCTGAGCCGTCTTTTGTCCATGCCCGTGGTAAAGATATTATTTAAGAAAAATAGTGGGGATATAATGATAAAAGTATAGACAATATATAAACATAATTATAACAAGAATATATATTCGACATTGCAACTATATGCCATGGGGTACTGGCAGAGAAAAATAGTAATTCCTCCTATACCAGGTGCACAGGGTAGATCTCCTTCCCGAAAGCTCTGCAAATGAGTACACGCTACACCCAGCGCGGCGCTTATGGGTGGAATTCCTGATATCTTGGCATCGCCTATGTTGAGCAGTGGACTTCCAAATGCTGATATAATTTCTTGATGATGGTTGGACTGCGGTTGGACTTGAAAGGGTTGAACTGCAATATCCAAAGGAATCATAGTTAGTTATCTCACGGATACAAAAAAGTATACTGAATTCAGATAGATGGCGCGGAATGCCTTTTTAATATTGATCATCACATTGATAGTTCACTGCTGGGCATAGGCCTCCTCAAGAAAGAGGGAATGTTGCCCATAATTGCCGCGCTGTGCAAGTGTGTTGGCAATCGTAAAGCACAGCTTACGCGACAGGGATGCTGCTACCCATTCCTACCCTTTGAATTTGAGCTGAAATATTGTAGATGGATATACCGCCATCTGTCGGTTCTGATACCTTAGTCGCCTGTTACTACTCTGCTGGTACCTAACGGCTGACATTTTTAATATTGGAATGAACTATATATAAATATGTTATCATGAGTAAAGCTGTTTTTGAAACAGTTAACAAAATGGCGGCCTATGGTTACTTAAAAATTATTCGTTTTAAGTTCCACTTGGTGGAATAATGTTACTATTTCTGTAAACTCGAACGCCGTGTAACCTTTGCTTGGACAAAAATCTCGTTTTCCTGAACACACAAAAAATGCAAACAAATTGTTCCGCATTCTCATATTCATTTCAATGTACGTGCGGAATTCATGCATACAGCCTTTTTGCTCGATCGCCTCACCAGATTTCCCCAAAAAAAAAGCTTAACACAAAAATGGGGGAGCTGGGAAGTGGTAACGACGCATTTCCGCTGAGGAATTCGTATTAGCGGGGAGGGTCGTATTATTCCAAGTTTTGCACGTAAAACAAGACAGGTGGCTGTATGTAGCACAAGTTAAGAACACAAGCGGAAAAAATATTTAATATCATTACCATATTAACTTAAAATAAATCACAGTCATCATCATATGGCTGGTTGTATGCGGCCTGTGTCTAGCGCGTTCCTGCGGTTTTAGTCTGATCGTCTGTCCATCTTGCGGGTGGACGCCTTACGCTACGCTTGCCGGTACGCGGTCTCATATCAAATCATCTCATATTATATATTTCTTAAATCACAGTAATAAGAATTAATTTGCTTTAGTTATAAATAAATAAAAATAGTATAAAAAATACGAAAAACACGCTTTTAAAACACAACAAACTAAAAAGAACAAAATACTTGATAAAAAATACTAGTAGTGTTTTAAAAATATCGCGGGTTGCTCGGTTTACAAAAAAATGTGGCAATATAAGCTTGTATTTTCAGTTTTTCATATCATATTTTATTTTTCACTTTTTAGTTGGGTTTGTTATTAAATGATATTTAATACATAAATATTTAAGCTGGAAGTTAGGTAGACGGTACGCATGCGCAAGCTGCGTAGATTCACTTGGTCTTTGAAAGATTTTCTTTCATCCTGAGGATAATGAGATAATCTTATCGAAATGTTGTATTTGCACCGATTCTTGATATGTGTCCATCAAAGGGGGTTAAAATCAACACTGAATGTGTTACAAATATAACCACAAACATATTACTGAAGCAAATATAAAGTGTGTAAAGAGAAATGGAACCCAATTGAAAGAAAGCTTCCAGACAAGGAAGTCATGTTTGTGAAAATTGTTTTGAACTGAAACCAGGCCTAGAATACCGGCTGAGTAAATTACCTCTATATTACCTCACTCTACCAGGTGTTGTAAGAGAAATTTATAATTACTTTTTTAACCATCCACCAAAAAAGGCCTATTCTTAACTTCATTTCAAATTATTAATAATAATTCTACTCTACCCTTACGCTAAGGCCTGGTTTAAAAAACAACGTTCACCAACATGATTTTGTTGTCTATAAATTGGCTTCCAGCCGTTCTTCTAGGGTTTCCTTTTGGTTCAATTTCTTTTTTACTTGTTACTTAAGTTAAAGGGGTTCAAATTTTCATTGCTGTTATTTATTTTATCAAAAACTGACGGCGTGATTTTAATTCAGTCGCAGTATCAATATAAATAAAATCAGAAAGAAAGGAACTTTATTTCTTGTATATTTTTTTAAAGCGTGTAATAAACACCAAGTATTAAATTACGTATGTTTGTCTTAGTACACGATTACTTTTCCTCTTGTTTTGTCAGCATGAGTAAATGTTTGTTTGTTTTTTACAATTTCGGATTTGTCGATAGTCTCTGATGTTATCCAGGATAAAGACTATCTGTATCACATTTCACACAGTCACATATTTGCTAATTACTAAATTCTAACCATAAGGAACGGTATGCCTACAACCGCTGAAAAATACTAGATGCAGGCCATACAATCAGCCTATGTCTAGAAGTGAACGTTCTATGACCTGATGTGATGATGATGATGAAATGTGTTGGCTGTTGAAATTTAATAATGTACAAGAACAATATGAATGAATTCTGAAAGCCCTACTTTTTGAAGTCACATCTGTCGCATGAAGTCGCGTATGTTAATCGCTTTTATATACAAACTCTCATAAGTACATCACTTAAGCCGCACCCACAAATACAGCACGAGACTATTCCTCAAAGGGTCAGGAGCGGATAAGGCACTGACAGCGCAGCGATTTTTAACTCATCCCATCGCGCCATTTGTATTTGTAATAAATTACAAACGGCGAAATTTGTAAGGGTTTTTGTGATGAATTTAATATCACTGATAAGATAGTCAGGATGAGTTTAGTCTGATAATGACAACGCCCGCTTAAAAACAAAATAATGCTGCGCTTAATTATGGCGTCCCTCGAAAATAACTGAGGTGAAAAGTGATACTTAAAAAAATATAACCCCACCAAAAATACCGTAGATCTAAACAAATACATGTTTTGACTGATCTAAAACCATTAATTATACTATTTTAAATATATGTATATATTTACATAACATCTCAAACATTGACCTGTTTCCGTGGTAAGTTGCTTAAAACACTTGTGTTATGGACATCAGATAATAGAGGAATCACCAAAATAATACTTAAATACATATTTTAACACCCAGACACAGGACAAACACAAATATCATCATATAAATATGTATAGGAGATCTAACCCACGACCCTTGGCGCATGAAATAGGATGACCACCATCTTCTCCATCGGGCCCGTAAAATAAATATAATCCACTGTAAATCTTTGTGTACAATAAAGAATATATGTTTTTATTATGATTTCACGTAAAAGGTGCTGTTAATATTTTTAAAATGAACGTCGTATTGAGGGATCGCTGAAAGATGCGCTGGGGGAACAAGAAAGAAATAAAAAACAATTTTATACTATTTCTATTATTGCAACATTATAATTATTTTATTAGTCATATCTAGGAAATGCATAATAATACGTAAAAATAATTATAAATTTTTTCAATGGATGGTATGATCACCAACCATTCAAGTGAATACCACCACACTATGTGTCTCCACTTACTCAGTAAGTGAATACTAAAAGATATTGAAGTAAAAATAAACCGAAGAAGAAATACTGTTTTACAGCTTTAAAGGGCTATTTAATATGCATAAATATATTTCGTTGTGTTAGACGTATATTGCTTGTGGTAGACGTATTTGTAATTTTATGAGTCTAATTAAATTATAAATATGGTTTATTAATTATATTGTTCCAGTATTTGAAAAGAAAAAGTAGACTAGTAAATGTTAGAAAATATGTATTATACAAATGTTTTATATATAGGCAAACAGAATGTTAAGAATCACCGGCTTGTGACTAAAAGCAAGCGGTAATGTTTCCGTAACACGGCACCTTCGTACCGGCATTAGTTTGCCCGCCCTTTGTGGAACACCCACGACCTTTCTCATTCAGACACAAATGAAGGGACCGGCTTCTTTCATCGAGAATCTTGAACGTATTTAATTACCTACTGTTGTTAAACGGTCATGTTCTCGGAGAATCGCAAACTACTCCTTCATTCTGTAATTTTATAATAGACAAGCTGCGTCCCGCGGTAACCCGCGTAAAGGTGTAGAACTTTATTACTTACATTTCTCACCCCTTTTACCCCCTTAAGGGATGATTTCAAAAACATACTTTATAATTCCTTCATGACTTTCAATGAATAACCTATATACAGAATTTCATTTGAATAACTTCAGAAGCAACTAATTTTTGTACTAAATTTGCAGTTCCCTTTGGTGGTGAGATTTTCAAAAATCCTTTCTGGATATGTCAGTCAGTCAGCTTATCCATTCATATATATATATAAATGCTATATTCGTAAAGGTTGATATAAAAATACTAATAACCTTTTACAGGTGACCTGTTCAATACTAGACTTTTAATAGTACAATAATGTCGCAAAAACTTTTAACAGCCTTCCCCACTAATATTTAAACTGTGAATTCATATGGCTATACCACAGGAATATTTTCAGCAACTATTAATCTTATTCAGATATTGTGGACTCTGAGGCGTTTATGAGGTGCCACATTTTTTCAATGGTGCTGCAATTGACGTTCAGAAATAGATGTTGAAGACGTATACGTCTGCAAAGATTGTCTATATAGTTACCTTAATCTCATCTTCTTCAGTATTCCGCTAATCAGCAGTACATATGTAGAGAAATAATATTTCTCTAATTTTGAATTTTGCCGCGCTTACTACATTACCAATGACATTGACAACAGACAAGCGCTAGAGTCTGAGGTCAATGGTCAGTTGAGAGGTTATGGAAAAAATAGCATTGTATTAGATTATTGTGATAGATTTTATTGCTAGTTAATTAAAATAGATAAATAAGAATAATTGGTAGAAGAATAAACTTTAATTGTCGTTTCTTCGTTTTCAGGTAAAGTTATAATAATAGGGCAGTTAAATAAGTTATCGTATTTGTAAGAAACTAACGAAATAAAACTTCGTTTTCAGAAGCAACGCATGAGTTTATTTTTACCTAAAATTGAAGGATAACCGATATACATATCTTAGTATTAACCTTTTTTTTTTCGGACGAACCTAATGCTGGACTACTCAGACGTCAATTCCAGCGCCACCGAAAAAGAGGGCGGGGCCTCTCATAGCGATGCAATGCGATATACTACGGTCACGTAAGCGTCTATAGAAAACTATTACATGAACCTTATGATTGCTTGCCATTCATTAATATATTAGTCATAGAAAGTCCATTGTTGGACATAGACCTCCCCAAGATAGGAGGAGTTTTGCCCATAATTGCCCCGCTGGGCAGGCGTGGTGGTAATCGCAGAGCGCAGCTTTTGTCCAAAGAATCTCCTTTCTTGGAGAAGCTTATGTCCAGCAGTGGGCTTCC
The DNA here is from genome assembly GCA_020976665.1 of Heortia vitessoides. NCBI lineage: Eukaryota > Metazoa > Arthropoda > Insecta > Lepidoptera > Crambidae > Heortia > Heortia vitessoides. The sequence continues at coordinate 18,255,187 of JACJUM010004390.1, forward strand.
AATGGCTGGTGTGATGATGGTATATTTTTTTTATAAATATTAAGGCTTAAATTAATTTCATATAATAGAAGGTTTTATGGTTAACTAGATTAATTTCATATAGTAGAACTTTATCTATACTAATATTACAAAGCGGAAGAGTTTGTTTGTTTGTTTAAACGCGCTAATCTCAGGATCTACTGGTTCGACTTGAATAATCATTTTTATGTTAGATAGTCCATTTATAGAAAAGGCTTTAAGCTATATAAATTTACGCTGAGATCAATAGGAGCGAAGCGTCAGTAAGAAATGTTGCAAAAAATTATTTACATTTGAGTTATTTTCGTCGCATGCGCTGCATAAACGGTTTAAGTTATTCAAAAACTATGTATGAAAAAAATATTCCTTAATGAAAAAAATAGTATATGTCTATCTCTCAAGATTTACTCATAATAATATTATTTGTCGAAGAAGGCTTGCTAGCATTATCAAGCAAGCAAGCAGGCCGCGCGGCGGCGGGTGAGGGGGAGGTGGGCCTCGCCCCACCGCCGTGCTTGCCACTACCACTCGCGAGTGTATCTTTGCGAGGTACCATTCCGGCTCCCTACGGAACGGTTGAATACAGCGTGATTTATTTTAAACAAAAGTAAAACTATAATTTATACCGAAATACTTTGACCCATTATTTTAAAAACATTACTTTTTTACATATTATTTAAAAAAAATCTTATTACCGATTATACAATAACATAAACCAACGTGAGCAATCAAAAAATAATCTCATCTCACGCGATTATGATATCCCAGTTAAAAATAACTGGGATATCATAATCGCCATGTTACTTTTACAAAACTAAATTATCATAAAATTACTTGCCCCTTACTTGGTCTATGAAAAATGGTCCGCGTCCCCGCAGTGAGGGGGTCCCCTTAACGAGGTCTATTTCCTTCGATTCGGGACCCCTGTCCTGCGCCGTTAATGCTTTCGGAAGGGATCGCTAAACTTTGTTAGCGATTTAAAGGGCATTACTGTATGGGTTCCACTTATATGGATTTTAATAAAGACTTTGGGCTATTAATAACACACAGGAATGAGAAGCCTTGGTAATAGACGAAATATTCTATGAGCTTATTTGTCGATATCTGGTTTTTAATTTGCTTTTACGAAGATTTGCTGTAGTTTTAGACAAATAGAAGCTGCCCACTGTACTCTTGTTGGAAGAATAAGACAGTAATAGAAATTGCTAGGTTATTTGGTTTGATTTGACTAGGTCACAAGGTTGGTCAGTTGTACCATTAGCTACGACAATTGTTTAACATATTACGCGTCTACTTATGCGATGACTTTGAATGCTTATGCACCAGGTTATAAAAAATAATATTTCAATTCATATCATTATTTCATATTAATTGTATCCTTTCTCTTCTAAAGTCTTTTACTTGACACTTCTAAATCTTTTACTATAAAAAATAAACGATGAAATACGCTTTCTCTTATTATCAAAAAACATCGGAATAAATTTGCAATAAAAAGAGCCTTATGCATTCTCTTTTCTTTCGATGATTCAATAAAATTACCTCTCTTCATATCACATATCTTTATTTATAAAGATTTCGTGTCACGGTATTTGTCTGGAAAGAACTTTTAAACACATTTCAATTAATTAATTAAAATCGCAATATTTTATTCATGGTTAACATGTAAGTTTATAAGACAGGAAAGTGTTTGTCGTGTTAGCTATTAATATGTATTGCATATATGTGTACGTCTGTCTATATGTATATATGTGTATATAAATAATTGTATCAGTTTGCAAGTATCAAAATAAACATGAAGTCAAACAAGTATTTGGTCTGCTTGATAATAAGCGTGACTGAATCCAATAGACAATCACGTCATCACAAAGATATCACTAGCGTGTCGCCAACATTGTGATACAATGTCACATTTACCCAATAATTTCACTGCCTCTCTCACCCTTCAAATCAAAACATTGCAATTCGAGCACTGCTATTTGGCGGTAGAAATAGGTAAGAGTGAGGTACCAATACAGACGACCTTTGTAAGGTCTACCTCTAGTAAAGTAACTGAGTGTGATTTATAAATTTAAGAGTGAACATATCTTTTTTATTAGTCGTTTTTCTTATTAATTTTAACATAATACTTTGAAGAGTTCATAGGATTAACAGACAGACAGCCAAAGAAGTGATTCCACAAGCATCTCTACACAATATAGTACCTCAAAATACCATCGATGTAAATTATTTATTCGCAAACTCTTTCAGAACTTGGATGATTGTTCTACAAAGTAATCGTGGACCAGAACTTGTAGTGAATAAATTCGATTTATCTCACTTACGGAACTATTGTCTTGTTTGTATGCGGATTAGGTACGAACTTGTGTTAAAGTTTACAGAATAGCTTTGTTATATAAAGCAACTCAGACTTCTCCCTGCGAAGTATTTTCAATAATATTATATGCTAGCTAAAACCGACCCACGTTCAACGGCCACGTTATTTTAGGTAAATACTGCACTCTATATCAGTCGGTTCACTTGTATATTATTTTAATTATCAATTATATTGTAGCTGCTTGAAGAAGATTAGCTTCAAAATTAAGTTAATTTTTTTTGTTGAGAAAATGCTTTTAGATTGTAGACGATTTTATGGAAGCGGGCATTGCTTTTAAAATTGTTATCATACCAGCCATTAGAAGTTCACTGCTAGACATAGGCCTTCCCAAGAAAGGGGAAATTTTGCCCACAATTGCCGCGCTGGGCAAGCGTGTTGGCCATCGCAGAGTGCAGCTTATGCGACGGGGATGCTGCGGCCCATCTTCGCCCTGTGTATTTGAACATATTACATGGGGATGTACTATTTTACTCTGCTGGTAATATGCTGTCTTTTTGAGACCGAAGACAGCTTAAACAGCAGTCAAATTTTATAAAAGTTGTTTTGCCTTTGAGATGTGACATCAGTCACATTTTCACGTCTATGTAGAGAACATAATTTTAAAATAACTCCGCAACAATACCACGCGTGATGTGCGAGGCGAGCGAAAGGAAGCGACGATAGCTGGTTGGTATGCTTGCTCAAGGAATGACGTAGCAATACTTTTTATAAAAAGTAATATTTACTCGAACGGAGTCACGGGTATATATATACACACAATTATATTCATTATTCCAAAAAAACCCGACTTTATTACATTCTCAAATATATTGAACAAGATTTTTTCTAAGATAAATCTAAACACTGACACAACCATCAATCATGAGGTGCGTACCAATAATTCTGTAGCGGTCTAAATTCACATTAAAACAGAAATAGAAAGAGTGTTTAATTTCTTTTCCAATCCCGTTGGAACGTGACGGCTTGTGCCCGATCGTTTGCCCTTAACACGCCGTTTGCGGTCGCCGGGTTAAGAGCCGAGTAGTGTGAATTGATTATAGAGTATAAATATATAAAAATACACTGCACAAGCGACAAATTGCGAATTTGTGGATAAACCAAAAACGGGCTACCACGATGAACAACAAGCATCACATTTTCTAACATTCACACGTTAAATACTCATAGGAACTACTTTTCTAACTAACTTTAAGCCTGATTTATTTGACTTTATATTATCACAAAAAAAACTGTGACATCGAAAAGAAATGTGAAAATTTTAGAAGCCATGTTTAAAAGTCGTTAAAAAATTTGTTCATCAAGTATCAATTTCGTTTATCCATTAATTATTATTTTCCTACCTATGAAACAACCAAGGCAGGATATCCCTTAATGTACTAGTAATGTTACCACTCTTTGTTCCCTGTACCCACCCTGTTTCACGGCATAACTGATGCTTGTAGTAACAAAATAAACAACATGTTACATCAACTTAATATGTCAGAAAATTTGCAAAAACAATTTTTTACGTCCTACCTAAAGCAAGCTTACTCGCCCTTATTGTCGCCTCCCTTTGCACGCCTCGCACGTCACGCGCCATTTTGTTTCGGAGTTATTTTTTTAAATTATAATCTCCCGTAGACGTGAGAATGTGACTGATGTTACAATTCAAAGGCAAAACGATTTTTATGAAATTTGGCATATCGACGGCTTGAACTTGACATACCAGTATGCTGTCTTTAGTCTCAAAAAACTTAGTCTTATATCAAGTTCTTCTATGATAAAGTGAGCCTTTTGGGGCGCAATATTCAAGTCTTCATGTACGGAAAGTAACAATATAAAAATTCAATTATGTTTAATATAGTTTATTAAACGTAAGGGAAGTAAGGGAAGCGAAAGAGGTATGCCAAGAAGCTAAAATACCCATAAGTCAGAGAATCTGCATCGCACTTACATATTTACGAAACTCCGAATTTCCTTAAAAATATACGACGATATTCCGTCTCATAACTGTCAGGGCAGTAGCTTAGGTACCTGACTCCACATTGAATTTACAATATTACTCTAAAGACCCTGATGACCCTCGATCTTGAGGACTAAAAAAGTCATCTAAGACATTAATATATATAATATATAATTTAATTAGGCCCACCTTAAACCAGTCTGCTTACACCAAACCAGTCATAAAACTAAGTTTACTGCAGGTTTATTACTCAGAATGGAACCAAAAAAAAGCTGGTGGTTATAAAGCTTCCAAGAACACCACTTATACAGTAGTTGGCGCTAATGGAACCCGCTAACAAACCATTGTCTTAAAGTTCAAGTAAATCAGTTCAATTCCAAGAAGTTTTGTCGTTGATATAAATAATCTTTAACGCAATAGTAAGCATTGGATATAAGTTGTATATTAGTTTTGTTTGTATTTATATTCTTATTTTATTTTATTTTTTGCATCAATTTGGTCCGTTTTGTGCTTTGTGCTTTTGGTTTTATTAATAATTCTCCTTAGCATTTAAGTCCGCCATATGTACATCGTTTTATATATGTGCAAAAAGTTATATAAAGAAATCTATGACGATGATAAAATGTTATTTTTGACCAGTTTGATATATGTTGTCAGTTTTTGTCTCTAAGACGTCTAGTGGTTTTTTAACATTAAAAGTAAACATAACATTATTAACATTAATAAAAAATAATAGTCGTAAGACTTCCGATACGTAGACAATAAAAAATTAAACGCATTAAAGCCGAAGGTTGGGAAGAATATTCATTAAACGGAATAAACGGTAGTAAATATACCTAGACCTACCTACTATAAAAAGCTTTATTTTTGTCTAGTCAAAGGAAATAGTTCATATTCAATATGTATGGTAAATAGTCAATAGAATTGGCATTTTGGAAATAAAATTGTATTCCTTTATTAGACGAACCCTTTTTTCAATAAACAATATAAAACAAAAGCAAAATTCAATATGACGAAAAATAACATGACTCAATAAGGCGATAGATTCAATTTGAGACTTCAATGAGAAAAATTAATTTATTATAATTTAAAATTACTATTGTTAAAGGTTTTACAACGTGGTTTATTGGTATGTGACTTTTTACATTTATTTCAATAACCATTTGCATCATTTTGAAAAGATTTTCTTAAACCGTTTTCAAGATATCATCTGATAATATTATTATGAGTAGTGAACGCTTAATGCGGACACACGCCGTGTGGTACCGGCACAGTAGATAATAGTAACTTCTCCTGTGTCGTAAGAGGCGAGAGAGGTACCGAAACCGACAGATGGCGGTATATTCATCTGAAGCAGTGTAGCTCAAACACAACAGAGCGAGCATGGCAGCACTTCGGCAATTATGGGCAAATTCCCCCTTTTTGGGGAGGCCTTTGTCCTGTAGTGAACGTTTCACGGCTGCAATAATGATAAATATTGACGTGAAAGTAGATATCCACATTGAAGCTTTCAATTTATTTATAATTCTCCCTCGGTGTTGATGTAATTACTTTAAAGCCGTGTTTAAGATATATTCTTAAAACTAAAGCATGATGTTATTCAAGCTTCTTCAAGGCTCTACAAAGGCCGTAATGAGGGCAAGCCCTGTCTGGGTACCGTGAGGAAATGGTAGTCGTTAGAGGCTTCACTGTTATTCATAGAAAAAACTCTTTTGATATTTCTACTCGCTAATATTGTGGTGTGGGTTATTTTTACTGAATTTTCTTTGGCTTTTTTCAATAATGGCTCTCTTTTCTTTTACATTCTTTTTTGTTTCTAAACGATGTACATATTTTGAAGAGTGCGATAAAACTTATTTTGTCCTTTGTAAACTTTTAGATACAAACATATTTATTTATATATTAATTAATACTATAAACTATTTGAAAACTATAAATAAATAAAAAAATATCAAGTTAGTGTAACCTTCAAATCCTGACA
>JACJUM010004390.1:18269050-18283418 GCA_020976665.1 Heortia vitessoides
TATTTAGTTAATGACGAGATTAATTGGAGACGTAAAATACTTATTCTATATTTAGCAAAAAGTTCGTTGCACGGATTTTCTTGTTAAGCTTTTGTTGGCAATACCAGAGCTAATTTACCCTTCACCGTAATCCCATTAACCACTTAGTGGAATGTTTTTATTTTCTGGGACCTAATGCTAAACCAGTCAGACGTAAGTTTCAGCGTCACCTCTGAAATGAAACGTACCGCACATTTCTCTTCATTGATCAACACGAAACGTAGATGCTCGCTCAGAAGTCACATCTATTAATCAAGGTATTACTATAGGTACATGTACTAAGATTTAAATAAATTACTATCTTGCAACAGTTGGCGCTGCCGTTGATTTTTTTCAAGATTTCACCTTGACGGAGAAGTATTAATCATACACAACGGTTAAACAAAGGTCGCCCTAAGAAAGGGGGAATTTTGCCCTTAATTACTGCGCTGGGCAAGCATGTTTTTAATCTCTGAGCAGAGCCTAGCGCCGAGGATACTGCTGCCCACCTCCGCCCGGTGCATTTGAACTACACTGCTACGGATCGATTTACCGCCATCTGTCCGTTTTGGGTACAGGTGAAGGTGCTATTCTACTCTGTATGTACCACATAAGAATATAACAAAGAATTGTTACATACATCATCGCCAGTGTACCATCGGGGTAGGCAGAGCTTATAAATCTCCACTTGCCAAGTACTTGGCAAACCGTCCTCGCTTTTTTTAATCGCAATAGTCCTTTCATACATCCTCGTTTATTCTAGATATTTCTGACGTGGTCCTTCTTTAATACCCCTTCTACCTGATTAAGATATGTTCGCCTAGTTCGTCCTTCAGCAAATCTTCTATTCACTTTCGTTCTATATATTTGTGCAATTATTTTAAATTATTGATATAGAATATAAGAGATGGATTTCTGCAGAGTAGAATTGATGGCGTTATGGCAATAGATGGCGTTATACTGTTTCGGGTGATATTGTCTGTTAGTTTAAATGCAACAAAGCGAGGATGGGTGTAAGCATTCCTGTTACATAGCGATTGCCACCACGCCTGTCCAGCCAACTGTGAGAAATTTTCCCTTTTCTTAGGGAGGTCAATATTCAGCAGTGGACCCTGCTACGATGATGATGATGATGATGATAATGATGATGATATATATGTAGATTTGACCAAAGAAGCAACTCAAAGCAAAAAAATATGCTATATATTCCTTTCCAGCAACATTCTTCGTCTAACCACCTAATCTTCTTTTTTAACCCCCGTTATTATTTATTCACTACAAACTCATCTGTGTTTATTTAAAAAGCCAATCACCAGTACAGCAAAATAGTTTATTTCTAAAAGCAAACAGTAATTTTAAACTTAACCCTATTTACTTGTTAGAAACAAGTTTATCGCAAGCTATATTCCGAGTAAAGCTTTTGTTGTATAACCTGGTACCAATAAACCGTTTATCCGGACCCTATTCAGCAATTGCTACCTGTTTCTCTCAAGCTGCCGCGTCCGCAGCTAGAGTCAGTCCATTCACCGTATGTACGCTCTTGTATCAGGTTTGCCAATTTGTTTGATTGCTCTATTGTGCTTAATATTTCTCTGCAATATGCAATAGAAAAACAAGGAATCCTAACTACTAGCTGTAGCGCTTGACTTCGTCTGCATACCCTTGCCACAGTTGAATACAATGTATCGCCCGCCGGCCATCGTCGCTCACCGCCTAGCACGTCGGCTTTTTTGCGGAGGTATTTTAAACTTCTGATATCTCCTATGACCGAGACTCCCTTGTACCAGGCGTCGTAAGAGATGACTGAGACACCAGAACCGACAGAGGGCGGTATATCCATTTGATACAGTGTAGTTCAAATGCGTGGATGTAAATCAAGGCGGGGATGAGCAGCAGCATCCCCGTCGCGAAAGTTGCACTCTGGGATTGCCAACGCGCTTGCCCAGTGTGGCAATTATGGGCAAAACTCCCCCATTCTTGGGGAGGCCATGTCCAGCATTGGACTTCCAATGGCTGGCATTATGATGATGATACGAGTATCTCCTAAAGGGTTAATTGAAATCTAGTTATGTCAACGGTAATATATTTTTCAATTGAATACATGTACACGAATACATATATTAATCCTAATATCATAATCATAAACCATCATCGTTAAAAATACACTAATTTCGATCCAATTTTATACCATCAGTGAATGTTTATACCATCAGTAAATTTTTGCGTCCCTTAAAGCATGTAGTGCACGCAACGGTAACTCTTAAAATGGAAATATTTTATCCCGTTTTTTTGCAACATTTTCTATAGATGCAGTGCTCGTATTGATAACAGTGTGATCATAGTATTATTCTAAGTGAACTATCTAACACTGAACAACAACAATTCGGCCTAGTATTCCTCGAAATTGGCGTGTTCAACCTAACAAACTCTTCAGCAATCATCATCATTGTCATCATCTACTGTGAGACGTCTCCGGCCTCCGTAAGTAATTTCTTAGTTAATTTCTTATAAGACCGGTTGTATGCTGTCTGTGTTTTACAATTGGCCTTCTAAGCCAATTCAAATTCAATCAACGAGCTACGGAGAGGCAATGCTCGAAGTCTCTTTGTGCGATAGAATCAGCAATGAGAGCATTTGTAACAGAATCAAAGTTACAGGCATTGTCCGGCGGTTTAGTAAGTTGAAGTGATAGGGGGCAAGGCACTTCGTAGTCAGAACCGATGGCTAACGAAATCGTAAGGTTCTTGAATGGAGACCAGCTGCAAGCGCAGCGTAGAGCGTCCGCGCACAAAATGCTATGAGTATACAAATGTGCAACTGTTAGCAGGTCTGGTGCAACTTTTTTTAACCTTATTAATTGATTTACTAACGTTCATACGAATTACGTTTACAATTAATAATAACACTAAAAGAACAATTAGAATGTTTACAACTGAAATTTCTTGAAGAATCTACGGAACTAGTAACTATTCATGATTGACTGACCATGGCGCAGTTGGTAGTAATCTTATCTTGTGCGCCGAAGGTTGTGAGTTTCATTCCCAACCAGGACAAATATTTATATGATGATATGGGGATTTGTTCTGTGTTTGGGTGTTAACAATGTGTATTTAGGTATTAAATGTGTATCTGGGAAGTGTTTTTACAAGAGATGGAAAGTATGAAAAAGATATTGAACGGAGAGTAAATGCTGGAAATAGTGTCAATGGAGCCTTACATGATTTTATAGTCCGCCAAAATGTGTCAAAAAGGGTATGACTGGCTGTTCATAGAGGTGTCTAACACTAAAATATGGTAGTGAATTCTGGGTATGGCAGATGAAGCACACAAATAGAATAAATACTATTGAAATGAGAGCACTTTGAAGTATGTATGGTGTGAGTTTGAGAGCCAGATTTAAGTATAGTGTGATATGAGATCGTTGAGGTGTAAAAAATGATGTTGTGACAACAATAGAGAAAGAAATATAAAGATGGTTTGGGCATGTAGAAAGAATGGATGAAAGTAGAATTACTGCACAATTATATAGAGCGAAAGTGAATGGAAAAATTGGTATAGGATGATCTAGGCAAACATATCTTAACCAGGTAGAAAATGTATTAAAAAAGGGCCAGGTCGGTTACCAATAATAAAGGAGCATGTATAAAAGGATTACTGTGAGTAAGGGAAGCAAGAGAGGTATGCCAAGATAGTAATGATTCAAGATCCTTAGTCTCTGCCTACCCCAATGAAACACAGGCCTGATATATTTATGTATATTTGAGATTCTTCTGTTGCCTGAAGTCTGTAAAACAAATGCTTTGACCTATCTCGAATTCAGGTCAATCTATGAGATGTTGTGTGAATTTAATATTTATTGTGTAAATTATTATTGCAGTAAATAAACTTAGGGTGTATTAGCGTAACATCAGCTAGGCATGCAATGGAGTTAGTCAAAGAGGTACTTGCTGAGTGAGCGTAGATATCCTAAACTATTCAATAGCTTACTAAGACGTGAGTGAGCTGGGGATCAACACATTGCGTCACACCTGCGGACGATATTTGATAGACAGTTACTGTGCTATTTGGTATAAAATCAAAATATCCGTGAAATAGAATTGTGGTAACAATATTAAATGCTTTGTATATTTGCAATAATGAAAACTCAAAAACTGCTAAAAAATAAAAAAAAATAATCAAAAGTTACATAAAAAGCAAATTAGCTTTATTTTATATCCATTTTATGACGGAAAAGGGACTTATGCGGGAAAAATTGAGAATTACTAGTAATAAATAATCAAATTATTTATTCATTTTGATAGGCTCGATGGCACTGTTGGTAGTGATTCTGTCTTTTGCATCAAAAGTTGTGGGTTCGATTCCTACTCAGGAAATATTTATATGATGAAATTTTTTATTGATCTGGGTATTTGAATATATTTGTATTTGAATATAATATAAGTGATTCCACCGTTGTGGGATATCCATAACACCACTGCTTTGAGTGACTTAGCTAGGACTCAAGAACGTATAAGATGTGGTATGAATATTAATTAATTTATCTAGCCGTTAAACTTCCACTGCTAGATTTAGGCCTCCCCAAGAAAAGCGGAATCTGCCCATAATTGCCGCGCAGAGCAAGCGTGGTGGCAATCGCAGAGCGTAGCTGTAGCAGTTGATTGATACTGCATTGGGTGGGTATACCGTCTTCTGTCAGTTTCGGTAACTCAATCACCTAACTGGTAACATACGATTACAACATTGTCGACTTCGTTGAAAGGTACACGAGACTAGCTACCTATAATGGGGCTATTAAATTTTAGGAAGGCCTAGGTATTGTATTTTAGTATGTGATGATCATTATCATGATACCTTAGCGATGCTACTGACTTTAAATGGTGAGCTATTAATTTTTAGTTGCAGTATAAAATGTCAGGATTTTCAGTCAAGGTTTCGACTCGCATGCCTAAAAACCAATAAACTTCCCATCCAAAACGATTCAGCGCTCATGCGAGAGCTATGAATACAGCAGCTATTTCTCTCACGTCGCCCCGCGAGAGTGTTGACGCGAAAACTGTTTCACGTAGTTTATTTATAAGGTTCGGAGTCAACGCAAATGACTTGTAAGTCTCTCAAACGAAACGTTGCATTGAATGTAAACAAAACTAAATTCACAGCCAACTAATATAATATTTAGAGTTGTAACTAGTTTGAAATTCAGAATCTATTTTAGCGCGGATGTTTGAGGCATTCATATTGTAATGCTGTACGACCATTTTTGTGTTAACTTACACAATCCAATTCTGATCTGCGTGTTGCGTAATAAAACTTTTAAGTCTATTTGTTAAATTAATTAAATTTGTTCGAATGAACTGATACATTTATTACACGATTTCATAAATTTACGTGTTCAATGCGTTTAATAAAACTACTGGTACATTTCATGAGCTATAAAAAGCGTTTTTTTACTCACTTTTTAGTGATGCAGATGTTATATGAAACTTCTAAGGTTTTATGTTTACCAAAAAGATATTCACTTTATTATTGTCGATTTGTATGATTTGATTGTAATTTCTTATGTATTAAAATTGGAAATAGGATGCTAAATATTACCTTTGTAATAATACTTAACACTTTCCTCACAGTTTTTCGGATACCTTTAATTATGGTTATCTTTATATATATAAAAAGAGAAGCCTATCAGGCCTAAACTCTCAGGCTTAGAAACTTAAAATTATAGCGTAGAGAAGCACTAAGAAAGATTATTATGATTACCTACTAAAGAGGTAAAACGTAGGTGCAAAGTTAGTACAAATGAATTACATTATAAAGGTTTATGAACAAAAGTCATAGAACACTGAAAATAAAGAAAAAGTAAAATATTAAAAAATATAAATATTAAGTGAGTAAACAGGGGGATGCATAGTTATTAGAACCGTTAAATTTAACGCAGGTGATCGGCGGGTTGCTACTAGCATCATATAAATAAAAACCTAAAGCCATTTAAAAAAAAGTACGAAATATTTTACTAATAGTTTCCTAATTTGATTGTTAAATTAAATGTATTTCTTTTATATACTAAAAGCAACTTAATGTAGGTATTATATTTGTGTTGTTGTTTCAAAGACAGATTAATGTATGATACAAAAATTTTTTTGAATCATTTTTAGTAGATAAGTAACAATATTTTTTAAGACATTGATTTTTTAGATTTCTAAAAAATATAACAAGAAAGATACTACTGTGGAGTATATTATCGATCAGAGCCATTCCAGAACATATTCCGACTGGATATACCGCCATCTATGGTTCCAGCCCTGCTCTTAGGCAGGTTAATATTATTAAAAATGTATTATTTTCACTTTGTAAAATATATTTTTTAATCTATATCAATGATAAAAGCCCCATTATTAATAGCCAGGTCTCAGTAAGAGCCGCTTAAAAAGATTTAATTACAGATGTCTTTTTGCGTTGAATAGATAACCCAGATGTTCGCTGTCTGAAAATTTAATTTCGCAGCGGAACGGATTTTTTACATTCTATCAAATTCCCATTTCTAATTTTAAATGCCATTGTGTAAACTAAAGTAATATGAATTAAATACTGTTTATAGAGTACATAACACTCAACTGATATATACTGCTTGGTATGTAAGTCCTTCTAAATATGGAAGTACAACAGGTAAAGGTTTATCATACCAGCCATTGGAAGTCTACTGCTGGACACAAAGCCCTCCAAGAATGGAGGTACCTCGCTCATAATTGCCACGCTGGGCAAGCATGTCGGCAATCGCAGAGCGCAGCTATCGCCTATTCCCGCTCTGTGCATTTGAGCTACACTGTTTTGAATGGGTATACCGCCATCTGTCGGTTCTGGTACCCTAGTCACCTCTAACGACACCTGGTACAGTGGCAGGCACTATTCTACTATGCCGGTACCTCATGGCAAGTAAAGGTTAGTTGGAAAATATCAACTGCTTGGGATCCTGACATATATTTGATCAAGAACTAAAACTAACATTACGTCATTGCCAGATCACAAGATATTGTTAGCACCTACTGCGTATGTAAGTACACGAAAGTTAAAAATCATTAACAAAAATTAGTGAGGGAAGTTATTGTATACTTTCAATCTATGACATAACATCCTTTTTAAATTTTGATAACGGAAGCCAAAATATAGCCAAAATAAAAAGTTAGAAAGCTTTTGCACAAAAGACTTATTAATATTACAACCTTGTGAAACAATAACAATAAAAAAAATTACGGATTATACACATTGCTTTGTTTGTTTTAATTTGTTTTTCACTCAAGACTCTGAACTTGCACAGCGTTTTTGTAGCTAAATCATTATCGTAACTAAGTGAAAGCTTTCTATGACGACCTTATCCTTATATAAATCTCATGCATTAAGTAATTGTTCGAAAACGAGTTTGCGAACAGACAAAGGTTAACTTCCTCTTTCCGTTCTCCAATAATGCAAACCTAAACCGTATATAACCGTATCCGTTAATAATTTTTTCTGATAAATACAAATGTTCACGCTCTCGCTGCTCTTCTGTTTCAGTGAACCTAATGCTGAACAATATTCCAGTACTACCGGTAGGGAGAGGGGGCGACGCCGCTCGTTATTGAGCGATCCTATGACAATCCAGCCGTGGAGTACCGGCAAAGCAAAATAATACTTCCATCTGAACCAGGTGTCGGAAGAGGCAACTAAGGTTCCAAAACCGACAGATGGCGGTATATTCATCCGAAATAGTGTAGCTCAAATGCATAAAGCGGGGATGGTTAGTAGCGAGCGCGGCAATTATCGGCAAAATTACCGCTTTCTTGGGGAAATCTACGTCCAGCTGTGGATATCCGAAGGTGGATTTGATGATGTCTCCTGTTGTTTATTAAATAATTTTTAAATGTATTTATTAGTCTATGTTCTAGAGCAGTAAAGCTCTTGAACGGGTACATTCACTAGAAAGGTAGACAAACTATTCATACACAAGCGGTACTGTTAGATCATAGGGGTCCTTTGGTTGGCAAACAATCGATCAATCAATCAAATCTTTATAGTCAATAGAGGTTATAAGGTTGTTAAGAAATAGTAGATGGAAGTGTCATCCATATTGTGCCTTTATGGTACCGACCATAAAGCAAAAGAAAATAAATAACATATAAAATAATTGTACTATAAGCAAGACTTTGCTGGAGTACGAAAAATGGGTTATTTAAATCGCAGACAAGATTTTGAAGTGAGGCCTGACCAAAAAGACTAGCCCACATAGAAACCAAACTAGCCCACATAGAAAGAAGGTTTCGCCTCTTATTTGATTTGTTAATTAAAGTTGGCGGGATCTCTGAGGAGACACGGAGGAACAATGCCTTTTGATTTGGAACCTTCATCAGATTAATGGATGGACCTTGATGCTTTGAATCAGGATAGCCTTTATTAATAGAACAAATGAGTAGCACTTTTAGAAATTAAACGTAGTGCGGTCTGGATATGCACATTGGAAATTCTTTTGTTTGCAACTTCATGACGAAGTTTTTTTTATTGAATATTACAAGTTAAATAGATTTTTACAAGTAATAATAAGGTTATATTATTTGTAATTTTAAAAATCTGTTAATTCTGTCATATTTCTAATGTTACTTCTACATAAGAAAGTCCGTTTATGAACAAGCGTTGGTTAAAAAACAATAAACTTAAGTTGTGTACTAGCAAAATCACAAATCAATGTAGTATTAGTATAGTTTATCTTTCTTAATGAAAAATATCTTCATATAAAAAATTACATATCACGGTGTTTTTTCGGGATAACCTTCTACGTTAGGTCTTTTAGAAGGTTGCCTGCATTGGTACCTCACATACACCTAATTCGGCCGCCAAATAGCAATCAATGTTCGCATTGCTATGTTCCGGTTTGAAGCAGTAAAATTACTGGTTAATGTGATACGGTATCTTAATTTTAAAAGGTTGGCGACACGCTAGTGATATCTTTGTGATAACACGAGATTCTAGGCTGCGACTGCGACGAGAAAAAGAAACGACTGAACCGCACCATGATCAACTGAATGAATCATTTGAATGTTTATAGACTTGTGACACTGACTTTCACGCGGACTGTATGTTTGTATAGATTAGAACAGATCGACAAGACCTGGTCTAATAAAAAAATAAATGGATAAACTATTTTTTATTTTTGGATACCTTAGTCATCATATAATACAGAGATAGCTTTCCTTGATCATAGGGGGAAAACGAGTTACCTGGTAAATGATCAGCGTCACTGGACAACTGCAACTCCAGAAGAATCACAGGCTGACAACAGTCAGCCCTTAAAAACGGCATAGACTTCTATTCCCTAAATCGTAACATTAACTTTCACCTTAAAAGGTGTATTATTATATTACATATATCAATTTCATTTAACGATTAGGTTGTGCAGAAATTCTGGTTTTTAACTTGGCATCCCTAATCACAACAGATCTTGTTTGGGATGTTTATCTGGTAATTAAAAGTTCCCGGACGGGCCGGCGGCGGGTCGTCCCCGGGACTCGGCGCGCCTCGAACCGTTCTTTTGTTTTGTTTGTTTACGAAATATTTTGTTCTACGCCTTCGTTTTTAAGCTTCCTTGATTATTATTCTATCAGCGGTTCTTGTCTTTTTTAAATTTGTTTTAGTTGCTTATTTAGGCTGTCGTGATTCTCATGCATACTAATATTATAAATGTGAATGTTTTTTTGTTTGTTACGGTTTTACAGTATAGCTGGTGGGCCGATTTGTGTTCAATAAATATGTGAGCTGCTTAAAGAAAGTTCGGAGTGAAAGACAGGTTTTTTTCGAGACAATCAATTCCATTGAATTCCATTGGAAATAATAAATGTAAGGGCCATAGTACACGGCGTTTTTTAAACGCGCCGACGACGCGCAGATGACGCGCGTATATGCGCTTCAAACGCAATTCGAACGCAACCTTGTAACCCAAGTACGTACCTTACGTACTAGTACCTAGTACGCAACAAGCAGCTTCCACGGCGCGCGTTTCTGAAACGCGCGTCGTCTGCGCGTTTAAAATACGCCGAGTACTATGGGCCTAATATCAGTGAAGTTCACGAAGAAAAATTCGCGCGCGGTAACCTTGAAATTAAATTATTAAAAACTATATAAATAGGCTTGACATCGAAACCTGACGCAAAACTCCGATATTTGGTTTATTACATATATGTGGCGTAGTAATTATTGAAAAAAAATCTCCTTTAACCAGCCCGATGGCAAAGATGGTAGTGATCCTATCTTATACGCAAAGGTCGTGGAATTGCTCCTCAACTAGTACAAATATTTAGATTATCAATATTTGTATTTGTTCGGTGTCGGGGTGTTAATTATATATATTTAAGTGTTATATTTGTAATTTCTCTGTTAACTGTATTCGTAATACAAGTAATTTAAGCTTTTTTCTTGGTTTAAGGTTAACGTATGAGATGTCGAGTGAATTGAATTAATTATAATTATTTTCAGTTTCATAGAAACCTGTGTCCAAAAGAGGACATCCATTTTCGACATAATAATTGAGTATACATATACGTTTGAAACAAATCGACTTCGTGAGATATTCTATTGTCAAGAAAAAATTACGTGAATATCCATGCATATACACAGAAAACGATACATAAAACTTAACTTTGGCGGATCCGATAGCGCAGATGAGAGTATACAATCTTGTGCACCAAGTGTCGTGAGTTCGATTCCCACCTAAAGCAAAAAAAAATATCATGATGTGTGTGTTTGTTATTTAAGTAGGATAATTGTGTCTGGCGTCCGTACCACAATTGTTTTAAGCGACTTACCACGGAGTCAGGTCAATGTATGAGATGTTGTTGGAATGTATTATGATTATTAACTTTTAATAATATATAGTAATGCTAGATGTCTTATATCAACAACATTGTTTAATGTCGCGTATGCCAGCCCATAAACTTATATTGCCAATCAGTTAAAGTACTTCCCTTTACATCAGGCATTAAACAAATAATCGGTGAAACATGAAAAATATAATAAAAGAAATAAAGTCTCCACGATGTTTATGTACAGATTTTATTTCTTGAGCAACCTGCATTTGTGTAGGTCTGTCTAAATTTCACATTAAAATTTGACCATGAAGGACATAACAATTTAAATATGAATATCATTTATAATTTTTTTATAGTTGTTTGGAACCTCCACACAAGTTTCTCGTTGATCTGTGTTGCTCTTCAGACGTGCTGTGCATTATTTTATTTAACTACTTTTTGCTTACTGCTCTAGTATATGCGTTTATTTCCTATTGCGCTGTAACGAAATCTTTGTTTGCCATCTTATGTTACTTCTACTTGTTCTAACGCTATTATTGTAGTCTATTTATCTTCAAATAAATACGTGTAGCTTAATTGGCTTGGTATTTCAGCGCGATATTAACTTCAAGTTTATATTTATAATAATATGTGTTGTAAAAAATGATGTAGTGACAACGATAGAGAAAGGAATGTCAGATGGGTTGGTCATGTATAAACATTGGATGATAGTACAATGACTTCACAAATATGTAGAGCGGAAGTGAATGAAAGGGTTGGTATAGGATGACTGAGGTGAATATAGCTTAACCGGGTAGAAGAGATATTAAAGAAGGGCCAGGTCAGAAGTACCAAGAATAAACGAACGTGTACAAAAGGAACTAGTAAGGGAAGTAAGAGAGGAATGCCAAGATCGTAACAAGTGGAGATCCAAAGTCTCTAACTACACCGATGGTACACAGGCATGATGAATGTATGTATATAATATAATATTATTGTTTGTTTGGCATGTAGAATCACGTTACATTGCTAAACTGCCTGTAGAAGTTGAATTCACTGGCCTAGGCGCCTAAGACAAGGACCAAATGCACTAGCGAACTCATTCGGTCATGAGTCAAATTGTACTTCTAGAGCCAATAGCATATAAAGTATTTTTGTGTAAGATTTTTGTATTAATTTGAAAGACAATGTGAATAGTTTTGTTAAATTATCTACCAGGATATTACGTAATAATAATAATGATAAATATTTAATTATATGATATATTTTACAGCGATATATATAATACGACACACATGCAAAAATACATTAAAAATATTATAAAAATACATACCCACATATAAATATTAAATATTACAAATCATTGGCGAAGGGATAAAAAAATATGTAATTTCCAATTCACCAATCACTAGACTAAATGTTGTACCAACGGAAACCATATTAATGCACTCGAAGCTGTAAGAATTAATTATCTATGCCGGCAAACTGTATGCACAGTATATCTAGGTTTTTACATCTAATAAAACTCAGTTCACTGAAGGCTTAAATCAAACAGACTATTTTAAAGGTTTATCTCGTTTTTATAAAGCGCTACAGTTTGCTTAGTGTGGCTCAAAGAGAGTCCCACGTAATTAGGTAATGGCACCAGGTGTTCTTTGACAAAGTTCACCTGCGTCTAAAGCTTCTAATTAACGTATGTTACAGTCACTTAGGCATTCGCTAATTTTTACTCTAAGTATTTGCAGTGAAATACCGGCAGAGTAGAATAGTACATCTCACTGCATTATGTGTCGTGACTAAGGTACCAGAACCGACAGATGGCGAATCCATCCGATGCAGCTCATATGGGTGGGAATGGGCAGCAGCATCCCTGTGGCGAAAGCTGCGCTCTGCAATTGCTAACAGGCTTGCCCAACACGGCAATTATGGGCAAAAAACTTTCCTTTCTTGGAGAGGCCTATGTCCAGCAGTGGCCTTCAAATAGCTGATCTAATGACTTAAAGTATTTATATTGTTATCTAATTTATTAAACCTAACATACATTGACGGGCCCGATGGCGCAGACAGTAGTGTTCTATCTTATGGGCCAAGGGTCGTGTGTTCGACCCCACTCCGGACGAATATTTGTATGATGATATTTGTGTTTGCCCTGTGTCTGGGTGTTAAAAATATATCTAAGTATTATATTTGTGAGTGTTCTGTTGCCTGTTATCCGTATACAAGTGTTTTATAAGAAAAATTTGATGTATGAGATGTTGTGTGAATATTTTTATTATAATTTAACAGAATAAGCTAAATATTCACCTATTTTCATTGCTGTATGCAGTAAAATTACAGGGTAATGTGCCATATTATCCTCGATTATCGCAGTGGGCAACGCTCTAGTGATATCCTTGTGATAATTCGAGCGTCTACAGCTTGTGAACATCGGACACATCATACATCTTTGCACACTTTATTATATATATAGTTTTATTGCCAGGATTTTTGTTACCCTTATTTATTACTATTAATTTTAATACTAAATAAGAGTAGCCAAAATAATGTATTATTTAGTGGGGTACTGGCAGAGTAGAACAATAACATATAAGAGGTAACTGAATTACCGGTATCTTCCGACAGATAGCGGTTTACCCACCGTAGTGTAAAAAGCGTAGCTAAATTGCTATAGGGCTGAGATCGGCATCAACATTACCGCAGGGAATCGCTCTGAATTGTTCATAAAGTCGCAAAGTGACTTTATTAATATTATGCTTAGTATATGTCATCATCGTCAACTCTTCAGAACGTCCACTGCTGGGAATAGATATCCTCAAGTGATCTCTAATTGGACCGGTGTATGCCTGTGTTAAGTGATCCTGCCGTTTTAGTCAAATCGTTTGTGTGCCTTGTAAGTGGGCGTCTAACGCAGCACTTGCCCGCATGAGGCCATTAAAGAACTCTACGTACTAAGTGCCACTGCTATATCCCGGAATTTAGTTTCGTTACAGATCATTTTATTCCTTTTTGCTTTATTTGTTAGTGCATAGAGACTTCAAGCATTGCCCTTTTGGTAGCTCCAAAGGCTATTTTGAATTGGTTCATACTAAGAAATCGCTTCAATTCAATAAAGCCATCTCTAGTAACACACATAAAAGACTTTCGAGTGAATACACTGAGTTTACTTTGTGGTGGTTATCAAATATATAAATCTTAGACTTATGTTTTTCATTGGGAGTCCCCCAATGAAAAACATAAGTCTAAGAACAGCTGATACGAAATACGCAGAAACGGTCTGCCGATGGTCGAAATGGCACCTGGAGAATGGAATTTCACAATATCACGGTACCTAACTGAAATTGAATGCTTGATCGTAAACGCCAGGAGGTGCCTGAACGTCTCGTCTTTGGTGTTCGGTTTTATTGAAAAGTTTAACATCGCTGTCAGCGCGTTTATGTTTTACATATTTTTGGAACATTAGAACCATTAGGTGATCAAAATGTTTGTTTGATGTTTCAATTAAAGTTAAAAGTAAATTGGTTAATAAGTAATCCGTTGATTGTCAA
>JACJUM010004390.1:18302103-18417477 GCA_020976665.1 Heortia vitessoides
CCGCTTTTTATACTTGGTATTTTAATAATTTTTCTCTTTAAAGATGTAAAATTACAAGCATCTGAACTATTTTTATATATATTGATAATTTTTTGTTGTGGTTTATGTTGCACTTGCGATCGGAAGTGAATTGCTTACAAAAGGATGTATATATACTTCTGTTTACATAATCTCACGTATATGTAGTACATAGGCAGAGATTATTCATTGACATTTGTTTCAATTACAAAACATGCTTTCTTATCATTCATCATTGTTTTTTAGGTAGACCGCATCAGATTTTTCTTAATATATCTGCAATTTGGTCAGCAGGTTTAAGGCACGCGTTTTTCGAAGGGGGGCAAATTTGCATCGGTTGAATTTAAAAAGGTAGACCTAAAATTTATAATCCAAGGTCTGTATGTGTCTATAGTCGTGGAGATGTGAGATGTGTGGAGAGAATGGGTTAGTGGAACGGAAGTGAGGTTTTTAAAACATATCCGTTTTAAAAATATTGACAGAAGTTGTTCAGATGTTTCATTTATAAACCTAATGCTGCAATTCTACGAAGCCATCTTTAACGTTAACGAAGATAATAAACTAAACCGTTGATTAATCGAGCGACTTATACCTATGTCTGTAACTTAGACTTTTGAGTTAATTTATGTATGATATTTATCTCTGTTCAATATACACAAAAATAAAAAAAAAATACACAACATCTCATACAATGACCTGATTTCGAGATAATTCGTTTAAACACTCGTGTTACTTACAACAGACAACAGAGGTATCACAATTATAATATTTAAATACATATATTTAACACCCAGGTACGGAACAGACACAAATTTCAGTAAATATACATTTGTCCGGATGAGAATCGAACTCACGACCCTTGGCGTAAAGGATGAGATCGCTACCATCTGCGCCATCGGGCCCGTCAAGTATCATCCATGTGATCATCAGCTGCTGTAGAAAGTACCTTCCTGGCAAGAATGGTGGTTCATTTGTCAGTAACTCAGATGCTTCTTATAACCTGGTGCAAGAGAAGCATTTTACTCTGGTGGCACTACACGACATACTTTAATAAAACTGAAAAATAAATAGTAGCAAAATTAATTGTTCAAATTTCATAATATTTATCATATTGTCAAATATTGGTAATATAAATTAAGGTTTACTTATTTTTAAACTCTTTACAACCATCTATAAGCTAGAAGTCTGTTAGTCCCAGACACAGCAAGTTAAATCTAATTCGTATTATTTCAAGTCTAAAGTAGACATTCAAACTGAACATTTGCGTCTTGGATTACATTTTGCATTACCTTCATACATTTTGCATATGATGAAAAAATATAGATCTCCGAAATGAGCAGCGTTTGGCAAACATATTGGACTGTCTCACAAAAACTACGATATACAGTCATCGTTCCCCACAAAGGCGGTATAAACGCGATTTATTTTATTAGGAAATTCCGAGAAAACAACTTTTTTATATGCAATGAAATTCCCGAGACTTATAGGGATACCAGCGCACCAGAATGGAAGAAGAGGTTACAGAATAGTGAGGAATGTAAGAAAATATATTTGTATTGTGTAGTAGGGTTTGCATATTTGATATCAGATATGAGGATGGCAGATTTTTCCACACAAAATTTTATAATTATTATGAAACTAGTTTTCCTGCTGCAACGCTGACCGCGTAGACTGCACATCTTATATTTGCCTAATATACAAAGCTTATAATATTTGTAGGTTAAGCTTATACACACTATAACGTTTATCTTATTTATATATTGACGGGCCCGATGGCGCAGATGGTAGTGATCCTGTCTTGTGCACCAGGGGTCGTGGGTTCGATTCCCACCCAGAGCAAATATTTATATGATGATATTTGTGTTTGCTCTGTGTATGTATGGTATCATAACAATGGTTAAGCCGTGAAGCAATGACAAACAGACAGACACAATTATAACATTCAATTATATGGATAGATAAAATCATTGGAAAAAACCAAATGGTACAGTAATATCATTATTCAATTGAGTCGATTTATTTACCACCTTAAACACCAGTACAATGTTTTAGCGCTAACAATGTTAAAAGTTCCACTAAAATCATTTACTAATGGCAGATCTATATTTACTTCTTCTTTGGTTTTTCTTTTTTTGTTTTGCTGGCACAATTATACAAAACAACCTGTACTACATAACACGTCACATTCTGACACGTCTATTGGCGCTAGGGTAGTTTAAAAGTAGGCTTTTCATTTAATTTTTCTCTATTTATTTGATCAAATAACGACTACGCACTAGAAGGTGGATCTCTTGCAAAGGTTGTCTGCATTGGTAATATCTGTCCTGTTTCTACCATCAAAGAGCAGTGTATGTATTGCTTTGTTCCGGTGAAGGTGAGAGAGAAGCAGTGAAATTAATGGGTAAATGTGATAATATATCTCTAGTTCACAAGGTTGGCGACTCGCTAGTGATATCCTTGTGATGACACGAGTGTCTTTAGACTGCGGTCACGTTTATTATCAAGCGGGCCGTATGCTTATTTGCTGACTTCATAATATACCAAAAAATCTGTAGAAACGATTTTTATATTCAGGCACTTTAATATCCTAACAATTTCAGGGTGCCTGAATGAATAAATTTATATATAAATATTTTTTGTAGAACGTAAAATACACCGAGGCTCAAATTAACAAATGTAGGTATCACAAATTATTATCACATTAGAATCGAAAACATTTTAAAATAATTAGATTGATTATTACATTACAAACTTGATTATTTCCAACAACTTTCAAATGTTCTCTTTGTTTATTCAAATTGGTATCTCCCATGTTCGGTTTCGCCGACAACACGGCCACATCACTATTAAGAATAGCGATTGTTGCTTCTCAGCCCTTTGTAAAAGGGTCGCATGAAAATTGAAAGGTGAGAGTTTCGCGGTCCCGCAGGCAGTCCCGTGTCTACGCAGCGAAACCGAAAAACACGCATTTTTCAGTTATTCCCACGCTCTCAGCGCGTTTAAATGATCTGCCATATCGTGTGTGGGAATTATCGCAAAGTCTACACTTTTTAGCTTTCATGTCGTGGTGAATGAGTTGTAGAAATATTTTTTTTAATATAGATTGATCAAATTATTTGTAGTTAAAGTAAGTGAGTAAGTATTACGTTTTTAAATTTATTTAATTATATATGTAAAAAGTGTATTTTTTCTGTTTGTTACCCCATTTTGGCTACACGGACCATAATGAAGTTTGCCAAAATCCTTTAGCTTGACTTAGATTAAATAAAGGACACATAGGCTGCTTTTGAGCCCGGGGAAAAAAAGTTTCGACGATATGCGACATAAAGTTACTATTCGCGGTTGGAAAGTGTATAATTGCGAAAGTTCGAAATTTTTGCGAAAGTTTTTCTCAGTTTTTTGCCTTGACAGCTTTACCAGAGATGTTCCAAAAGGATCTAATATAACTCGCAGGACGCGGGCACAATACTTGTTATTGATACAAAGATTACTTAGCTTTAGGTAACTTTACGATATAAAGAGATTTGGAATGCTTTCCAAAAATCGCTTAATTTTTTACGAGTAGGTAAATCAGTACGAATAAGCTTTGTTAAGTTTAAAGTTTTGATTGTTTTAGATGATGTAATAAGAAATGAAACAATATATCATTTGTGTTTCTGTTCAGTCAATTTTACAAGCACTTAATTTTGAAATTCTATTTATTTAATGGAAAATCCTAAAAGGAATGTTAGGCGGAGGAAGCTATCGTACATCTAATTGAAGAAAATGTTGAAAACGCTAACAGTTGTAAAGTACGCCATATTACGCCATGGAATCCAAAATGGCGGCGTTAAGTGAACATAGGTGTAAAGCAAACGCTCCGCGAGCGTGTGCAAACGGCTTCTGAGTGTCGTACTAAAATTGTTGTGTACGCGCGGAATATGACAATGGTGGCCGTTACAGAGGCTATGATTAGGTGTCCTGGTTTTTTAAATGAATACAAATGATTTAATTATAATACGAATGTATGAACTGGATTTTTAAAGACACTACCTTCCTAATTCAATTTTCATTTATGAACTTAGGTACAAGCATGGCCCGGAACTATGTTAATGAACGTGTTTGTGGAGTTGTAATAATGTTATTATAATTTCGGCTTCGTCTTGTTTTTGTATTTAAAAGGGTGATCAAACCAAGGATTTAGACTTTTATACATAATATTCTAAGGATATGCCATTTCAATTTGAAATATGTTTATTTAGTTGAATAAGTTCTTCTACGATTCTCATATAATTCGCTGCTGATCTGACAAATGCAATGGAATAAACATTGCTGAATGAAATTCAGTCTGAATAAGTATAGTGGATTTCATTAATCCAACTAACTGAAAATTTGAATGTTATTTTTAAGGATAAGGTTAATGCAATGCTCTATTGAGAAAAAATATGTAGTAATGCTAATAAAAATGAATTTCTTCAGAAAATGCTGAAATCTCATATATAAAGATTTTAATTAATGTGGAAGATGAAAGGCAAGTACGCCGTATTACGAGTACCCGTTACAAATTCAAAGCACATGTAGATTTCTAACGGTAAATTTTATTTTTCTTAAAAATATCCTCCCCTAGTTTTCGTTGGAATTTATAGCCCATAGCAGTCTAGATTTACAAAATAGAACACTACAATAGAAATATGCACTGTATAAATTAAGAAATATTGTAATCGTTTAAGCATGTTCGATATACAAGGTAATTTAATATTTAAATCCTCAATTTTCAGCCAAGTCTTTAAACTTCCAATCCATCTCATCTCAAATCTATCATTCAATTTATTTACTTCTCTCTCCCACTCTTGAATCCAACTCACCACAATGACTTCACATAGATCAAATGATTACCTCATCTCGAGACGTGGTAATGAAGCATGGCCAGTTGCCAGCTTTGGTTTCTTTAAACATGACCTTCTATTTCTTCTTCTATATGGTAGTGCATTTTGACGTTTTCATTTTCAATCCAATGCTGTTGGCTGTGATGATGTGAGTTGCCACATGGTCTTTCTCTTACTTGACTTCATTGTACCACCATATATAATATGAGTCAATATTATCAACTTCTCCCTATAACATTGCACTTTTCCTAATGCCCATAACTTGTGTTATCTCGGTTTCTAAAACACCTGACCCTACTTTTCTCGATCAACTTCGTCCTATCTCTATTATGCCCCATCTCTTTAGCAATACACAAATAGCTCTCAGACCATGTTACATTCAACTCTGTTAATCATGATATTATCTTTTCCATTTTTCTCTTTTACGAAATCTTTTGGCTTCTTTTACCATTTTACGCTGACGACATGCGATTGTACACTCAGGCAGAGTACAGCAATCTGGATGATGCCATTGCCCGGATCAATCCTGATTTTACTATTGTCACAAATTGTTGCAAAGGTTTGGTGTTTCTATATACATGTCCAAGACACAAGCTATTATTTTAAGCAGTAAACAGCAATTAGTCTGCTTGCAAAATATATCTGTTATTGTTTTTAATAATGTGTCTCTTACAGCACGTGTGGCAGTATTATCTTGGCATTTTTATCGACTCTTTCTTAACCGGGGATACACATGTTAATGAAGTTAAGGTAACCTAAACGCTCCGTGCTCTCTATAGTTTTAAATTTTTTCTTCTTACATAACTAAAAACCTTCTTATTCAATTTTTAGTTTTACCGACAATTGACTATTGTAACGCGTGCTGAACTAATATCTCCCAAGAACTTCTTAATTAATTGGATCGTCCAATAAACAACTGTCTTCGTGAATGCGATCAAATTTACCATTACCACTCTCTTCTTAGCTGGCTTCCTATTCATGAACTTTGCAAAATTCGTGTTATAACCACAGATATATTTTAGTTCTTTTTAATCTATCCGCACTAATTTACTTAAAAGACAGATTCCAATTCCTATCTTTCTCTCACGAATGTAATTTGCCTTTCTTTAATACTCTCTCGCTCCTAGCTCCTTCTCATAATTCTTGTTATTTTAACAAACTTTTTTAGTGACAGCAATACGACTCTGGAATGCGCTTCTGCTAAATATTAACCGATGCCCCGACAAATTGATTCTGAAACGCTTTCTTTCAACAAATTATATATTTATGTATTGCATTTATATATACAAATATGTGCGTAACGTTTATCTTTATTATATTTATCTATATTTATTATTTGCACCTCTATATTTTTCTGTTTCGTGTAAAGGTAGACCGGGAGGCATTTCGACTGGCATTTAGTCCGCTATTGGTACATTTTGTATTTTTTGGTACAAAAAGTTAAATAAGTAAATAAATAATATTTATTTAAATTTGTTTTGAATGTGTCTGCTTAATTATTATGTGAGGTTGTAGGCATAACTGGTCCTGGCACTATAATTATATAATATTAGATGAAAAACTGCGAGAAATTTCATGCAGCTATGTCTAGTAAAAAATAACGAAACAAATCTTTAATTATTGTAACGTTAATATTGATTTGTAACTTTTATTTTACATCCGGTTCAGTTCTTAGTTTATTTGTTACAAACGTACATAGCTATATTTTAGGTAGCACTTATTGTTTTTCGATCCTATATTACTCGGTAAGGAAGTATGTATGCTCTCAAATGGATAAATATTTATTTAAGTTAATAGTCATTGTCATTTTTTAGTTAAACCGTAGAAAAAGCAATTAAATCTTTCCTCTTTGCAATATCAGTATAGACTTCTGTTAGATTGTAATAGTTATTACTTATAAGTTGCATGAATTCTATAATGGAAATACTGATAAAGTGCCAACTCTATTTTATCAGATTCAGTGGATTTTCTGAATGCAAATCCTAAATTAAGTGTTGAAATTGGTGGCGAAATCGAACTGAAAGATGAGAGCGAAGTTCGCTACATAATTGGTATTAGCATAATTTGTGAAAAGTTGAATCGAACTTCAAGTCTTCGGTGAGGGGAAGAACCTTTCGCAATTACACGTACCTCTAATTAGTGGTTACCTTTGACGCTCGTAATTAGCAAATTACCTTTTTGTTAGAAGTAGTTGTAGGAAAACTTTTTTTATGGGAAAACGTTTCAATTCTGAACCCTGAACATATTCGTGTTTTAACTTATTTTTCTATACCTTATTTTTTTGTCATACTAATAACTTCTGCATCAAAAAATCAAATAGTAGTAGTAACAAAAATCTACAAGTAGTAATCTATAAGTATAATCGAAACATTTAATTCCTAAATTACGTCTCCATTTTCCGATATTCAATTTTGTATCGAATACGTAATATGTACCGAGCATGCAAATTTAATACACTTTTCTTCATTTTCATCTGATTTTACTTCCCTATTTCAACGCTACAACAAAGAGTGTAAGAAATGGCTGGCGATTTTCTGCAAACCCCTTAGACTTTCATTTTATAAAGACTATAAATAGTTGAAAATATTACATCGACAACGGAGCACGAATACATAAGTAGCTCTATTGTGCCACATCGTTTTAACTCATTTTTAATAATATTTGCCGGCGGCGACGACTTAGTGTTTACGGCAATTTACTGCTCACCTGGGTAACGGTTTTGTATAGGCGAGCCTGGGACGTACTGAGGAGTAAGGCTTACCTGACCTCGAAGCAAAGGTTACCTGCGCAGAATCATATATGTGGAATGTATGTGGTAGATGTCATACAAAAGTCTGTGTAAATATCACGTTCACCTATTTCTCCCGCAAAATAACAGTGTTCGCATTGCTGTGTTTTGGTTTAAAGAAAGAAAGATGCAGTGAAATTACACGTCTTGTTCGGTGGCTCTGAAATTGACATCTGAGTAGTACAGCAATAAGTTAATAAGAAGGTTATTATCTTCGAGTCACAAGGTTGACTACGGGCTAGTGATATTTAGTATCATGCAGACTGTAAGCTTGTCTGTCGCTTTGGTCTAATACGAAAATAAAATTGCTTCCAAGCCTGTAGGTTTTTAGCCTGTTTAGCCATACAAACAATGATGTAAGATGGAATATTACTTTCGTGTCGCCACACTTATGAACTGAGAATATCATGTCACTTTATTTGCTGAGATTTTGTGGAAAAAGTCTATGCTATTGAGTCTAAGTAAATATAAGGTATTTAAACTTAGTTTTCAAATTTAAATAAAATATTCCTGACTCCCAACCCCGGGCCTTTGTTCCTAGTTTAATTGCTTTAATTTTTTACATCACTTGAATAACGATTTTCGCTACAGCTCGACTACAGCTTTAGGCACGAAGCATACTTAATAGTAGTTAGTAACATTAAAGTTTCTTTAACTTTCTTTTAGGCTCTGAGGGTTCAAACTATTTTTGCACAGGATAGATTTAACGTAGTTTTATTTTCATAATATGGAAATTTAAGTTAATTAAAAATGACGAGCAATAGACACACTTAAAGTTAAGATTGAAACAAGAATATTGAAGATCATTATAGTGAGTGTTTTATCATGATAAAGACAACGGATCTAATGGGTCCATTTGGTAGTATTTTTATTTTGTTCGCCAAGGGTCGTGGGTTTGATCACTACTCAGGACAAATATTGATATGATAAATATTTGTGTTTGTTCTATGAATGGGTGTTAAATATTTATTTAAGTGTTATATTTGTGTTTTTACTATTGTCTTTTATCCGTAGCATAAGTGCTTCAAGCGACATATCGGAGTCAAAGCAATATATGTGATGTTGTGAGAAATATTGTTATTATGATCAATATATCAACTGTAGGGCTCTCATTGCTTAATATACGACAACACGAGGCTTCTTTTCAACTGGCAGGTGTGGTGGCATTACGTACTGCCATGGACGATGACCTGCTACGAGTTTCGGATGGACATACGGCCGCTTTAAAAGGCGGTACTAATTTAAATGATAATTATACAAATTGTATTAATCATGTTCAGGCATAACATTCCTATGGTTATTTTCTCAATGACTCTGTTATTTGCAAGTGTTAAAGTATGTTTACATATCTTAGAAAAAAAATGTAAAGCAATACTAGTGTTGGTCCTAAATGCATTCCCTGAGGCACGCTAAACTATATTTAACATTCAGTAATGAAATAACAACGAATGACTAAACTGCTACGTGAGCACACTGCCTAAATCGCCATCTCAACACAGCACAGCACTTTCTGGAACCTTTCTGAGTAATTTGCCGATTTTCAGATAAGTCATGCTCCATTGTCGTCTTATTGTGATCATTAAGGGATTTTGATTTTGACCGTTAAAGAAATTTTGTGGAAAGTTCATTTTAAGCCGAGATTTAATATTTATAATGATACTTAATTCCCTAACATTATTTCGGCTTTGCACTTTGAATTAAACAGTTATACTAAATAGAGACATGAATTTTAAAATATGTAGTGATTTGACGAGTGATAGAGACTTAGATAACTATTTTATAATAATAATTTATTATTTCTATAGTTATCATAAACATATCAGCAATAACGGTTTTTGATCCTGCGGTACCGGCAGAGTAGAATATTACCTTTCCGTGTACCAGGTGTTGTAAGAGGCGACTAAAATAGCGATAACGACAGAAGGGGGTATACCACTTAAATCAGTGTAGCTAAATGCAACAGGACGGGGATAGGCAGCAGCATTTCTGTCGCGAAGCTACAGTTGCCACTACCATTGTGTAGCGTGGCAATTATGGGCAAATTCCTGCTTTCTCGGGAAGGCATATATCTAGTAGGGGACGTTTTACGGCAATTATGATTTATTTATTTATTTATGATGACGATGAGCTACAACATTTTGTCTATAGGGCACAGCCTTACCGAGGTATTTTCCGAGGTATTTAATATTTTTAAAACTTTACTACTCCATTGTCAATTTTTCTCAGTAATTAATCATTTCATAAGTAGCAAAATAAGACCGTGAGATACCAGCAGAATAGAATAGTACCTCCCCCTGCACCAGTTGTCATAAGAGGCGACTCAGGTACCAGAACCGACAGATGGCGGTATATTCATCTAACGCAATAGCTGCGCTTAGCGATTGCTAACACGCTTGCCCAACGATGCAATTATGGTTAAAAAACCTCCTTTTTCTGGACGTCCGATGGCTGGTAAGATGATGAAAATAAGAACGCTCCTGTTTGGAAATGTTGTTGTTCTTTATCATTTTGATTCTAATATTATTTCTTTTTTATTGTTATATCTACGTTATTTGAATTTGTTGCTTATAGTGTGTATAATAAAGAATATTATTATTATTATCATTTACCACACTATTAATAACTTTATTATTCACAATGCATGAGGTTACTTTAATTAATTACATTGATTTTGTATATAAATGTTGATATTACCATAAAAGCCTCAGCTGTATAGACCAATGGCATTACTAGTTTTGTGTACACAAAATATATTAGCAATTCCTAGGTCCAAATAGAATAAATGGATAGACCAACATTAATCACGGCACAAGACTAAAAGTAAACTAGCCGGCGTTGTAGTCCTTGTTGGAGTGTCTGGAAGCAAATATCGACGCCATTCTAACGTGTATCGTAACTGAAATACTATTTATAGATATGGCCACGTTGATAAAGTTGGCAAACTTTTTCAACTTGAATTTCTTGAATTTCAATTGAAGATCATCATTACGACCATTGGATGTCCATTGCTGGACAAAAGCCATTCCAAGAAAGGAGGAAATTTGACCATAACTGTCACGTTAGGCAAACGTGTTGGCAATCGCAGAACTTATGCATTTGGGCCTTACCATTTCGAATGAACGTACTCCAATCTGTCGATTCTGGTACCAAAGCCGCTTTTTAGGACACCTGGTAACAAGGGAGGTACTTTTCTACTCTGCCTGTGATGAAACTATATGAACTATAGATGAAAAAATTTTATGACAAACAAATGGCAAAGGAGATAACACAAAATATTGGTGTAGGACCTAAATACGGGGGATATTTGGGTCCTACACCAATATTCCCCCTCCCACTGAGTTTCTAAAAAACAGTTAAGGATAACAACGAATGACTTAACATTTACAGGTACATAAGATCGATACCATATGGTCAAATAACAGATTTTTCTTGATTGCTTCAATCATTAAAGGACAATGACACTTAATATCTCAACGGCTTTGTTTAGTTTAATTCTATGATGACAGTTATTTTTGGTTTTCATATTTGCGCATTCCCTTAATCCATAATCATGGGTTGAGTGACCATGTATATAATAAAAAATGGGCCTATGGCCTACGTTGAAACTGTCTTTTAAAAGAAACGTTTCCTGCTGATGACTAGCAAGGTTCTCGCGCCGTATTTGTCCTCTGGTATCTTTTATCCGAGTAGCAATCCTCAGGCTTTGTGGTATCAGCGCGTATACACTCAAATTTACAGGTAACTTATGTAATGAGTTAAAAAAAAATTTTAAGTTATTTAGTAGCCGTGCGGTACCAGCAGGGTAGAATAGTATCTCTCCCGATACCAGGTGTCGTAAGAGACGACTAAGGTAGCAGAACCGACAGATGGAAGTATATCAAATGCACAGGATAGGTATGGGCAGCAGCATCCCCGTTGTGAAAGCTGCGCTCTGCGATTGCCAACATGCTTGCCCAGCGCAGTAATTGCGGGCTAAATTCCTCCTCTTTGGGGAGGCCTATGTCCAGGTGTGGACTACCAATGTCTGTAATAACGATGAAGATGATGATTTTGTTATAATAAAATTATTAGTTTCTATTTATTTAAAGATAACAACGGGCGCTTTATGGATAATGTTGTTTTATGTGAATAAAGCCAAATCACTTTAATTAAGTCCAGACATATTTCATTGATAATATAATCAAACTTTTACACAGTCAATATTTATAATAAAGGAATGTAGAGAAATCACTGAGCAGTATATCAACGATTCACTAACAGTTTCTATGCATTTTCACCGTGCGGTGGTCCGATTCAAACAGAATTCCACTAAACCGACCGCTACGTCATAGACTCCGTCTAAGGGTTCTAGTTGGCGCTGGCATCTCATTACCTCCGCTTCGCCGCTAGGGGCGCTGCCGTTGCAAAAAACTCTTTTATACATATTATTATTAAGTGTCCTAACACTGCTTTACAAAATGCTTTATTAATTTATCACTAAACAACCCATTAGATATTATTTGCACTAATGTCTAGACTGACCCACGAAAATGAGTGTTTGTAAATAATAAACTAATATTGTGTGTAAAATGGGGCGTCCATTAAGCTAACGTGCGCATTCAGCTCTAACAGATTTAATGATCACTATGTTGTATTTTTTTCTAATTATGTTATGCTTCATCTATGTCCACTGTTAGATATTAACCTAAACTCTTTGCTTTATGCTATATTAAGTCGCCTTTATGACACCCAGTTCAGAAGGAAAAACTATTCTACTCCGCCGATATCTCTCAGCAAGACTTTTAATAACTTAATAACAATTCAGTTTACAGTATTCAGTATCACCTCTCATATTTTATGAGTATACCTTCAACACAAATCAATACAGCGTAAACAAAAAATTGTAAAGCGAAATTAGGGTATCTACACTTAAATCAGAAACGATCGTCCTTTGAAACGAGCTATTTTTAACGAAACGGCTAATCATCGAGAAACCTCATTAATTTGAAAGGGCCCGGACAAGAAAGGGCGATGGCGGAAATTAAGGGTGCCAGCAATCATTTCTGTGTGTCCGTAAATGTAAATCATTAATAATGACATTAAATGACGTTATCTTCATTGTACATTTAATAAGTTAATGCAGTGATTTTGTTATTGAACATTTATTTAAGGTGACGGTAGTGGGTAATCCCTAAATGGTAAATCCCTAACCAGGACAAACATTTATGTGATGCACACCCATTTATTCTTTGCCTCGGTGTTATATATGTAAAGAAATATATTTCTTTAATTTGTATATGCGCGCGCACCGTTAGCGTGTCGCGTCAATCGAGCTCTCATTGTCAAAAGACAAATATGTTCTGTATATAAAATGTTATTATAATTTTCTTTTAGTTTAATTAATTAAGTTGAATAAATTGATAATTATAAACTTTAATTGTCGTTTCATTATCTACAGGAAAGATTTTCGGTTAGGTGTGTAAATATAATATAATTGTGTGATATCTACTCGATATACTCGAATAAAATTGCTATCTTTATTAATAGAGAAACAAATTGGAGTTTTATTTCACCTCTGAATTACAATTAATTGTCTTATATATATACATACATCACGCTTGTGTCCTATCGGGGTAGGCAGAGACTGTGGATCTCCACTTGTTACGGCATAACTCTCTTGCTTCTCCTACTCGCATTAGTCCTGTAAATAGAGTCCAAGAATCGTTATATGGTGAATTTTATGTTTGCTCTGTCTGGTTAAATATGTAAGTGCTTTCTCAGTTTTTTATGTCCGTAACACAAGGTTTGAACGTTTTATATCTGAGTCAGGTAAATGTGTAAGTAGTTGTAAATTATATAAATACTGCGAATAAAAAGATTTAAAGTTTTATAAATGCCAATAAAGATATCAATATCTATACAAATATTCGCGATATGTCCATTTATTGTAGTAATTGTTGTAAACACTTATATTCATTTTTAAGTATTCATATAAAATTGAAATGTATGTTTGTGATACCAAAATAATAAGTTTCTATCACTGTATTTTAATAAATAAATAATAGACAAATTCCCATAAATTTGAGGTTCATACATTGAGTTGATTCCATGATAAGTCGCTTAAAACTCTAGTGTTACAGACATCAGACAACAGAGGAATTAAAGTAAATTTTGTGATTCCTCTGTTGTCTGGCATTTGTAACACAAGTAACAATGGAGCCGATCAATGTATGAGATGCTGTGGGAATTTATTATTATTATAAACATAAATACATTAATATGTATTCCGGGTCGAGATCGAACTCACGACCGTTGACGCACAAGACAAAATCTGCGCAAGCCGCGCCATCTTGCCCGTCGATGTATACTTATAACAGAAATAAGCTCTTAATTTATTTTTCTTTATGTCTGTCTGCAAATTTATCTCTCTAAAACGGTAACTATGCCAGCATAGTACCGTTAAAATCACAAAATTCTAAAGTGCTATCTATATCTATTGTATGTATAAATATTTATCCAAATAAATTATTTTATAATAGTAATTGTTCTAGATTACTTTTGAATTATTCAAATTGGATATTCCATTAAAAATATATTACACATTTAAAAATGATAATCTTAACAAAATTTTGAAATAAGTGTCTATATGTTCGAAGCGGGGACAGGCCGTTTATTAATTATGAAGATGCATGCGGGTGCCCACGAGTTATCAGTCAATACATTATTAATATCTACATCATAACAGCCGTAAAACGTTCATTGTTGCACCTGGATAAGCCTTAAATAGGCTACTTTTAACCCAAAAATATGATCTCGTGGAAAATCATCTGACTTTTTGTTAACCTCTATGGAATTGGCATGAATTATTACACAGTTTATCTGATAGAGAGCTATAAACTTAGACTTCTTTTTAAATAAGCATGAGCTGAGCTGAATTACTGGCAGAGTAGAATAGTACCTCCCACTAAATCAGGTGTTGTAAGGGTCGACTAAGGAACTAGAACCAACAGTTGGCGTTATATCCATCCGAAACATACACTATATGCTCAAATGCACATGACGGGGATGGGCAGCAACATTCCCAAAGCAAAAGCTGCGCTCTGCGATTGTCAATACGCTTGCCCAGCTCGGCAATTATGGGCAAAAAAAAATCTTTTTTGGAGAGGCCTATGTTCAGCAGTAGACTTTTGATGGCTGGTATGATGATGATAATGATGAGATGGTTGATGATTATGGTGAATGCTAGCATCTAAAACAACTATTTAATTTAACCATATCCATCTGTAACAGTGTAGCTCATATGCACAAGGCAAGGATGGGCAGTAAAAATCTCTTTGCAAAAGCTGCACTTTGCGATTGTCAGCACGCTTGCCCAACGTAGCAGCTATGAGCAATATTCCTAATTTTTCGAGAAGGTCTATGTCCAGCGGTGGACATCCAATGACTGATGTGATTAAATCTTCTACAATCAAGTTCCCGATAAAAAAGTCAAAAGACTTTGTGTTTTCCTACGCCAACATAATAGTTATAATTCACATCAATTTAGGTAAATCCTATTTTTTTATATTTTTGAGATATTCATCAAAAGATATGTGTGTGTGTGTGTGTGTAACTTAATTGGTGCAAAAAAGTTGAAAAAGCGCTCTTATAAATCTCTACCGGAATATTCTGTAGTCAGTAATAAAGTTTGGGAACGTTGCAAGCCCTTCGTGTCTTGAATCCATCTCGCATTCGGCCTTTTTGTTTTTATATAGCGGAAGACGAACACGCACTGTTTGCGTGACCATTGTCAATGTTTGCTTAGTAAGTACGATTCGTGCTTCGCAATGCCTCAACAGTTAGAGTCAAAATATTTAGGTGTGTGTTTTTAAGTATTAACAACACTACTTTAATCATAAATATTATTTTAAAATAGTACAAGAATTTTATTAAAGGTCCTTCTCAACAGATTTTCTTTATTATATTTGTTCCCTCAAATTATTAAGTGATTGAGTAATTGTGACTGAGCATAAAACACAAAGCATTTTTTATTAATAAATATAATAAGTTTAAGAATATGACTATGAAATAATATTTCTATGTTATTTAAACAGTTTTTGTTGTTTATGGTATTTATAAAAAAAAATATTATTATTATTATAGTTAACAAAAATAGAAAAAGAATCGTAAAAAAGGGTTTAAATTACTTCTTAGAATACTATTATCATCAACCATCGAAGCCTATTTATATATCTCTATAAATCGTAAATTTAGGTTTGGTATAGTTACTGAGAATTTTCTTATTAGCAAAAATAGGTTAAGCAAATCCCAAATTAGTTATATGTAGAGCTTTTCTTCTTAGAGGATTTCTCTTTTCATTGTATTTAAATATAAACCAGAACAGCAGGGTTGTAATTAGCGTATATATTACGAGGCAGTATTTGGCAACACGCAATCACGTATATTAATATCCAAAATTGTATTCCAGCTACCCTTTTGCGAGGCCTTAGTAAAACAAGAAAGGTTTCTCTTTATTTGCACTTTCTTGACTTCACTTTAAATGGTTCGCTGATTTGAAGGGCGAGAGTAAGACAAGACAGTAAAGTCACAAACTAGTTGCCCACGTCACAGATTCATGTTTAATAATAAATTTACACATTTCATACATTGAACTGATTTTCTGATAAATTGCCTAAAGCACTTGTGTTACAGATATCAGACATCGGAGGAATAACAACCAAAGTACTTAAATAGATATTTCACATCCAGACACAGAACAAATATTCATCATATAAATATTTAACCTGGGTGGGAATCAAACCCACAAAACTTGACGCACTAGGGTCACTACTACGAGTATCTACGCCATCTAGCCGTCAAGGGAAGGTCTCATTAAACGTCTTCCGATACAAACACTGACCTTGAACCAGTACACAGATCTTACCGCCTGATTCCACATACCGTTAAGTCAACTAATTTGTAATCACGACGGCCACTCTGCCAGAGGTCTGCGTATTAAAGGCGCCCTTGAGGTATATATTAGCCGTGAGGTACCAACAGAGTAGAAAAGTACCTCCCCCTGTACTAGGTGTCGTAAGAGGCGAATAAGGTACCAGAATAAAGATGGCGAAGAAGAGATCCATGCAAACAAGTCAGCTCAAATGTATAGGGCGGGGATGGGCAGCAGCTTCGCCGTCACGAAAGCTGCGCTCTGCGATTGCCCAACGCGGCAATTATGGGTAAAATACCCCCTATTTGAGGAGGCCTTTGTCCAACAGTAGACTTTTAATGGCTGGTATGATAATGATGATGAGTTATGTTTCGATCGCATTTCCTCGAAGGCCACCACACTTGTTGTTCTACGATGAACAAGAAAGCTTAGCCGGCACAAAATCTTTTAATAAATTAGTGTCCATGCTTAGCTCTAGATACGTTGAAATTTTTGTCTGTGTAGCTCAGCATTAAATGAGATTAAAAAAAATCTATAATAAATCTAATTGCTCGTTTTAACCTATATTTAACTGGCCAATATAGTATTACTTGTATTTAATGAGCCTTATGTTGCGTTCGGTTGTTTTTCTATCTTAATTGCGAAGATCGTAGGTTTAATCCTCTCCCAGGACAAATAGAGGATAAATATAAGTGTTTGTTCTTTACAAAACCTTTGAGTATTTTTTTTTGTTACTGGTCACTGTATAAGTCATTATTTTAGATGAACATAATAGTTTTAAATTTAGCCGTGGGGTACCAGCAGAGTAGAATAATACTTCCCTTTGTAATAGGCGTCGCAATCGTCGACTTAAGTACTAGAGCCGACAGATGGCGGTATACCCATCCAAAACAGTGCAGCTCAAATGCACAGGTCGGGGATGGGCAGCGACATCTCTGTCGCGAAAACTGCGCTCCGCGATTGCCATCACGCTTGCCCAGCGCGGCAATTATGGACAATTTCCTCTTTCTTCGAGAGGCCTATGTCCAGTAGTGGACTTTCAATGGCTATTATGATAAATATTAAAAAAAATAAAAAAATAAGTAAACTGTAGCATGATATTTTTCCCCAGGATCCAGTAATAACCGGTACCACGCACGTGTCGAGCGCCGACAGCGAGGGACTGCGCGCGTCGTGGCGCACTCTTCACGTATTTCCCGATGACTACTCCACGCACCGAGGCTACCTGTCGCTGCGATGTCGCGCGACGTTGCCGACGCGGCCACCAAACGTGCGCAGCATGTCGGTGCGGCTGTACGTGGCCGCGCGTCCACATATATCCTCCTATATGTTTAGTAAAAATAGTAAGTGTTGCCCTATAATTTATTTCCTAAAAAATGGAGAATGAGAGTTCTATTAAAGTAGAAAATTATGAGTTGCTTGTCTCACTAGTGTAACTTCAATAAATAACTCCCTCTTTTGCTCTCTTACTGGCACTTCGCAATCACAACCAATTCACATACACATTTTTCCATAGAGTAGTACATCGTGTTCACTAGCATATCTGTCTCACAAATCCTGCCAGGGTGGCTTCAGGTCACGCAGGTACAATAAGGTCGTTTAACAAAGATCGGCCTCGTCTATCCCTCCAGTAGCATTGGAATTGACGTCTAAGCTGTAGATAAAAAAAACTGTTGATCTTGGTTCACTCGAACCTTTGAATCGTAGTGGAAGACTTTGCATAAAGGTTCTAGCAGCACATAGCACTCTTCATTTGGATCAATTTTGTGGTCACACTAGAAGTTTTATAACCGAGAGTCAATGTTTACGTTAAAGGTTTTATTCATAGGAAAATGCTGAGTTATATTAAATATGATATCATAATAATATTATTAAAAAAATCAAATATTCTCTGGCTTTAGGCGGGCCTATTTTTCTTTTGAGCAGCTTTGTCTTTCTCAGGCCGAGAGACGGCACTATCGTTGCGCTAACGAGACCTTAACAAAAACGTTGATTTTTCCTTGTTTTATTTTACATACATACATATATCACGCCTGTGTTCCATCGGGGTAGGCATATACAATGGATCTCTAATTGTGATGATCTTACCATACCTCTCTCAGTAAGGGAAGCACTCGTATGAGTTCTTTTATACACGCTCGTTTATTCTTAGGCTCCTCTAACATAGCACTTTTTAAATATCTCTTCTACCTGGTTAGGATATGTTCGCCTAGATAGATTGTCCTATTCCAACTCTTCCATTCACTTCCATTCTATATTTGTGCAGTCCTTCTACTTTCATTCATCCTTTCTACATGTCCAAACCATTTCAACATTCCTTTATCTATTGTTGTCGCAACATCATCTTTTATATCACAATGACATCTTATCACACTTTTCTTTAATCTATCTCTCAAACATTCTTTGAAGTGGAGTTTAATCTTAATGCTATAAGTAGTGGTATATGATAGGTCAAGGGACGTTGATTCGAACTCCAACATTTATCTAATAAAAGTTGTGTTGTTGTGTTGTGTTGTCTGGGTGTTTAAAAATATTTACTGACGTATGAAATTTATTTGAATTTGCTCTGTTTTCTGATATCCAAAACACAAGTATTTGAAGCTATGAGATCTTAGTTTATTTAATCTTCATGACGTGACGTCTTTGTATATTGTTACTATTTTACACAATTTACTATATACATACTTTCATCATCATCATCATACCAGCCACTAGAAGTCCACTGCTGGACACAAGCCTCTCCAAAAAAGCAAGTTCTTTGCCCATAATTGCCGCGCTGGGCAAGCGTGTTGGCAATCGCAGAGTGCAGCTTACGCGACGGGGATGCTGCTGCCCATTACTACCCTGTATATTTAAGCTGCTATGTTTCGGATGGATATATCGCCATTTGTCGGTTCTGGCACTTCAGTCGCCTCTTACGACACCTGGTGCAGTGGGAGGTACTATTCTACTTTGCCAGCACCTTACATAAATTAGTAATAATAATTAATATACAATAAAAGTTCAATATACATCGTAGGTGTTAATCTAAATGCACAGTTATTTAAAGGTAACCCTATGCAATATATATGCAAATAATGATACAAGTGACTGCAAAATTCAACCTAAGCTATTAAAATCTTATGCCGGTACGGATGATGCAGATAGTAGTGATCCTATCTTGTGCGCCAAAAGTCGCGGATTCGATCCCCATCCTAAGCAAATATTTATATGATGAGTATTTGTTATTTCTTTTTTCGTTTTCTGATATCTGTAACACAATTGCTTTAAGCTACTTATCACGGAGTCAGATCAGAGATGTGTAAATTTAATTAATCATAACAGTAATTGGCCATAAACATAGGCCTCCTCAAGAAAGGGGCAATTTTGTCCATTATTGTCGCGCTGGACAAGCGTGTTGGCATTCGCAGACTGCAGCTTCGCGACGGGGATGCTGCTGCTCATCCTCGTTCTGCACATTTGAGCTACACTGTTACGTATGAGTATACCGCTATCTGTCAGTGTCGGTACCTCAGTCGCCTTTTACGCCACCTGGTGTAGGTATAGGGAGAGGTACTATTCTACTCTGCCGGAACTACACGGCGAATGTTTTATTAATAAAATATTCTATTCGACCAATTCACCATACATATTATTTAAATAAGCAGTATATAATTTATGAATTAACGTATTCATTCTAGAGAAATGCAGGCGTTCTATATATTAATTGAGTTGCTGATTTAATGTTTATAAAAAGTTTGTATTAATTAATTAAACTTTAATATTATGCCATGTAGCTGCAAAGAGCGTCCATTCACCTTTACAAACAAGCTCTACCCACGTTTGCATTTCGCTGAGCCCCGAGCTTGCATGCGCCGCCATATTTATTCAGTTAAGCGCTAAGTAAAATGCACTTTCACAGCAATTAGCGGAATTTCCCAAATGGGCAACACCGACCTAGCTGTGTTTAGAACTGCTATTTTTAATCTAAGGGTTCAAGTATGAATATTTAACAATGTCACTATTTTTTTTTTGCTGTTAACTCAAAATCTCAGAAATCTGTTGAAATAAAAATGTTGTTATGAAATTATGAAATATTCGTATCATGGTCAAGGCGGTTTGATAAATCCGTGGCTTTTAAATAAAACATTTTTTCGGCAATTAAAAAAAATATTTTTCTACATAATCACCTTTTAGCTCGATACATTGAGTCCTGCGTTTTTCAAATTTTTTATTCCCCCTAAATAAAATATTTTCTCAAAGCTCTTAAAGTACACGTTTGTTTCGGTAATGACTTCTTCATTAGACTCAAATCTCTTATAACCCAGCCATTGCTTTAGGTTTGGAAAAAGATAATATTAGCAGGGGGCTAAATCTGGAGAATATGCTGGATGGGGTAGCAGTTCCTATCCCGATTCGTGGATTTTGGCCATCGTGATTAAACAAGTGTGCACACGTACATTGTCTTGATGGAACAGCACTTTCTTTTTCGCCAAATGCAGTCGTATTTTCTTCAAGTCAACGTTGAATCTGTCCAAAAGCTTTGAATAATATTCGCTGGTAATTGTTTTTTTTCGAGGTATTCAATGTGAATGACACCTCGTTCATCCCAAAAAACTGTGGCCATGACCTAGGTGGCTGACAGACTCTATTTGGCCTTCTTCGTTCCACGTTCACCCCGAGCAACCTACAGTTTCGATTGTTCCTGGTCTCTGGCGTGTTGTGATGGATCCATGTTTCGCCCACAATAACAAAACTTATCGATGATTTTTGGCGCGATCACTTCTTTTGGGTGACCTGAAAGTTTGGCGTCACTAGTGTTGGTACGACAACAACGGAACTCTGTAAACCACTTCTTTACCATTCAAATGTATGATGCCAAGTCCCCCTAGTATTTATCAAGCATTTCCTTAGTTTCAGTGATGGTTTATTTACGTAAAAGATAATGCTTAATCAGCACACCAAATTCACTTTTTTCTATTTTCGTTAAATTTCACGAGGTTGTCTGCTTTGATTGGCTATCAAACACTAACTGCATGATGTAGCTTGCTCAAAATTTAACAGTTGCCCGCTAATAGATTGCAGTTAATGGCAGCACTGTTTCATTTGAAATAAATGCTCGGGAAAATCAAAAAGTCACTGACTTATCAATCCGCCCTAGTAACTCCGCAATCGCAGCGAAGCCGTGAGGCATTACAAGTCCTAATAAATAAATATATTGACACAAATATATAAATTTCCACAATATCTCTTACATTAACCTGATTCCGTGGTCAATCGCTTTAAGCACTTGTGGTACGGACATCAGACAACAAAGAAATCACAAATATACTACTTACATACATATATTTAATACCCACCCACCCAGATACAGAACAACACAAATATCATCATATGAATGTTTGTCCTGGGTGGGGATCGAACCCACGACCCTTAGCGCACAAGATAGGATCACTGCCTTCGGGTTCGCCGAATAAATATATATATATATATATATATATATATATACAAGCATGCTAATCATCGTCAGCATCTTTATATCAGATATTGAAAATCATATTGGACAGTGGGCATAGACCTCCCCAAGAATAGGGGAATTTTGCCCGCCCCTTTTTTTCGCGACGGAAATGCTGCTGCCCATCCTCGTCCAGTGCATTTAAGCTACACTATTGCGGATAGACACCGCCATCTATCGGTTCTACTACCGTAGTCACCTCTTACGACACCTGGTACAGGGGGAGGTGCTCTTCTACTCTGCCGGTACCACACGGTAGGTTTATATACAAAAGAATAACAACTTACCTGTAATAGCTGATGTTAGATTGTAGATTTATTCAGTAGTCTCACTTTTAACAGGCAAACATAAACTATATCACGTCAATGCACTACGTCTATACACGTTAATGCACTTTCTCACCTCTGTCTACCTCTTCGGGGATAAATATGTGGGTTCATTTTATATGTTAACTTGTTTATCTTCTCACGTCGTCGCAGACTTTAGCTCACTCGGAGTTCTAAATCCAAAACCTATTTTTATTTCATTAGACCATGTCGACAAACAAGCATACAGTGCGCATGTTATTAACTTCATTGCAGCCTATAGACGCTCGTAATATTACTAGCGCGTTGCCAACCTTATGACATGAAGATATTATGCCAGAATATTTTTTATTTATTTATTTATTTAATTTTATTGCACAAAATGTACAAATGGCGGACTTAATGCCAGATGGCATTATCTCCCAGTCAACCATTACACAAAACTGAAAAAAAAAAATATATATATATAGTGGTGCAGGCAGTATATATACAAAATAAATAAACGTGGCATACATATTTGTATAAATAAACGCAGTAAATGCATATGATATAAATATATATATATATATACATATATATATATATGTATATATATACATAAAATAACGTACATCAGAAATAGGGTTATAAAGTTAGAGAATATCTTTAATATTACCAGCACGCTAGTGACCTAATGACTTGAAGATATTATGTCACATTACCAAGTAATTTCACTGCCTCTCTCATCCTTCAGATTGGAACAGTGTACATATTGCAAACACTGCTGGACTGTTTTAGCGGTACACATAGATAATAGTGAGGTACCCATGCAGACGACCTTTGGTCTACCTCTAGTACGGAGGGGGCCTTGGGACAGTGGACGTCTCACGCTTGATATGACAGTATAATTTAGAAAATATCGCGGTGCCGGGACCCGGGAATACTTAAATAAATTATGTGCAT
The DNA here is from genome assembly GCA_020976665.1 of Heortia vitessoides. Classification (NCBI taxonomy): domain Eukaryota; kingdom Metazoa; phylum Arthropoda; class Insecta; order Lepidoptera; family Crambidae; genus Heortia; species Heortia vitessoides. Next base: position 18,325,424 of record JACJUM010004390.1, read on the forward strand.
TTCCTTCATATCCCGACACGTTCCCCGATATTATATCAAATAATAAAGGCACCCAGAATATTCCCGCACTAAAAGATTCGCGTTCGAACAATATTAGGAGGAGTATAACCTCTGATATATTCGGGAGCGAGCGGGATCGCTGGGATAAAGTGGGCTCCCGTTTTATTCCTTTTTATGACTGCTCCACAGACTAAGCAAATAGCTAATTTAATTTTTTCTTTTTGTATTTTGTTTTTCTTTTATCCGTTTTTTTCGGTGGGTTTACAAGTCTTGGCAGTATCTTTTAAAAAAATCTAGAATCCAGAAACTCCAATTTTTAATGTTCCAATTTCGCATGGGAGTTTGAAACAATAGCCTGATATTAATTTAATCAATCAGTCTATGTCTTATGTCTCTGAATAATGGTGATCATTATGTCATCAGCTGTTCTGTTAGATCGAAAGTCTACTGTAGAACATAGGCCTCTCTCTAAGACAGAAGGATTTTTGCCCATAATTGCCGTGAGGTACCGGCATAGTAGAATACTACCTTCCACGGTACCAGGTGTTGTAAGAAGCGACTAAGGTCCATACTCTGTGATTGCCAATACGCTTGCCTAACGCAGCAATTAAGGAGAGGCTTATTTCCAGCACTTGACTTCCAATAGCTGATATGATGATTGTCGTGTTGGGCAAGCGTGGTTCCAATTGTAGAGCATAGCTTTACGACGGGGATGCTGCTGCCCATCCCCGCCCTGTTATATTTGAATTGCGAAGTTCTGGATAGATATACCACCATCTGTTTTACCTCAGTCCAGTCGCTTCTTATACACCTGGTACAGAGGGAAGAGCTATTTTATTCAAGAATTTTTTACTTAACCCTAGAAATTATATTAAATTTTATGAGGATCACTTGAGTTTGAAAAGCTACTTTTAAATATTTTCTTAACCGACTATATTCTTCTTTCAAGTACAAATCCCTTAAATCACTAATAAGTGGGATATTTGAACTCCAGATAAAGGGAGCTCTCTAATTTCTTGTGCTCTTAACACTTGGTCGAAGAAGGCTGTATTACATATGGTCTAGGTTGAAAGCCGGAGTCGTCAGTAGTTGCTGCCAACATATTTGAAATATCGCAAGGGTTGACATGAGAATCAGAAACGGAATCCATGTTCAGGCCGCGATTGTCATATGGAGAGAGATCGTCATAGTCAGTATTTATGATAAATAGATGTTTTAAGCAAATTTAAAGTTTTCATGTCACAAAAGTCTTAGTTGCTAGTAGGATTATAATTTTTGTGTGATTTAAGCTATTTAATGTAAGGCCCACGCCAATATTTTCGTGTCAATTCCCATTCACAAAAAAACATTGTTCTTTGTGTTTTATCTTTCTCCCCTTGATTTCTGGTCCAAATAAACTGTATATTTTCTCTTTTTCCTAAATATAAATAATACAACTTGAGATGACCTCAGAAACAGGAAAACTGTATATGTTCAATACTTTCCGTCCGTACAAGTTCCATCACGTCTTTGTACGAATAAGTTATTTTTTGTTAATTTTTTCTAAGAAAATATTTTAAACATTACATCTTACATGGATATTTGGAATTTGAGACTCCCTTGTGTCCTCTTTCTACAGCATCACTACATAGTATAAAACAAAGTCACTTTCCACTGTCTGTCTGTATACCTAATTAAATTTTTAGAAAAAAAACACCTTTACTCTTTAAAACGCAGTTTTAAATATTTTTTATATAGAGCCATAATACAGATTGACTAAACTATTGTATCAGGATATTTTACTTTTACAATTATTACAATCTCTATAGTTTTGAATTTTGTATTGCAGGTATGTATCCCTGTTCACGCAACGACAGTATTTTTTATCTTGCATCTTGTTTATAGGTGGCTTTATCATGAGTAGTGAACGAGTAAAATAAAGAAGTATTTCCGGTTACGTTTCGACAACCTTTTTCAAAAGTATAAACAGCATGTTTGAAAGCTACCTAAACCTCACTATCCGCAGGCAAGCCCTAAGTGAGTCAGCCGCACTCGCCTGCTCTGTGGAATAAAAGTACGTCTGCAAAAGGCAGTTTTTTCAGTAATGTAATTTAGACTAATATGCTTTATTGAGTAATCTACGGTCCCGGGCCGAGCTCCATTAGATGAGAGGCGAGTCGAAGATGTGGCCAGCATCAAGGTTCCCAACAGTTTTAAATAAAATTAAGGAGGTTTTCTGCATTTTTGTCCCCTTGCGGCCTTAAAGCTAGAATTAATTGATTAATTAATCATTACTAGAAGAATGTGTAATCAGTTTACGTTTTTTAAAGAATGGTATAAAGTAATAATCATTAAAATAAGTCGAAATATATTTAATTCTAGAATTACTTACTACACCTAATTGTATATTTATGTTGTAAATCTAGTTTATAAGGGATTAAAAAAATATATGTATATGATAGAAAAATATTTACATAACGTTTGTATACAGAAAGTTAAATATTTTAAATAGAAATAATGTCAAAATAGTCAAAGCACCGCTAGGGATTATACATATTTGTTCTTAGAAATTTCTAGGATATAAAATGAAAACTTTTAATATCTACAATTTTTTTTCAAATTTAATAAAGGTCTACAGAAAGAAATTATTCCTTTAATGTTGTTTTCGGGGCGTTCTTGATTCATTTATCATCGACTTCTTTTGTAGAAGTACCAAACAAACATCAATCAAATAGTATTAAAAAAAACATTCCTTACACTATTTATTGGTTTTAATGTTCAATACCGTGGTTTGCTCATTATTATTTCTTGATAAGGTAGCCTTAGTTTTTTTATCCAATCAGAATACTTCTAGGGATCCAGGTGCTTTGAAGATCAATTTAAATAGAAACTCGGACAGGCAAAACAATATGTATTGAAATTTTTTGTACTATTATCATTGGTCGGAACTAAGTAAAGAACTAAGTAAAATAGCTATCTATATATAATAATATAATTATGTTTACACACGCAAAAGTTAAACACAAAGTTGGTTTTCCTCTTTCCTCTCTTTGTATTTGACCTCCGACCTCAAAGTGGAAACTTTTGGGGGAAATGCTGATCAAAATCTGGGAAATGAATCTTTAGTATTTCATTATTGAAAATGATGTTATTCTACAAAAAAAAAATCAATAAAGGGTTTTTCTTCAACAAAAAAATTCATTATATCAGAAAGTCCATTGCTGGACAAAAGCCTCCCCTAGAAATAGGGGAATATTGTCCAAATGCCGCGCTGGTGTTGGCAACGCAGAGCGCAGCCTTCGTGAAAGAGACGCTGCTGCTCACCTCTGCCCTGTGCATTTACGCTACTGTCTACATCTGTCGGGGTACCTTAGTCGCCTCTTAAGACACTTGGTTCAGGGGAAGGTACTATTAAATTCATTCATTCGAACGAACATTTATTGAGGTCAAATTTAAGAATCTTTTAAACCACACTTTTGAACTACTTAACCGATTTATATGTGTTTTTCGTTTACTGAGTTCAGCTTGAGATATAGGACAGTTTATTTATTAGTTAAGATAAGGGACAGATTATATATAAATTTAGGACAGGACAACGTTTGTCAGATCAGCTAGTTATATATATTAACAAATTGGAACATCTACGAGAAGGACGTTTACTGCTTGACAATAAACCACACGAAGATATTTTAAATAGAAGTATTTCTAAGCGGTCAGGTACCGGCAGTGTAGAATAGTACTACCTCCTATACCAGTTGTCGTAAAAAGCGACTAAGGTATCATGATCGACAGATGGCATATATCCGTTGGAACGGGTTGAACATCCTCGTCACGAAATCTGCCCTCGGAAAATACCTCCGTTATCGGGAGGCCTAAGTCCAACAGCGAACTTTCAATGACTGGTATGATCAATCTCAATATAAGTCACTGCAAAGGACAAAGAAGCTCTGCAAGATTTTTATGTTATCTGAATTTAATTCAATATTTATTATACATCTATTACTCCAAGATAATTTTAGAATTGCTTACAGTGCAAAAAGAAAAGATCTTCTGTAGAATCCAATTTTTACTAATCCACTCAAACCTGGTAAGCATATTTAGGATTTCTATTGCGTTGAATGGGGTGTAAGATGTAAAAACTTATTTTATATTAAAAATTCACAGGATATCTCATTCGTTGACCTAACTCCAGAGATAAGTAACTTAAACTCCTGTGTTACTTAAATCAAACAACAGAAATATTCATCATACCAGCCATTGGAAGCCCACTGCTGGACATAAGCTTCTCTAAGAAATAAGGCTTTACAGATGTATTACAAATATAATATTTAGATACATATAAATAGCACCCAGAGACAGGATAAACAAATATCATCATATAAAAAATTGTCCTGGATGGGGATCGAACCCACAACCTCTAGCGCATAAGATAGAATCGTTACCATCTGTGCCATTGGGCCCTTGAAATGTATAGAATGTTAAAATTATTAATATTTTTTTTTAATGTAGTAAGTTGCTATACACAAATAATAATTAAACCGAGCTTTATGATGTTAATGCAAATAAATATGTTTTTTTACAAATGTTTCACTCCACCTGTGTTCAATAGAACACTATTCCCAAATAGTGTCAATGGACGATCCACACATGATCGAATAACACGAATTTTCAATTTTCAAATTTGTTGAAAGTATACCTTTTTTCGGCATGTAGATATTATAACTAAATAATTTCAATAAACATTTTAAGAAGCTTGAAGCCTACATTTTTTGTTAGTTTTTTCTGGGAAAAGGTATTTGATTTATTAATTTTGAAAGCACAAAGTAAAACATTAAATAGAAGTATAATACTTTTATTATTATCAAGATTTATAACAATTTTCACTACATCCGAAATGATTAGGCCATATTTTATAAAACCAATTGTGGTTTTATCCATAAAAAACCTTGTTCTAGCGGATAACATAGCAATCATTTAGCAGTTCAATATATATTTCTTAGTTTAATTATATGCAAAGTTTCCAGCATGAATAAAACATAATTTGATCGAATAATAAAATTATCAATTCAATCGGAGTGCCCTGTAATTCCACCATCAGTCAGGCGTCAAAATTTATTTTCACAAAAGAAACTTCTGCAGCGTCGTTCAAAACTCATTTACGTAATAAATTCAACATTCCTTTTTCTCTCAACCCTCTTAGGTTCAGATTTAGGGCATTCCCTCTCGCTCGCGTTACAGGAAAGCTAATTTGCCATCTCACTCCAGCTAATGTAGGGCTGAATCGCTATTCTTCTTATGCAACTCGTGACAGGCAGTATTTATAGGTTTCCAAATGTTCGTTATTGTTTTTAGTACACTGAACGCTTTATACTGAGCATCAATTAATAAAACATTAGAATTTTACATTGCTACTGATGTAACGAGTTTAATGCGTATAAATAGATTACAAATAAATAAATAAAATTGTGATTTTTTTATTACACTAGGTTGAAAAACAAGCGCACAGTCCGCGTGTTAGTCTGCAGTAACGCTTACTATCGAGCGGACTACCTGCTTGGTTAACCACCGAATCTAATAAAAAAAAAGTTACAAGCTATTACGAAAAACGTTGATGGCAATGTTTGTCGAAAGACATGAGTTTTTACTATAATAATATATGTTTATTATGAAACAAATATTGCAACTATAGATTGAGTTAAAACTATCATATCTCTGAAGTTTGCCGTGAGGTACCGGCAAAGTAGAATAGTACCTCCTACTGCATCAGGTGTCGTTAGAGGCAACTAAGGTGCCGGAACCTACAGATGGCGGTATATCTATACGGAACAGTGCAGCTCATATGCAGAGGGTGGGGATTAGCAGCAGCAACTCCGTCCGTTCTAGTATCATAGTCGCCAATAACCCCAAATGTATCTGGAGTAAGGTACTTTTACTCCCAGCTTACCGAGAGGTACCGGCAAATAAATAAAATTAATGTTAAATAATTCGTGTATCATTGTTTCAGATGCAGTGGCGAGCAATACCTCCGACAGGTTACAAATAAACGTGACTTTTTGGACGTGTGTATTTTTAGCAAGTGCCTTTTATAGTGAGTTAGTCCGGAACTAAAACAATGTGACAACGCAGAGCTGTGAAAGTGTTTTTAATAAATTAAGACTTATAAATAAATACTAACGGATAAGTAATAGGTGTCTATAGTTCTGTTTTAATGCACTTTAGGTTAAGTATTGAAAGTTTTTGTTAAAGTTTCACATGTGAAATATAATAGGAAACAATTTTAATATATGCATCATTTTGAATATATATTTAATGTTTTAAGAGAACGTGAGAATGTTTGAGATGTTAAACGCTTTGTTATAGAAATTATTATGTACGTTGATTTGTTATATTTTACAAAGTGATGAGTTAGTTCACTTTGGATATTTTTATGAGATTATAAAATTTGTTTTGTTTCAGAAAATATAGGTATTTGCATTAACTAGATTTTATAAAACAATATGTAAATACTCCTGATAGATTATAATTTATGGAAATGTGTGCTCACCCCTATCATAAGAAAAAAAACGTATCTTTTATTTAAATACAATCGATTGTGTGACAACGATTACGTTAGTATAATTGTTAATAAACAAAATAATTATATAATATACGATGCAGTGTGATAAATATAATGTTATGATTCGTGTGTGTAAATATCGATGTGCCAATACATATTGTATATAAGGTATAAGGCGGAGAAGTTAATCGAATTGGATCCAATTTTGATAGATATGGAAAATTACATGGCATTCATTTTCAATCGTATAATTTATTGATTACACAAATTGATAGTAAATAATTAGTTAAAATAATTAATATACACAATTTAATTAATTTTCGCAAATTATGAGCAAAAAAGTGATGTGAGTGAAATTTTTGGATGAAATCAGAATTATGAAAGTAATTTAGAAAAGCATGTTTAGGCAGACTTTAAAAACGTATGCTAACTAAATCGAAGACATTAACATAAGCCTAAGTTAATAAACCATGTTTAAAGAATATAAAATATTAGTTAAGGTTCATAGAAATTCACTCGTCGTATTTCGAAGCCGTGTCGTGCTTATTATTTAGTAACAAAGATATAAAAGTATAATGTTTTGCATTTTAAATTCCAATTGATTTCCAAATTTAAGGTAAAGATGCAATTTGTCATATAAATTTTACATACGTAATTCAGATTACTTTTGGGAATTTCCAAATAATCATGCAACAACTATATAAGACTTAATTTTTATTTGAATTTTAAAATGTCTTTTTGCTGCACTAGCAAATAATTTCAGGTAATAAAGAGAAAGAGTTTTGTATCACTTAGGTTGCGCTATAAAGAATTTCATCTAGGTGTTCCAAATTTTGGAACGAAATTGAAAAATCTGTTTATTAATTTCACACAGAGACAGTAAGATAAAGAGAGATGTGGATAACATAGGTAGTTACCAGTATGGTGCTATGCTGATAACTACAGCATCACTACCACCACCCACTTTCCAGAGTTACTTATCCCAGCGACTTTTTCATGGAAGAGTCTTCAACTGAACTGCTTAGATGACAATCTCTGGGTCACCGAGAAAACGAGGCTAGACCGTTCATTATCGAGGGACCCTCAGCTGCCATACTTTGCGATGGTCTTGCATCCTCGTGTTCCTCAAGCATTGTGTTGGACTTCTTGGAATCTGAATAAGAGTAGTAACCACGGTCACTCAGAGATCTGTTCTTGCCCGGACATTGCATGATTTGGCGTCACTTTTTAACTTTGTACCCTCCTTGGATTGCATTTGAAATCAATTTTCTTTATTTCTTTTTAAGGACATACGTATTTTTTATATAACAGTCTTCTTTTAGATCTAATTGCTGTGCTAGGAGACAACAATATTACCTTACAATATAACAAACGCGCGTGCAAATATTTTACAAATAAAAGTTTATTATAAAATCAAAACAAAATAATACAGAATATGTTGTTAATTCTTTTTTTTAGGATTTTTATTTAAATGAATTCTTTTTAGTCTTAGGGTAATTTGAAGGGTAAGTGTTTATAGTGTCATGTTATGTATATTTGTATGAATGTTAAAAACTACAAAGAAATAGGAAGTTTGGGGTGTACGTATGAAAAAAAATCATATAACAATAATGTATGAAGCGAAATATTAATATTTAAGCAATGAAGTTCTTCTTACGTATTTTTATGCTCCAAATAGCTTGCTTCTTTCGAAAAATACTATTAACGTCTTTTAAACATTTGTTGTATGTGATGTTTTAATTAACTTTTGGTGATCTCTGCTAAATGTGTATCTGTAATATTTTGTATGTCATGTCATTTTCCATACGGTTAATAAAAGGATCTAATAGAAATAATTATATTCATCAACTATAGGGTGTTTGATGTATAGTCAAGCAAGAGTTGTTATTTGTATATTTAAAATATATTCTTGTCATGGTTGAAGAGTTACCGCAACACATTGTTATTTGAACCAAACACCCTACTTTAAATATAATTTGATATTGTTTATTCGAAATATGAATATTGTTGTACATTTATTTACATTATGTGTAATGTAATAACAATTTGGCCACAATATAAAGCAATAGCGATACATATTGTGAAGTGAAGACTGACATGACGTCAAACCCTCGGTTTTTTTTAATACATCCGTTTGTGTTTAGTGTATTTATGTATTTTGATTAAGTTTTAACATTATATATTGCATTAAATATCAATTTGAAAATGTCCTTTTGTCTGTTTATTTATTTCTCTCCATTTTTCTTATCTGCATAAATAGGTGAACGTACTAATAAGCCGGCCGGCAAATGAAATTGAATTAGATTCCCTACAATTACTATTAAGTCTTGATGTTAATTACTTTATAATAAAATCTGATCCAAACCCTTAATTATAAAAATTATTAAACTTTAAAAAGCATTTATATATATATATATATAATTCTTCAAATTAATTCTTCAAATCATCATATCAGCCATTGGAAGTCCACTGCTTAGGACATTAGCCTCCCCAAGAAAGAGGGAATTTTACCCATAATTGCCGCGGTGGGCAAGCGTGTTGGAAATTGCAGAGCAAAGCTTGAGCTTGAGACTGGGTCATTGCTGCCCATTCCCGCCCTGTTTATCCGTACATACAATCGCCTCTTTAGACACCTGGTACGGGAGGTTTGGGGGGGGGGGGATTATTCGACTAGTTGAACTATTGATATGGTTTTAGCCACATTGTCCAAGTATAGGTAAAATAAACCGTTTCTTTATTCGTTTGTGATCTTTTATAAGGATGTATTACTTTCACCTTTAAAGGTGGATAGACGATAAGAGGCTTGGGATCATGTTGGATGCTAGTCTATGTGACTGAAAACGGTACTAGTGACAAATGGTAAGAAGAAGAATCCAATGTCTAGCGGTGAACGTACTACGGCTGATAAATATGTGAAGACTTACACACATATTAAAACTAAAAATTAAAACTAACCAGAAAATGATTCTGATTTCTAACTTATGATCTGTAGGTGCTGCTTACAGATAAAAATTATGAAGAGGTTGGTTAATGGCGCAGATGGTGAAGATCCAGTCTTATGCGTCAAAGATCGTGGGTACGATACCCACCCAGGACAAATATTTATATGATGATATTTGTGTTTGTTCTGTGTCAGGGTGTTAAATATATGTAAATTATACTTGTAGTTCCTCTGTTGTTTGCTGTCCATAACATATATACTGCATATGTTTTATTTACTCAATATATGAGATGTTGTGTGAATTAAATTTCACTAAAATATTTAACTTACTTTTAAAACTGATGTAACACGAAACAATTCATGTTTATAAAACAAAAGTCCATTTCACAAGTTTCTAATTGATTGTAGAGCTAATGAAACAAGAGGTTTCCTTCCACAAGTTTCTGAAATGGTTGAAAAGTTAATAGCGATTTTACTTCGTTTGTGCATCGCTTCGGAAGTAATACTTGGTAAGAACAGTCTACAAATAGTTGGAAATTGTAGCGTACTTGATGCGAGCTTTGTCTTTGAAGTCAACACCAATAAATAGTGAAGTATCGGCCAATTAAAATGCCATTGTTGCCATATTTATAATCCAATTCAAGTTCCACTGCCTCAAGAATAGACTAGGACTAGTTAAATTAATTTCAAACAGAGTTTGTGGGTTAAAATTAATATTTACTATGATTACATGTCAAATGTTACGCTAGTTTTAAGGTGTTCAGATTTTGTAGGCAGATACTATAGATTTAATTTTTTTACGATCTAAGCATACCTTTACTCGCATTATTTCACACACGTTCGTTTATTTTTGATTCTTGTGACCTAGCTCTTCTCTAATACAACTTCCACCAAGTTAAAGTTATCATGTTCGTCTACATTGTCCATATAACAACCATTTAATTCACATCTTTTAGTTATTTTAGGTTCTTATATGTCAAAGTTTTAAAGAAAAATATTTTCATGCATATATTAATCGAGTTTAGATACAAATCCATAATGAATCTGAAATATTTATTAAAAGTATATAACTATGAAAGTATTTGAGTCTGTTTTCTCTATTTATATTTCCAATAAAAATATATTGGTGTCTGAAATATTGGGAATTGAAAACTTAATAATATTTTACAATGATAGAACTTTCTTTTGTATAACTTTTTTTCACAATTTTTAAATTAACATTTCTGTTCAAAGGATGTGATTATAACAAAATTTCACTGGTATCAAAATAACTAGAAGAATAAACGAATACTTTTTTCAGAAACAAACTGATTATAATTAAAATAACAGCTGAAAATATTTGAGTTAGGTTTCGTTATTTATTCAAAAATTTTGATCTAATTTCTAATGAATATTATTATATATGAAATTTTTGTATTCCAAATTTTAGTAGGTAGATTAAACAAAGTCGTACGATTTGTGTATACGTGTGTATGTGTGTGTACAACAATAATGTATTTCTAACCGAATTCCAGAAAAGGCAAAGGTTCTTAATTCAACTGTTTTTTGTATGTATGATGCTCTAAATTTCCGAGAATTTAAACCTGATGCTGAATATATAACCTCGATGGTTCTGTTGGTGCCAAGTGAGAATCCTATGACGGGGTCCCAGAGAAATCAAAAATTTTATTATTAATAATTAATACTTATATTCACACAACACCTCATGCGTTGACTCCGTGGTAAGTCGCTAAAAGCACTTGTATTACGGACAACAGAGGAATTACAAATATAATACTCCCATACATTATATACATTCATAACTCCCATACACAGGACTAACACAAATATCATCATATACATATTTGTCCTGGGTGGGGATCAAACCCACGACCCCTGGCGCTTAAGATACGATCACAACTATTTGCGCCGCCCGCTATTAAAGTTTACATAAGCGTATGAACCGATCACCAATCAACAACCATCAGTAGTAATTTGGTCCAAAAATTTGTCATTGCTTTTTCGTTATGGTTCAATATTTTGTTGGATTGTGAGTTTGCCTTAAAAAGGCGAAAGGCTCTCTTATAACTTCTCTTAAAAAGATTACGGATGAGTTGTATCTGTAATTTTCAATTTAATTCAAACTTTTCTGATGCTTTTTGGATGTTTAGATTGTGGGTGTGATAAGCCACAGCTGTCTAAAGAAATAACTATATGACGAGCGACGACGAGGTAATGTAATTTGAACAAACAATTTGAAATATAAAAAATAATTGTGTTTGTTCTGTATCTGGGTATTATATATATGTCTTTAAGTATATTTGAATTTCGTTTGTTGTTCGATATCAAAAGATATACATTTAGCTTTTTATTTCGAAGTTAGGTAAACGTATGAAATTTTGGCTAGATTTATGTAATGTAAGCTTTAATCATGGAGGTGGATAGCAGTTGTTGAAATTAAATTAATTAGCATTTTTTATTACTTTAGAAACATAATTTTTTTATTTACAATATTTGCTTGAATCCTATCTTTCTCTCGAATAAAATTAATCTAAATTACTCCCCATAACATGAAGAATATGTAAATAACATAATTACCAGAATATTACTATATGTTATTTTATTTAATAAGCTGTCAGATTTTTTTATAATAATCATTTACATTGTTCAAAAAAATTTTTCCTAAAGGAATTAGGTTTGCAAGGGCTAGAACATTTTTCAGGAAAATAGTGAGTAGGAACAAATTGGGAAAAAAAACTGTGGGGCCGTTGTCCGTTATTCGTTTCGACACCTGAAATTCCTACTGCATGTGCATCAATAATTTTTATATCACATCAAATTGCTAAAGAATCTATATGCTGGCTATAGTATATAACATCGTTATACCAGCTATTGTAAATCCAATGCTAGACATAGGCCAGCCCTAGAAAGGGAGAATCTTACCAAAGCGCAGCTGTTGCGACGGGGATACTGCTTCCTAGCCCCACCCTGTGCATTTGAGCTGCACTGTTTCGGATGAATATACCACCGTCTGTAGTTTCTGATACTTTATTTGAGTCTTACGACACCTAGTATAGGGTGAGGTACTATTCTACTCTGCCGGTTCCTCACGGCTTTATTATTTAACTACTAAGGTATTCTATTATTTGGTTGAATTTGCAATCCTTGTAACCCACCAGTTTGTAAGGCCCGACCGACGGCAACCACTTAAGGTCACCTATTAGACACGGACCTGGACTTGAGTGGCCATCGTTGAGAGAATCTTAACAGGATGGATGCGCCCGGACGCACTAGTGTGGCCTGTAGTGCGTCCGGGCGAGGCGAATATGAGGAAGGATATCACGCACTCACCGGCGAGTGCGGTGTACTGATCTGAATGAAAGATTTTCTATATCTATCTAAAAGAAGCAGTTGACTGACTATGAAAATAACATATCAACGCGAGGCCTAAGCTAAAGGGGATTAAAACTTGATATTTTGTACAGGGGTTTCTTATATAACGTACTGAAGCACTAAGAAAGGATATTTGAAAGTTTTACTCATAAGGGGTGACACCTTAACGGGGTGCAAACCGAGTATGAAACTTTGCTGTTTTTGAAATTTCAAATGAAATTCAGTTCAAAGTTTCTTATTGAAAGTCATGAAACACTTGTAAAATATGTTTTCGAAAGTCATCCCTTAAGAGGTAAATATTCTACAACTTAACGCGAATGAAACCACGGGCATTTGCTAGTTATAAATAAAATTGATATATCAATGTGAAAATAACAGTTATTTCAAATAGATTTTAAAAAGTATATACAGTACTCCTATATGCGTATTTGAAAGATTTGTAACAAAAATAAGCTTTTTAAATTATATGACTATCTGTTTAAGGTAAACTGCTGAACGGATAGACAAATATCAACGGCAATTTTACTAGCATGGCCATACCTCACTTATGTCTCATGGAGTAACTTGTCCAAACTTTCGTTATTTATAATTCGCATTGGAACGAAAACTATGCAAAGAAAACCGCAGGGCATTGCTAGTTACCGCCAAAGAAAGCTAGTAGCCATGTAGCAAGAACATTCAACAATATCCAATGATGCTGATGCATGATATTGTTGTACTTTTCTTGTTTCCTTTTTAAAATTTAACCACAATTCATATTTTGCTCGTTTTCTAATTTTGTTTTTGCGAACGGAACACCAGTTAACGAACTTTGGCTAGTTAAAAACAAAGATTATTAAATCAACTTATAAAATGGTGCCTTGATAATTTTTATTTTATTTTTTTAAATTTTTTATTTATTTAAAATCCACAGCTACGTACATTCATACGTAAACATATATATACATACACATACTTTCTCTTACACAAACATATAGTTATTACCATGCTTGTTCCGATATTTATATTTCATTCTTGCATCGAGGCTTTATATCATATATTTTTTTAATAAGCACAATTAGCAACATTTACACTCTAAAGGAGTCTTTTTTAACTTTTCAGTGGAAACATACTAAGTAATTTACTTAGCATGTTTTCACAGATAACTAAGTCTTACTCTATAATACCTAAGTACAGGTTCAGAAACAACACATTGAAGGTTATCCTGCGGTTGATAGATAGCCCGGAGCTAATTAGTAAGTAGAAGCTTCTTCGCTAACACAGCACTTCGGAAAGAGCAAGGCGCCGGCTGAGTCTAGTCCGCAAATAGTTGAAACTTCGTGATAATATTGGCGCTTGCTCCAGTCTAAACTGCAGGGTTAACTCTTCCTTTCCTACGTTGCTTGCAAGTAAACAGTGTCGATATGACAGAACTTTGAACGGTATGCACGTTATATATTTTAAATAGCGCAAAACTGGCGATATAGTGTTTATATTTTAGTTGATAATGTCGGACGGAAAACGATGCAGGGACGTCTGTGACCGGAGGCAAGTATCTCTTTTTGCGAAAGGAAAAAAAATAATAGTTCATGCATTATTACAGCCATTGAAAGTCCACTGCTGGACCTAGGTCTCCCTAAGTGATCCCATATAGAACCGGTTGAAAGCGGCCTGGGTCCAACGTGATCCTACGGTTTTAGTGGGCACCTTATACTGCGCTTGCCGGTACGTGGTTTGCATTTCAGAACTTTACGGCTCTATTGGTCCATCGATTCTGCGTACAAAATACTTGTTCTATGTATATTATACTTAGATAAAACACACTTAAAACACTTATATTGGACATCTCATGGCTGATATGATGATGATGACGACAATGAAGTATTCTTGACGGATATATTTAAACGGGCCCGATGGCACAGAAGGTATCCTATCTTATGCACTAGGGGTCGTGGGTTCGATATTTATATATATCCTATGTTAGGGTATTAAAAATATGTATTTAAGTATTTGTGATTCCTCTATTGTCTGATGTCAGTAACACAAGTGCTTTATGCGACTTACCACGGAATCGGGTCAATGTATGTGATGTGTGAATATTTATCTATAATATTTTCATTAAATAGCTTGCGAAGTTTCCACTGTGCGTTGTCGGCTCAGCTATGAAGGGAAAGAGTTGGATTAATTTAATCAACATTTCTCGGTCACTTAAGAGTCGTGGCACGTTTTTCGCCCGAGACGCGGAAGTTTCTGCCGCTGATTTACTGTCAGCAATAACAGATATACAAATATATGACGCTGATTTCATACGGGAAACGTTTTCAATTCTTTCGTGTCTTTTGATGCCGGTGTTTTATTTAGGTTGTCTTATTGTAAATCTGAGAGAGAGTTTTACTAATATAATTTTCCCGATATAAAATCCATTTATATCGAAAATTAATTTGATTTGATTTAGAAGGAACTATAACATCATATGAACAAACATAATTACTGAGTCAATTACAGTAATCGGGCGCGTAATAACTCTAATTACAATCCGATTGTCTCATAAAATTTTATCACACTTCCAAAAGAAATCCAACTGCTACCAACTTCAATAAATTCAGTAAGAAAAATTAGCCGGGCCCCCCAGCTTCTTTGGCCGTAAAATGGGGTAGCAGGGAGCCCTGAACCGTGGAACTCGTTTTATGAAAGCGACGCGCAATAAAATCGGGAAGTTATAACAATCAGACTTATTTGTTGAACCGGATTTTATTGCTTAACCAACCCTATTACAACGCAATAAGAACTTGTCATTCTAATATCAGGTGAATGAATGATTCAAATGGAAGTTCTCATGTCCCGTCGTAAAAGCACGTGACTGATTGAATAAAATTTTGATGTTTATTTGTTTACATGTTGTAATTTTTTTTATTTTTTTTTGTTATTTTTTGTATAATTCTTGGCCACTTAGATGTTAGCTGCAGCGACAATAAACGAGTGACAAGACGACTTTATTTCATAATGTATCATATGTAGTTTTTTTGTATTATGAAGTCAACAAACAAGTATACAGCCCGCTTGATGGTTTAAATGACCGCAGCCTAGAGACGCTCGTGTCATCACCAAGATATCACTAACGTGTCGCCAACCCTGTGCACTGAAGACACACAACTTCACTGCCTCAACCGGAACCGGAACAAAGCAATGCAATCACTATTAATTGGCAGTACAAATTAGTTAGAGTGAGGTACCAAAGCAGACGACCTTTGTGAGAAGTCTACCTCATAAAAAAATAGTAGAAGTTTTAGCCATAATCGACTATATATAAAGTTGAAGTACCTAATACAAAGAACAAAGGACTAAATGAAATTGACTGTATCAGGATTAAATCCAATAGATTGTTACTTGATTGTTGATACTAGGCTTATTAGAGGGTCGAGGTGATCGCATCAATTGCGATGAGCTGCGGCGTAATAGTCTCGACGAAGCTTATACGGATTCTGCGCATACATTAAAACCATTTGCATAACCAATTGCCTAGATGCAAGTCTATTGAAATTTCCAGCCGAGAGGTACCGGCAGAGTAGAATAGTATCTCCCTCTGTAGCAGGTGTTGTAAGCTACTAAGATACCATAACATCCGAAACAGTGTAGCTCAAATGTACACGGTGGGGATAGGCAGCAGCATCCCCGTCGCGATAGCTGTGCTCTGCGATTCAATTGCCAACACGCTTGTGTTGGCAATCGCAGAGCGCGGCAGTTATGGGCAACAACCTTTCTTGGAGAGGCCTATATCCAACAGTAGACTTTTAATGGCTTTTAATATAATGATTTAGGAGGAGTACAGTGACATACACACGTACAGTAGAGTTAAAATATCGTATTTATATCAGCCGTAGAAATTTTCTGATATTGAAAACTATAAAAACATTACTTATATGTTTAACTTGTAAAAATAACAAACTGCTTGTTAGTTTATTAATATATGTCTATTAATATATTTGTATTTTAAAAAAGTTTTCATAACATTCTACGATCTCGTATCGACCTCGGGTCCGAACACTTGCAAATATTATTAATACTACACTCAATAAAAGAAAAACTAAATTAACTTTTGTGTATCAACTTTTTTTATCTTCAGCAACATTTATATGCATAAAAGATCGATAGCTCTAAGGCATTCCGTTCGCGCCTGACTGCAGTTTTCATAAATTCCACTCCGTCATACTTCACAGCAACTCTCACACTTGACCGATCCGTGCAAGGAGCGAGGACGTGCCTAGAATAGTAAAACCATTTTTAAAAACCTGCTTGGCAAATAAACTTTAACACAGCCCGCGTAAAATGGTGAGCTGACGACAATCTAGATAGTTAAGGCATATAGGGAGTTACTGGTGTTCTAACCAAGGTATGTTACGTCACATTACGAATTATAAAAAACAAAACCCTAGGTAATTGATAGAGTAAAAAGAGTAACTTTCTGGTTAAAATATTTGTATGAAGAAAGAATAAGAAGCGACTGAAGTAGCTGACAGATGGCAGCATACCCATTCGAAACATGTAACCTAAATGGAAGCGAGTGAGCGATAAAGCGAGGATGGGCAGCAGCATCCCCACTACGAAGCTAACCTCTGCGATTGTCAACACGCTTGTCCATCGCAGCAATAATGAGTAAAATAGATATATTCCCCCAAGAAAGGAGATGATTATCTCAAACATTAGACTTACAAGGGCTGATATAGGGATGTTATTGAAGAAGATCTTATCCATTGGAATCGTCCATTATTCAAATCATTCCTTTAAGACTTGTTTTATAAATATACTTGATCTGCATATCAAATTAATTATTATTGTCCCAGTAAAAGAAAACGTGTAACGCGCAATATGTCTAACCATAAAATCGGTATAAAAAGTTCTTTTTAATCAACACTATATGCTGTAGAGTACTGGCAAAGTAGAATAGTCTAAATAGGTCCCTTTGTACCAGGTGTCGTAAAATGCGACTGGCATTTAAACCGACAGATAGCGGTATATCTATCTGAAGCAGTGTAGCTCAAATAGAGCGGGAATGGGCAGCAGAATTTATGTCGCAAGGCTACGTTCTGCGATTACCACCACGCGTGCTCAGCGCGGCAAATATGGGCAAAATTTCCCCTCTCTTAGGGAGGCCTATGTCTAGCAGTGCACTCCAATGGCTGATATGATATGACCAGAAAAAAATTTACTTGTCTAGGAGGTAGGTGGAACTCAAATCTACATGTTTCCCTATGCCAGCGGTTTGCATGGGACTGAAGAAGCAGTTACCACGAAAACTGCATTTTTCAATTAAAAAAATATATGAAATAATTAAGTATCTATTTCTTCTTTGTTTGTTGCAACAAACTTGGAAAATATAACATTCGATTATTTAAATGTAAAAAACGTTCAAATGACGGTGTTGACTTATCAGTATAACAATAACACTGGAAATTTGACGTGCTAATCTCTCTGTAGCACAATGGTAGTTTAAACCCCTTAGGAAGGAAAAAATCCAGGTACAAGTCCCCCTTAGAGCTTGATACAAGTTTTCTGGTAAATATTATCTTTACACTACACTATACAAAAATGTTGACAATGATAATCTCTAGACAGCTCAAGAAATAACAAAACGTTGTCCTTAACTAGATATATAGTTATTTTCACATAAAACATTTTCCTTCTGCTGAGGAGAATGCGAGCCAGTTTTTCGCCTTAAGCATCTTAAACTACTTCCAGACAAACGAAGCAACGGAGAAGAAAAATCACTCCCTAGATTTATGGTCCGTGCATACGCTGACTCGTAGAGCGCATCTTCTTTATAATTTATTCAATATCGCAACAATAGCATCACTAATGGCGAACGGGAACCTGAGAAATCCCTCAGGACACTAAAACAATTGCTGCAACTTTGTAAATAAACAAAAGAAAAAGACTAGACTACAAAAGGCTCTCAAGAAGTTCAAGGCGTTAAGATGTGAAAATATTTAATAAACTAATTTGGGAAAAAGTTCGATGAAACTTATAACTTTATACAATTATCCACAACAGCCAAGTGTTTGTCTATTGTATTTTCTGTTGCTGATCAAATTAAGAGGCATCAAATGGCATTCACATATCGGAGCGACTAGATTAAGGATTTTATTTATTATCGCGTATTTGGTGTCCATTTAAAAAAAAAACAAAGCAGCCCAAAGATCTATAAAGATGAATTGCTCGAAGTCTATTTTTGAGAACGAATCAAGACTGAAGAGATTCATATCACATTGGATTGGCAAGTTGAAGTGGCAATGGGCAGGGCACATAGCTGAGCGGATGGCCTGTAGAGCCCGAACCAGCATAAATATGTTTGGTGTGTCGAAGTGTTTGAGTGAACAGTTGTAAGAAGGAAAAGACCTTGAGGCTCAAGGTAAAAGAAAATTCGTCAACATTTTAATCTACATATCCAAGAAATGGGAAATATTGCCTACGATTTTTGACAATTGCAGAGAGCCACTTTGCAACTCTAGAATGCTGCTGCCACTTCCCATCCTGTTTTGGGTACATATATCCATCTATCTCCATCGATCCCGGTACTTCAGTCGCTTGTTACGACACCTAGTACTGGGTAGATAAAATTATATTCTGCAAGTACCCTACACGCAGCCTCAAGTGCCTTGTGGCAAACTCATCAAAAAAATTAAACTAAAAATAATACTCTTTCAAAATTTATATGACAGTAACATATTCCACAAAGTGATAGCCTTTTGATATTATTCGTTATTATTCGTATGTTACATATAGGTCTAAATAGATAGAAAAGGAGCATTATTTTATGACTTATATTTCTACGGTGTAGGAATACACTTATATTGTTATATAATATTA
This sequence comes from Heortia vitessoides, assembly GCA_020976665.1. NCBI lineage: Eukaryota > Metazoa > Arthropoda > Insecta > Lepidoptera > Crambidae > Heortia > Heortia vitessoides. The sequence continues at coordinate 18,345,115 of JACJUM010004390.1, forward strand.
ATGATGGTACAAAGTACACAGTCAGGTAATGCACATATGACGGGTTCGATAGTGCAGATTGTAGAGCTCCTATCTTGTACTCCAAAAGTCGTGCATTCGATTTCCACCCAGAGCAAATAATTATATGCTGATATTTGTGTTTGTTTCGTGTAAATGTTTTAATATATTTGTTTGAGTATTACATTAATAAATCTTCTGTTGTCTAAGTTCCATAAGACAAGTGCTTTAAGCGACTTACCATAGAGTTGGGTCAATTTATGAGATGTGTGTTTTTTTTTCAATGTACATTAATCGTTTGTATGGATATGAAACATCATAAGTTTATTTTATGATTGTTTTCATCTAGTACAGTTTTATTCGAGAAATTTCTTACTCGTTCAGATTACCTGTAAGATATTTCAAGCATGTGGTAATAGCCAATTGGTAGTTTCCTTTGTATTTAAGTATTTACCTACGTCAAAATTTTTAACATCGTACCTTTTTAAACTGAGTGATTAACTGTTTTCTATAAATAATAATCATAAATTACAGTTATGCCTTCGTTAATTAACTTCTCATTGTGGAATACCAATTGAAAATTTCAAAAAACCTGAGAAATAAAACATTCCTTGCCGAGATAGACAAACTGATGACTTAAAATTCTCGGAACAAACGGCCATCTTCAAAAATTCAACAGAATTAATTAAAAATCCATTTCTGCTGGCTCACCCTTGCCTCGGCCTGAATAACGTTCGGTAGCGTGGCCTATAATAAATTCAACGTTCAAGAATGGAGACTAATCCGACCAAGAGAACGGGATTTGAGGAATTCTGTTGTCAGCATTCTTCGGAGCTCTTAAATTGTCTTGGTGATGAAGGACTGTGGGAGCATTAAGGAATTCCCTGGTACATTGCTATAGGATTACGTACCAGTGTTATTTTGTGAAGTGTTTAGAACTCAATTGATACTTGTAATTTTGATGTGATACGGAAAATTGAGATGGCACCAGTCGGTAGCTGACCTAGTTAAATAGTACTCTCCTCCATCTGTACTCCATCTGTAAGAAAATGTTTAGGTACCAGAGTCGATAGATAACTGTATATTGATAATGACGCTAGTTTTGACAGTAAACAATATGCTTTTTTTTCATTTAATAAGACGCTTTAAGTTTTTGTGTAACAGACATCAAAATCTGTAGTGTAAAAGACTTTCAGTCTGTAGAAATCACAAATATGACACTTAACACTATTATACAAACACAGAATTAACACAAATATTCATGGTATACTAAAAATATTAGTCCTGGGTGGGAATCGAAACTGAGACCATTGTCGCACAAGATAGGATCATTACTATTTACGCCATCTTGCCTGTATATGTGGAGTAAAGAGGTACCATCAAATGTCCGAGGCACAGAAACCGATAAATGGCCTATATGAAATAAGGAAACACCCATTCCAGACATTGTAGCTCCAATTGAACTAAGTGAAGATGGGCTGCAATATCTCCGCCGCAAATCTACGCTCCACTTGTCTTCGTTAGGCCTGGACTGTCAATTAATTGGTGACAATCTCCCAAAACATTTTCCATTTCGATCATGTATCATCCAGCTTATTAAACAGGCTCAGTACAATAACCATCTTAGCGTTGCAGAATTGATTTTTTTTAGTTACGTCCCAAAAAAAAAATTTACAAGGCTAAAACACTGTAGGAAACTTTTCGACTTTCTAATTCTAAATAAACTACTAACAAACAAAATGGAGTGCCAGCTAATTATTTAAAAAAATAACTTGATTGAGTCCTAAAAATACAATAGGAAATCTTTAAAATCTGTGTGTATACCAATTCGCTGGACTGCACGGCGGAGCTTGCTGACCAATCGTTAATATTTGTAGGGTGCATCATAATGTAAGCACATAAGATGAAACAGCTTTTTAATGGAAACACGTTATTTTATTCATTATCATCATCACACCAGCTATAAAAGTCCACTGCTGGACATAGGCCTCTCCAAGAAAGGAGGAATTTTGCAAGTAATTACCGCGCTGGGTAAACGTGTAAGCATTCGCAAAGCGCAGCTTTCGCGACAGGGATTTTGCTGCCCATCCCCGCCCTGTGTGAGCAGAGTAGAATAGTACCTCCCACTGCACCAGGTGTCGTAAGAGGTGATTAAGGTACCAGGACTGATTGATGGCGGTATATTTATCCGAAACAGTGCAGCTCAAATGCATGGGCAACAGCAACTCCGTCGCGAAAGCTGCGCTCTGTGATTGCCAACACGCTTGCAAAGCACGTCTACTATGGGTAAAAACCACCTTTCTTGGAGATACCTATTTTCAGCAGTGGCCTCTCAACGGCTGGTATGATGATAACGATCATGATTATATAAGCTTACTGCAGGGCAATGACTTACGATTTTACATAAGACATATAAGATTACTTTAATTTTAACAGTATTTTATTACTTTATTTAAGTTAAAAAAATATACAATTTTTTTTATTATAATTCCTGTAAAATTGTACATTTAAAAAGATTTTGTAAGAATCATAGTTTAGTAATAGTGTAATAATTATTGGTGAGTCTTTAATAAATAAAAATACGACGAGACCGATGGCGCAGATGGTAGCAATCGTTTATTATGCCAACGGTCATGGGTTCGTCCCCAATAAGGATAAACATTTATATGATTATAATTGCCTTTGTTTTATGTATTATATTTGTGTTTTCTCTGTTATCCGATGTCCGTAACATAAGTGTTTAAAGCGACTTACTTTGTATCAAGTTCAAGGTATGAGATGTTATTGTGATATTAAGAATTAGAGTAATATTGTAATGTTGTACTTTTTGATTAAAATGTATTTTTTTAATTAAAAACAGTAATAATATATTTATTATACTGTTTTTAATCAAAAAAATTAATCAAGGTCCATTTGAATTTAAACATTTTTTTATTATAGAACTCATTTTACATTCAACAAAAAAGGCGAAGTAATTCAAACAACAGCAAAAGAACCTGGTGTTTTGTTATCTTTATATTTAATGGTAAAACTACTCCATATCGGTTTTAAAACGCAGTTTATTTAACTCTTTACATTTTTAGTTCGACGTCTAGGTTACCTTACGGCAACCGTAAGGCATCAATATTGACAAAAGATGTTGTGTCAGGATTTGAAAGTTACAATTTTTCTTATTTATTTTTGGTTTTTAATATTGTACTTTTGCGTTCCTTTCCACGGAAAAGGCGCTGGATATCTATCGTTATATTTCTTTTATGTTTTTCTATTTGGCTATTTCTCACAATGTTCCAGTAGATATGCATTATAAAGTGGATTGCTCGCAGACAAATTCGCGGGTGAAAACCTACTGTTACGTAACTCAGTGAAATACTAGGTGCCGCGCAATATCACGCCATAAACACTTAGCAGGCTTCATGTAACTTGAAGTTCATTCGGCGGAAAATTTAAATTGAATCTCCAGGTGATATCGGACCTGTATATTCGGAGCTTAATTCTGGAATATTCCGAGCAGATGCGGGCTGCGCCTCATCCTGCCTGATTTGTGAATTCCAATATAGCTAAATTGATTCTAAGTTTCAATGAATTTTGCAGAAAAAATTGTTGGTAAGTGGATTCGCAATAAAACCCAATTAATTGATCTGAAATATATTGAGATTCGTATGTCTGTCATTTTGTTGATATGTGTGAATTTCTTTTTATATTATTTTTACATATACATTCATATCAAAAAATATTTTGTTTTTGATTTTGTAAAAATACATAATAATTCACTATTAAATTTATTTATCTATCACCATTGTTTAAAACGCCACTTCCTTCGCAACGATATCATTAGCTTGTTGCTAGAACCCTGTAGGTACTTATATGACCCATTACTCAGTAATTTTTCTACCTCTACCACCTTTGTTGAGAATCTTGTTGTTTGGCGGTAGAAATAGGTAAGAGTGGGGAGAACCAGTCGGATTTGGTAGTTTCTTCTATATACAAAACATCTTATATTATGTACATAAAGATTTTATTTAAAAATTATATTGCCTTCTAGGTTTTATTTATATGAAAAAAAATATATTGCATATTGTTCTCATTTCGCAAAGTAATCACGAACCATTGTCGCTCCAAAATGTCCCCTACTAAGGGCTTTTACGAAAAATCTGGCAATTTCCTTACAAAGGCCTTCTTCTAAAGACGCATTTATGAGGTAAAATTACAGGCGGCATTGTCTCCCTGGACTGGCGGATGGATAAATAATGAGGTCTGTATGAGGGCCTGCTATTTTTAGGGATCCTTATATAGAGGTCCTATTAAAATAAAAAAAAAACAATAAAAGAAGTCCTTTTAAAAAAATCTGAATGAAGAAAAGTTCTGAGGACTCTTTGCTGCTTGTCTATCTAACATGGTCTTGCGGTTTGTATCAGGTCACCTGTGCAAACTACTCTTGCTAGTGCAAAATATCCATCCCAGAACTTAAAACGTCACTTTCCAAATATATATGTTTCACCTCACCTAAAATATGCAGCCCCGGCGTGGTACGCACTAACCAGCCGGACCAGTAAATTCACCGCCTTCAATCTCAGCAGTCCTGCGTTCTACGCACAATCGTCGAGGCACCACGCAGGTGTGACGATACACCGGGACCTGAAGATAGATTATCTAGAAGAGTTCATCCGCAGACTGTCGAGCGCAATGTTCGCGTGCGCCGACGGCGCCTCCCTGGCGAATCCACACCTGCACAGTATAGCACCGCTCACGCCAGGCAACCGGACACCAAGGCCTACCAGCGGGAACTCGCGGCTGGTGAGGTCGAGCAAGATCCCGATCCCGCAACCTCCTAAAGGGCATCGATAATAACATCAATTTCCTGATGAGGACAACCCTGCCAAAGCCTGGATGACCCTAGCCAAGAACGGTGGAACAACCTAAGACTGATTGCATTCATGAAACACCACCAAATGCCTACATTACGAGTTCAAACACACACGCAAATCGCCTAGAACTCGTATGCAGGCAACTGAAAAGAGGCCACACAAGATGTAAACAATACAAATTGTATTGTTAAATACAATACAAATTGTATTGTTAATTACAATACAATTTGTATTTTATTCAATTTAACACTAAAGAAGCTCGCGTGGAAAAAGCCAATAATATGAAGGTAGAAGAAAAAAATTTCTCCCGCAACCCGACGACCCGCCGATATTGATCGGCGGCGTATATAAATCGCGACAACAGCTCTAAGCGCTGTAGTCGCCGACGCGCAGCCTGCAGCTACGCTTTGACAATTCTCCTCGGTGCAGTCACATGATGACGGGCCGAGACGGGATGCTGCAGATGGTAGGGATCCTGTCTTATGCATCAAAGATTGTAGGTTAGATCCCCACCCAGGACAAATATTTACATAATGATATCTATATTTGTTCTGTGTCTGGGGATTAAATATATGAAGTTGAGTAGTATACTTAGGATTCCTATGTAGTCTGATTTCCGTAACACAAACGATTTGACGACTTATCACGGAATCAGGTCAATGTATAAGATGTTGTTGAAATTTATTTATTTATTAATACTTTAATATATATTCAACGCCCAGACACAGAACAAAAAAAAATATCATCATATAAATATTTGTTTTAGGTGGGAATCTTTGGCACATAAGTTAGAATCATTACCATCTGCACCAACGGGCCTGGCAGAAAAAAACGAATAGAATCTTGTGAAGAATACTTTCATTGTAGTGTGACTTACCATTTTCTTTGCTCACTTTGTATTTTCAAGGATTTTTACAACATTTTAATTTTATTGCATTATACATTTTGTACTTCCCTGATCTGGCATAAAAATAACTGCAGTTCTATGTAAAATTCATAACCTTAAAAGCAAATAAAAATAAATAGAATTTGTACTAGTAATTCCCAGAACACCTGGTAGACAGGACTATTGTAATAGATCCTCGGTAATAATGATTCATTACATCATGTGAACTAAATTTGATGCAAATAGAGAACTGTTATTATTGGAAGTAATGGAAAATTGTGGTAAATTCCTAGAATTTAATAAAAACCGATATTTAAATAATCCAAGTGGTAAATCAATTTGTTCATTACTCCATCTCCAAGCTTAGTGAATATCAGATTAACAAGACAAAAGTGCCTGCTAGTACCATATCAGGATTATATATTTTAATGAGGTCTGGATATCATCATAAAATAAATGTTTTAGTATTAAATACAGTTTAAAATAATACGATACAATGCACACCTGGTCTCTTAATTTTAAACGTCATAATTATTATTGCAGCTGGATAAAAGCTACCCTTAGAAAAGGCAACTTTGCCCGTAATTGCCGCACCGGGCAGGCGTAGTTGCCGCGCTGGGCAGGTGAAGTGATAATTACAACATAAGATTTGCTAAGGAAACGCTGCTGGCTATATAATAGGAGTTGCCTATTGCATTTGAAATAAGCTGTTCCGAGTGCGTATACCGCTATCTATTGGTGTCGGTACCCCAGTCGCTTCTTAGGACATCTGGTAAAGGGGCACGTACTCCACTCTATCGGTATAATATCGAATACTTAATCTCACAGTAATCCTCAGCAATGTTGTCTAGCTCACGCTTGGCGATTTTTAAATCCCGTAGCAGAAATGTAGGACCATTAGAATATAGCTAGACCTAAATGGAGTTGAGAGTGACATTTGCAGGTTGAATCTATTAGAAAGAATAAAAGATTAATTTTCAATGTTAACGACATTGTGACTACCGTTTGGGACCTACCCTTAATTTAATATTGAAAAACCTTTTGATTGATTGTCTGCGATAATCGAAATCTCCTATTTCTTTAATTTGAATGGATATTACAAGTAATTTATAAGCAAATATCAGATGTAATGGAACCGACAGACGTAATAACAAATAAATATAATTATATACTTAGATAACGGCAGAGTAGAATAGTAGCTCCCCTTTATCAAGTGTCGTAAGAGACGATTAAGCTACCAGAACCGACATATGGCGGTATATGCACATTGACGGGCCCGATGGCGCAGATGGTAGTGATCTTGTCTTGTGCACCAGGGGTCGTGGGTTCGATTCCCACCCAGAGCAAATATTTATATGATGATATTTGTGTTTGCTCTGTGTATGGGTGTAAAATATATGTATTTAAGTAGTATATTTGTGATTCCTCTGTTGTCTGGCATTCGTAACACAAGTGCTTTAAGCGACTTACCACGGAGTCAGGTCAATGTATGAGATGTTGTGGGAATTTATTATTATTATTATAAAAAAAAAAATATCTATCCGAAACAGTGTTGCTCAAATGTATAGGGCAAGGATGGCCTTTTACCTCACCGTACAAATGGTATTTGTAAAATTAATTATAATAATAATAATAAATAATCATATCATTCTTCATTTTTCTCTCTACAAATAATAACATGTCATAAAGACTTAAATGTTATTAACATGCTATTAGTGCTATTTTTTTAGTACAAATTATTTTTTCGTAGTTTTGATTTAATGTATTGTAGACAATAAAGAGTATAAATATTATCATCACACAAACAAACATAGAGCATTCAACGTGTATGCAAAAAAAACCAAACAAAGTAAGACTTAGTACCTTAAAGGCAGGATATCGGTCGACCGAGAAATTACAAATATAATACTTAAATATACATAAATAACACCTAGACACAAAACAAATAAAAATTCCTCATTTGAATATTTTTCCAAGGTGAGGATCAAACTCACGATCTTTTGCACACAAAATAGAATCACTTCCATCTACGTCATCGGGTATACATACATGATACAAATATTTAAAAATAATGCTGAAATGATTATAAAATGCGAGTATAAAACAAACTAACTCTCACAAGTTGAATTAAACTGTACAAAGTGTAGCAAAAAGGAGCAATATAATTTTCAAGACTGCCATTAATATTTTATTATTTAAAAGGATCGACCAGCCAGGCCCGAGACAGAAATAAAGGCTTGCTACAATGTTATTGGATATATTTATTACATTTAAAACTTCTTGTCATGGTGTTTGTCCGGAATTAACTTCAAAACTACTGAAACGAGTTTAATCAATTAGTTTCATTTCGTAGTATAGTTTTTTTTCTATTAAACCAGGTCGACAAACAAGCATGATAGTAAGCGTTAGCGTAAATGCTGCTTCTCTCACATTTCAGACCGGCACACAGCACGGCTTTCTAAAATAGGAGATTTATTGCCCATAATTGCCGCGCTGGGCAAGCGTGTTGGCAATCGCAAAACACAGCTATGAGCTGCACTGTTTCAGATGGATGTACGGCCATCTGTTGGTTTTGGTACCTTTACCAGGTACTATTATATTCTGCCGGAATCTTACGGTACATGATATTTTGTACGGAAGATAGAAGAAAAGAAACGTAACATATTAGAAAGTGGTAATACGTGTCATCAAATGCTTAATTGCTTTATAAATGGTAACGTGATTAAATTAAAATACAGATGTTTTTATTAAAAATAACCTAGATTGAATCTGAATGAGACAGCGGGATATATATATCTAAAACAGCGTAACGGAAACAAGGCAGAGCGAAGTGTTACTTGCAGAGCAATGCATTTGCATCGCCTGTATAAATTCTCTTATGATCACATAAGGTACCATCAAAAAAAATATTTTTTAACGATTTATAAGTTCTTATAATGGGTCTAACTGGGTGAAACTATTACTTGAATTACTGTATACTAGGAGTTCCTATTATTCGCTTTCGGGTCATGCAAGAGGTCATATAATTTATTTATATGTTCGTTTTCACAATCAAATTAGTTATTCATTATTTTGCCAAGAGGTCCAATATAAATAGGTATTAAACAAGTCAGTAAAACGTTTCCCAAATATTTATGAGGATTGGCATCGATCGTTCGTCAAACGATATTATTGCGCGCCCCAGAAAGTTGACACCGTCAGCGGGCTGTTCAAATTGAAAATTAAATTGCTTTTGAAATTAACACCTTAACCTTGATTATACAAGGTAACATATTAAACAAACTCCAAATATTAGCTGTAGATCTATTCGAATCGAAATTCATAACACGTGTCCATTTATAACAAATCATAACTTCTAACTACTATAAAAATATGCTAGCACTAGCCTACGCTTCGACTTACTTCGGGTTTATTTTTACATAAATATTGAAATCAGCAAACAGACATGCAGTCCGTTTGATAATAAACGTAGCCACGGCCTATAGACACTCGTGAATGGAAAATAAAATGTCATATTTACCCAGTAATTTTAAAGCCTCTCTCACCCTTCAAGCCAGCAATGAGAACGCTGCTATTTTGCGGTAGAAATAGATGAGAGTAGGTAACAAATTGTAGGTAGTCCTATTGTACTTAATTTTTAAAATTATTGGCTTCTTCTAATAAAATATTGGATACATATATCACCTTACATCGCCATCAGTTAGAATCGTATGATACTCACAAATACTTAATACTCTTGTCATAATTATAATAAACAATTTTTATATAAAAAAACCCTTGCAACTACAAATTAAGATATAAACCAAATTTATTAAAATCAGTTTAGAAGTTTAAAAGTCCATCCTTGACAAAAACCTTGACACGAAATTTTGATTTATAAAGATTATAAATATAAAAATTATGCGTGTATTTGTCGGTCGTGTTATGACGATCTCATGGCTTAAGCGGTAATTGTAAGGGCGATTTTGATGATATTTGGCAGACAGTGGAAATGACTTAATGGGAAAATTAGGGGAAAGAAAACGTTTGCGGGATATGAAATACAGTGAAACGCAATATACAGTTAGGTAATCCTGTACATATTTGTAAGGGTAAAAATTCTTTTTTGTTTTACAAGAAAAGTACATTTTTGACGAGATCGATGGCGCAGAGGGTAGTAATCTTGTCTTGTGTGCCAAAGGTGGTGGGATCAATTCCCACCAAGGACATATGATGATGTTTTTGTTTGTTCTGTGTATGAGTGTTAAATGTATGATGGGCCCTATGGCGTAGATGGTAGTGATCATATCTTGTGCGCCAAAGGTCGTGGGTTTGATTCCCACCCAGAGCTAATATTTATATGATTATATTTTTATTTTTTCTATGTCTGGGTGTTAAATATATGTATTTAAATAGTATATTTGTATTTCTTCTGTTGTCTGGCATCCGTAACACAAATGTCAGGTAAATTTATGAGATGTGGTAATTTTATTTTACTGCTTGTAGCTGTTAGTTTTCAACAGTTTGTTTTTTTTTAATAAAACGAAGTTACCAAGCATGCATATGATCCGCCTAATAGAAAACGTGACCATGATATAACTAGCGTGTTGCCAACCTTGTGAACTGAAGATACCGTATCACTTTACCTAGTAATTTCACTGCCACTCTCACTTTTTGAACCGGAATACAGCAATAGTAACAGTGATAGTAAAATACCAATGCTGACGTCTTTGTGTATGAGCTCACCCTCATGTAAGCTTTTACTCTTCAAAAGTTTTATTCTATATCATCTCAAATTATCTGTTATAGGAGACGTGATCATGATGTATATTATGATAAGTTCCAGCACGTGTGTACTATCCAGCTTTCAATGTATATACCTAGCATGGGGATATCATAAAACAGTTTAATATATTGACAAAACTAGTGCCATTTTTTGCATCATATTCGAAAGGCCATAAAGTTAACCAAAAAGTTGAGCAAAAGACAAATAAACCTCATTTTAAAGCCGGGGTAAGCAGAGACTGGATCTCCATTTGTACTATCTTGGCATACCGCTCTTGATTCCTTTACTCGCATTATTCCTTTCATACATACCCTTGGCTCTTCCTTAATATCTCTTCTATCTGGTATGTTAGCCTCGGTCGTCCTATACCGACTCTTCCAGTCACTTCCGCTCTATAATTGTGCAGTCATTCTGCTTTCATCCAACCTTCTACATGTGCAAACCATCGCAACATTCCTTTCTCTGTTGTTGTCACGACATCATCTTTTCTGCCACATCGATCTCTTAAATCTATTGTAATCTTTTTTATTAAGTTATTTATTCGTTATTCAGAAAATATCATGCATGTTTTTTCTATTTAATTTGTAGCACTATTAATTCAAGGTTATATTCAAATATGCAGGATTCTTGCAAAACTTTCTAGATCATAAATAAATTATTGAACCGCTGCTACGCATACAGCTGACGCATTTTGAACCGAGATTGATGTTAAAAAGTCTAAGATGTAACTAAGAAAATTTATTCGTACTTTTTAAAGAAAACACGTTTTACTTAAACTAAATTATCATTCTGAAGTACTTTTGAAAAACAGTTAGTTATTTTTTAAATACTTTAACTATTAACAACGATGTACATAGTAAGTAGGTAATATGACTCCGTAATGAGTCACTGAAAGCACTTGTGTTACATCAGACAATAGAGGAATATTACTTGAATACATATTTTTAACACCCAGACACAGGACAAAGGCAAATATCATCATATACATTTTTGTCCAGGGGTCGGAGGGATCTACGCTATCGGTCACTTCAAATGGTGCGTGTTCATAAAATCAAATAAACATTATAAATTCTAAATTGAAAATGGTGAAGCCTGCCGCGAAGTACTGGCAGAGTAGAATAGTACCTTCCCCTATACCAGGTATCGTAAGAGACGACTGAGGTACCAGTACCGACAGATGGCGGTATATCCACTCGAAGTAGCTCAAATGCAACTGGATGGGAATGGGCTGAAGTATCTCCATCGCATAGCTACGCTCTGTGATTCTGTGTCCACTCTAATTTTTGTCAAAAATTCACATAATTCAAATAATGTGAGAAAAGAAAGCATTTTTAGAAGCACGCAGTATACAACCTGCGTAGCATCGGACAAATGATAATGGAAAAGTATTCGACGTACATTGCGAGATGTGCATCGTTAATTTCGGTGGCAATCGCAGAGCGCAGCTTTTGCGATGGTGAAGCTACTGCCCATCCCCGCCCTGTACATTTAAGCTAACTTGTTTACATTTGTCTGCGGATATACCGCCATCTGTCAGTTTTGGTACCTTAGTCTCTACGCTCTCTACGCCTCTTACGACACCTGGTACAGGAGGTACTATTCTACTCCGCCAGTACCTCAACCTATATAAAACACCGATAACAGGGGAGACATAAAATCCCCATAAAACTCTGATACCTCCAAAGTAGGTAAAACCATTTGGAATAGATAAAAATGGAAAGCACAATGCTCCGTACAGTAAGCGACTCCGCTATCATGTGGGGCGCTCTTTTGAATTATGGCGGCGCGTCCGGCCGTCCGGTGCTGTCCGGGGCCGTATGGTGCCGTTTTTGTGCGAACATCGCTTATCTTCACGGACAACCGCCGGACTGTGGCCAATTCATGAACTATTTGGAATTTGAGAGGCTGGCAGGGCGGTTAAGTTTGCGTTTCTGCAGTTAAATTAAGGCAACAAGATTCCAATGTAGTACTTTTAATTGGTTTACAGACCGACTAGCTAAGCCCTGCGGTTTTACTCGCGTTGCGTTGTAAAACTTTCATACTATCTTTGCACCACCGTTTTACTCCTTCAGGAAGTGAATTTTCTAATTCCTTTTTTAGTGCTTCCGTACATCATAAAAGGAACCCGTGTGGAGAATTCATGTTTCTAAACTTCTTAGTTTAGGCCCTACGTTGACATGTCAGTCAGTCAGTCAGCTTCCCCTTTTATTTAATAATGGAAGTGTATCCATTTTCAGATTCATATAATAAACTTTATGGCCCTGTTTCATTTGATACACCTGTATATAGTAATCGTATTAACCGCCGTCTGTCGGTTCGGTTACTTCAATCGCCTCTAACTGTGCTTTAAACATGAAGAGGGGTTATTTTTTCTACCGGTACCTCACTTTTAACGGATTCATATTCATACTATTGTTACAAACTCAAGTGCTTCTTCTGAAGAAGCACGCGAGTAGAATAAGTAGTGTTGTAATGAGAGCATTTCGAAGTATGCCTTATTAATGCCTCCAATATTTGTCCTGGGTGGGGATCAAACTCACTACTATTGGCGCACAAGATTTAGGTTTATGTGAGATTTAAATTTTAACTGTATATATTTCGGAATTTTAAAATAAATATCAAAAGCAAAACTTCCTACTCATAATTGACAACACAACTAAAAGGCAGCAATTGAAATCAGCCACAAACAAAATCTAATTCCATTTCAGAAACAAAAATCACGTCTACACGTACAATCACCATCGTTATCGCTTTATATGAATTATTGCAGGCACGTCCGGCCGGCCGCCGTCCGCTGCCGTCCGGCGTCGGCCGGCGCTTGTTCCCGAGTGAATTCTTACTAGCGCTTAGTTTATTTAACGAATATCGATTGTTGATTCTTTGGTGAGGGATTTAATATGGTAAATATTCAACAAGGCTCCATCGTACAAGTTAAAACATGTTTTAGATTTTTTATTAGACCTGTTTGACAAGCATACATAGAAAGCGTCACTGCAACCTTTATAAGCAACTAATATCGCAAGTACTTTGTAACTTGGAGATATTATGTCTCAGTATCCAGTAATTGCACTGCGTCTCTCATCCTTTGAAATTAAACTCATCAACTTAGCGGAAGAAAAAGGTTAATGAGGTACCAATGCAGGCGAACGAAATCGTGATGAGGTCTTCACAGCTTTGTTAATCATCATAACAATTATTGGAGGTCCACTGTTGGACATAAGCCTCCCCAGGAAGGGTGAATTTTACCCATAATTAGGCAAGTGTATTGGCAATAGCTGAGCACAGCTTTCGCGACGAGAATGCTGGTGCCCAACGCCACCCTTTGCAATTGGGCTGCACTGTTTTGAATAGATATACCGCCATCTTACGGTTCTGGTATCTTAGTCGCCTCTGACGACACCTGCTACAAGGGGGGGTACTATTCTACTCTGCTGGTACCTCACGACTATGTTAATATTCATAGTTAATAACTATTACAGGATAAAGGCAACTTTTTCTTGTGTTTCGATTAGTACTTGAATCTAGGACCCATTATTGAATGTCAAGTATAATTTTACAAATAAAAATAAACGAAAATGCGGAGAAACAAATAATTTTCCATTTGAGAGATAAGTGAAAGAATAGTGTGCTAAGAGATCGATGTGGTGTAACAGATGATGTTATGACAATAATAAAGAAAGGATTGTTGAGATGGTTTGGACATGCAGAAAGGATGGATGAAAGTAAAATGTCTGTGAAGATATATAAAGCGGAAGTGAATGGAAGAGTTGGTAGGGTTGGTATGACAACCTAGGCAAAGATATCTTAACCAGCTAAAAGAGTTTTTAAAAAGAGCCAGGTATGCATAAACGAGCATGTATGCAAAGATGCGAGTAATGGAAGCGAGAGAGGTATGCCAGAGGTATGGCAAGTGGAGATCCATAGCCTCTGTCTACTCTCATAGGATACAGGTGTTATTACATATATATATATATATATATATATATATATATATATATATATATATAACACCTGTATATCTAATATAATATATATATAAAACTTTATATTATAATATAATGTGTTATATATGTATGTGCGAGATTGCCGGACAGCCGGTAGGATATCTTTTAAATATTTGACGGTTGACGGGCGGATAGAATAATTGATAGGCCCAATGGCGCAGATGGTAGAGATCCTATTTTGTGGTGCGCCAAGGGTCGTGGGTTCAATCCCCACCTAAGACAAATATTTAAATAATGATATTTGTGTTTGTTCTGTGTCTGGGTGTTCAATGTATGTATTTAAGTATTATATTTCTGATTCTTCTGTTGTCTAATGACAGTTACACAAGTGATTTCAGTGACTAAATATGTACTTTAAGAGGCCATATTGGCCGGTCTCCGATATAAGTCGCTGTTTGATCATTTATTTATTAATGATATGTAGGGTAAATTAAAAAAAAAACAATAAATGAAAACTATTACCATCATTATACTAGCTATTGGAAGTCTACTGCTAGACATAGGCTTCTCCAAGAAAGGGGAAAATTTTGCCCATAATTTTCGCACTGGGAAAGCGTATTGGCATTCGCAGAGCACAGCTCTTGCGACGGGGATGCTGCTGCCCTTTTTACCTTGTGCATTTGAGCTTCACTGTTCTGGATGGATGTACCGCCATCTGTCGGTTTCGGTACCTTTGTCGCCTCTTATGATGCCTGATACAGGGGGCAGTACTATTCTACTCTGCCGGTACTATTCTACCCTCGCGTCTAATGGAAAATGGAAACCATGGATAACATCAAGTACACGACTTCAATATTTTTGTAACATTATATTTTATATGGACTAGATGAACAACCCTTGTCCTTGAATGTTTTATGAAGGAAAAACACAGCGAACATTGCGCTTACAAATGAAAAGATAATAATACAAGAACTATATATACTAGGATATTTATTACAATTATAATACAGACCTAGAGTACAATACAGGCCTTTATTCGTGGAGATTTCTCGCAGTACTTGAGAGGTCATTATCCTGAGGTGGTTGGACGGCGGTTGACACTATACATTATTGTCGAGGCAACTTGGAATAACAAGAAGGGTTAAGCTTGGAAAACGAGATCAGAATAATCTAATGACGCATATAATAAAAGTCTATATAAAGATTGCTTATAAGCTAAACGGACATATGCCGCAGTTGGCCTTTGCAATTGGAATGATAAACTTTGGTATCTTTGGGTACCAATTCAGATTGATTTCTAAGGTTTCACTGGCAAATTACATTTCCTAATAATAGATATTTAATTCGAACAATGTCAAATACACAAGAACGCACACAAGTAACAGAGTTAGAGTAAAACAAATATAGTTACAACATTTCACGCTAGATCTCATACTTTGCGAAGCATCCGTGGAATAAACGATGGTATTGAGTTTTGTTAAAACCTGATGTAATTGTTAAGTTGATCTAAAATTTATGTAATAATAATATTTATCTCTTAATTTTGCTGTACATAAATAATAAAATATAACATAGGGCTATAAATATTACGTACATCAAATTATGGAAAGCATTCGTAGGAGACTGGTGCCCGTGTAGATTCAGATACCTGTATTTCAGGTCACCAGACCCCAAATAAAACAAGTCACAAGTAATATAACTGTACATATTAAAATAAAATAAAAAGGGTAAGTAAATGACATTTTTGTATGGAACATAATACCAAATCGAATCATGTTTTTAAAGACAAGACAATACAAATATAAAAATAAAAAATAGTTTAGTTTGATTATGTGTTTGTGTGTGTGACAGAGAGTAAAATTAAATTAAATTAACACAACATCTCATACGTTTATCTGACTCCGAAATATGCAGCTCAAAGGACTTGTGTTACGAAAACCACAACAGACACAAACATTATACTAAAATATATATAAATAGCAAACAGACAGAACAAACACAAATATTCATCATATAAATATTTGTCCTTGGTGGAGATCGAACACACAACCTTTGGCACACAAGATATGATCACTACTATCTGCGCCATAGTGCCAGAGCGCATTTATGTATGCGTGTATGTTATTGTTCAGTGTCTGGGTGTTGAGCATGTGTATTTAAGTGTTATATTTGTGATTTCACTGTTATCTGGCGTCCGTAACATACTCGTGTTACACACTCATAGCACCTGCTCTAAGCGACTTATCTCGGAATCAAATTATTGAATGCGATGTATGAATGTATGTGACTTTCTTTATGCAGTGCATGAGTTGTTGGGTCAATTTATTAATTATTTGTACACAGTTAGTCAAGTTACTCCTTATACATTCGTATATCAGTCAAGAGACTAGTCTGTTAGATAGCAAAGTCAAAACTTTTTTGTATATTGTCTCCATAATATTTTCAAATGCAATTAAAAAAGAACTATTATTTATAAATATACTTACGAGTAATAGAAGTAATGTACTGTTTTATTACATTGGCATGAAGGTCGTAATGTTTTTTTCCCTTTTCTACTAGACAAGGCAGCGTACTTATGATAATTATGCTCATCCTTCTCTCTTAATGTTGGATATTAGCTACACAGGAAACGAGCAAATCATGAGGATTTCTCGGCGCGCCTTTGCCCGTGGTTGTCAATTATTTCTGTTTTATTTTCGGGAAATGTTCATTAGATTAATGATGCAGTTTCTGATTTTATCTTAATATACAATAAATACTCAAATAACATTAATCTGTATTTGTGCCGAGGCTTGCCTATTTCTAATATTATTAATTAAAAAGAAATGTCCGTTTGAAATATCAAAATACGCGGCAGCGTGTTAGGCAAATACAAAAAAGAACTGGTGACGAAGCAGCCGTGTGTATTTTTACACGAACCGTTTGAACTCACTTTTTATCCTTTAATAACTCAAAATCTATTTAGGATAAACACATGAAATTTGGTACATTTATTAAAACCATTTTGAAATTTGTACGAGAAACATTGTACGAAATATGAAAAAACCGAATCGGTATGAGATAAGAAAATAAATATATAACTAATATATACTTCGAGAAATGATACCCTTCAGCTTTTCTTGCGATTCTTAAGATTTTTTGTACAAGCATATATATATATATATATATTTATTTAATTTAACACAACCCCGTAATACTAATTAGCATGAAATAACTAGACCTTTCGTGTAGAAAATGCAAGTAGTACAGGCTAATCTCCCAGGTTAGTAATATGTGTGACTTGTTAATTGAATTTGTATATGTAGAAAACAGATTAATGACATGAACAGACAGATTGAATGAACAGACAGTCGAACAGATTTATCATAGTGTGGGGGCCTAGGAACGATTTTTATATGCCTCTAGGATCAGACGGGTTGCGCCCGGGCCACGGTTAGGAGTGAACGAACGAACTTAAAAGCGCGCACAGATCTCAATGACGAATCTACCGCTATCAAAACTACTATAGAAATCATGTCGTTTTCAGACACATACACACGCATAAACTCATCCACACTCATATACTTAACACACATACGCGTTCAATATACTAGTTTTCACAACACGATATTCATTTTAATTAACCTTAATTTCATATTAATAAAATAGATAATAATTACTTTTTTATTTATGTTGTTGCCGTTACGACTGTATAAAATTGGTAAATTAAATTCAATTAAAAATATATTTAAATGATTCCGACACTGTTAATGCGTAGGTTTGTGCCCGATAATAAATAAGTTGGCGTGATAAAGTAGGCGATGAATGTCTGAAATTTTGGCGGTAGATGCATAGTTATGTATAGTAGCATGGTATAAATTTGAGAAAGTGAACAAAGTTTGGGATAGAGTTTCTTAAAGTTGAACTGAGAGATTCTACTGACATCATAAATGCAAAAGTTTATTAGGATGAAATGATGTTAGTTGCTTATTTACGCAAAACCTATTGAATCTGTATATCAACGGTCCGAAATTCAATTGGCAAAAAGGACATATAATCAAAATATAATAAATTGCATATATTTATTTCCATTATTCTGTTAATTGGTTTTAGTTAAAGAGGATTCAATTTCAATAATATTTGTTAAAAATTTAAATAGAAATAAAAATAGCTTTTCAAATAATAAAGTTATAATGAATTTTCTTTTTTGTTCTTCATGTAAACCTGCACGTTGTCTTGTACGTCAATTAAATTTCTAACCGTTGATATGTTAATGAAACTTAGTACATCAAAATGATGTACTAAGTATAATGGTAGACGGACCCGATGGTGAATGTATGTATTAAGTACTATAATTGTAATTCCTTTTATTTTGAGGTCGACAACATAAGTGTTTTAATCGACTTTCGGTGTCAGGTCAACATATGAAATGTTGTATAAATGTATTTTAGAAATTATTAAAAATTATATTTTAAATGGTATGGTGTTGTATATATGTTTGTATGTAATACACACACAGCTTATATAGTACATCGGTTTCGACAATATTTTTTATATATAGCTTAAGCTTGAGGGAAAAACATAGATCAGTTGTGATCCAAAAAATCCTATGACTCGATGTAAATAGAATTTCACGTTGTAAGAGACGCGAGTGGTTTGTCATTTATAAATATTCTAATTGACATTTCTGACTACGTTCTAAAATATATTAATGTTTCTAAAGATGTATGCACACCAAATAAACCCTTGATATCAAAGTCACTAAGACTCGTGACCTTAACATTGCATACGTCATTCTTAACCACTAGCCAAATGAATCGTCCCATAAATTCGCTTGCCTTCTTTATATACTTTTCGTTTGATTCGCATTATAATGATTTCTTCACTTGAGAGGGCCATGGTCAAGTTAAGATTTATAGAAGGATCGACTTGCAGAAGAGTTTGTTAAGAGAAAAATTCAGGCAGTCCCTTCCAAGAAACTAGAAAAGGTTTCTAAATGACGTCACGATGACTTCGAGTTTAATATTTCTGAAAAGCTCTCCTTAGAGGCGGAACTCTGATAACTATTGTTTTAAAACTATTACAATTTACAAAGACACCCTTATCAAAAATTGAAAGTAATAATAATTAAATACTTTATTGAACACCAGGAACATAAAAAGATGCATAAATTGAGAAATTAAATAGTTTAATATTATAATAGTAAATTAATTAAATAGCGGCTTTATTGCGTAGAGCGATTTCTTCTAAGAGATCTTAATCGAATAAAAAACATTGTTTTAAAATATACATATATAAGATATAAGTTTTATATAAAATCAAATAATAAATACTACATTATTACGAATACAATAAATAGTGTTAATGACACAACACATTGTAATATAAGAAATTAAGACAACGACATGTTCTTTCACCATCTTTTTAAAAAAAGCCAGAGACTGCACTGCACATGTCTGATTATTTATTAAAAAAAGGTGCACGTTTTTCAGCCACTTTTTCAAAATATTTAAAGATGGGGTGCCAGCGGAGTAGAATCTTTACTTGTATCAGTAAGAGGAACCAGAAATGACAGATGATGATATTCACCACCACCATCCACCATCCACCACGTAACAAATACAGCGCTATAATTATGGGCAAAATTCTCCCTTTTTTGGGAAAGCCTACGTCTAGGAATGGCCATAGGCATCCCCAAAATAGGAGAATTGATGCTGTAATGATGACTAAAAGTTCTAAATTTAAAGAATTATCAAAACATTTAATATTCTTCAACCATAATACTATCCCTTTAAAAATGAAAAATGTAAACGGAACACAGCGGCGGAGTAGGACTAATTAAATGTAAATTCTGTGTCTCGTATTTTTCCAAGCACGAAATGTGAAATTATACCGTTAAATAATATAAATGAACACTCTCCTAGCATACCCAGGGACTGACCTAGATTGGACCTCAAAAGTATTTTTAACAAGTGTAATTAAATACATTTTCGAATTGTTTAAACCAGTAATTCCGAAAGTGGTTAAGTTAGACCACTCGGGGTCCACCGGAGCCTCGACGAGGGTCTACGTTGGGCGTGATAAAATGGGTGTCTACACTTAGCAGGGATGCCTGAAAACTAATTTAGTTTCGATAGTATCAAACTAAAATGTTGATGCGACTTCTCCTATCAATATAAGCAGATAATATTTTAAGAAGTTCAGCGGCTGTTACTTGTAAAACCTTGTATAAGAATAATCCATATTAAGTACAATGCATAGAGACTTGTCGTTGGCGCGCCGTTACGGCCGCCCGCAGCAATACTTGTTCAAACGTGCAAATGAATTTGTTAATATTATTACTCATTTATTTCCGAAATTAAAAGAAATAAATATAAAGAAATCGATCAATCGATTACTGACATAATTTGTCTCCAGACTTTCGAAAAGTAAAGTTAATCGTTATTAGTGATTACCGGTATTGGAAAAGTTAGTATAAGTGCATATCTGCCTATTTGTCATATGCATACACCGTTACTTCTTTATCGTTTTGATCCCGCGAAGACGTAATTTTACTCATAAAATAAAAATCTTTGCCTAAGTCACTTCCGAAACATCGAACAATGGAAGTATGGAGCATCAGATTTTTTTGTGTCTCACTTCAAAGTTCTTGCAAACTTTCAAGTCCGAGATGAGAAGTCAGAAGCAAGAGAAGAAGATGGACTCTAAAGGTGAATCAATATTTGATGTTCTCAGTGATTAAAAAAAATGTTATTTCGGTGGCAACAGGCTGGGCAGGTGGCAGGGCTCCAGACATGTTCGGGCGATACCGTGGGTTTATAAACCATGTTAAAAGAATTACCAGAGGTAACTACAATTAACTGTGTTATCCACCGACGACATTTAGTAGCGAAAAATTTGAATGACAGATTGCACCAATCGCTACATACTAAAGTACGCTGGTTATCAAAAGGTGCATGTTTATCAAAATTGTATTCACTTATTTATTAAGTTTTAGAATTTCTGGAAAGTTAAGATCCTAATTTAAAAAATAACCTAATCAAATTTAAAGCAGACATCGCGTATTTGACAGATTTGTTTAAAAACAACAGCAGCAAAACAAGGGGACAGCCTTAATTTAATAAAAACAAAGAGTGTAATTTCGGCTTTTATTGGTAAATTGAGATTTATGATGGAAAATATTGGTTAGCGCAAATTTTCACAGGTTACAAACTTATCGCAGGTAGAATGTCTTGATGAAGATATTCAGACCTACATTCAACATTTGATTGCTTTGCATGAAGTTTTTATAACTAGACTTGAAGACATTCTGTCGAAGGAAATACCACCGTGGACCATAAATTCATTTGATAAAACAAAAGTGGAGATTGTGATGTTACAAGAGAAGCTTCTAGAGCTTAGCACTAACGAGGAGCTAAAAATGGCATTAAAAAATAGGTGATATAAAATTTTGGCTGCAGACAGAAATACCTAAAAATATCCTTGACTGTGGGCAATCGCGCAAAAGGTTCTCATAGCGTTTCCCTCGTTATATCTCTTGGAAAAAAGTTTTGGTGCCGTTAAAAACTTATCAACTAAAAAGGAGCAGATTAAATATCACTGAACGGGGAGATTTTTAGTTGTTCCTTACAAAATTCAAGACAAAAATATTGATAGCTTTGCTAACAATACAACACATTAAAATTAAATATTTTTCGTAATTACCATTTAAGAAGTTAGATTACGTTATAGATCTTTAATAGTGTTATAATTTGATATTTAAATAAATACCAAACAACACAAAGAAATACCTACTTTTTTTGCCATTTACGGTTTTTAATTAAAATTTGTGAGAATTAATTGATACTTGTGCTATAAGTCACTGTAGTGTAGATTTCAAAAAGTAAAGTTGTATGAAGTCACTTCTTCGATTTGCCAACTCTACGTTTTTGACATCCACTTACAGCACAATCAATTAAAATTTGGATAGTCGACTTTATTATCAAATGTCATAACCGTTATTTTTCCAAAATTTGTTTCGTCGTTCGTAAATAGATCTAATCTTCAAGATTACAAAAAAAAATATAGTAATTTAGCTGCAGAGGGTCTACTGGATCTAGCAAAGTTTTGAAGGTGGTCTATGAAAGAAAAAGTATTTGGGAACCACTGGTTTAAAACATGATTGGTTTAACTTTTGCTGCAACAGATTTGAGTTGAACGATCGACAGCAAAACTGACGCCTGTTAAATATTTGACTTGGTATTTTGTATGTTGAATATTGAATGAAAAATTAATATGTTTTCATACAAAAGTTGTACTGAAACGTTTTAGGAGATAAAGTGTTTAAGTGCGAGAGAGTATAAAGTCAGTTTCATCATATTAAATATTGTAGCAAGCCATATTAGAATAACACCAATTTTTCTTCAAAGTGTCACAAGAGGTGGGATTTTCGACAAAAATCGTTTGCATTGGTACCTTACTCGCACCAATTTCTACCGCAAAATGTTCGCATCGCTGTGTTCTAGATTGATGAGTGAAATGCAATAAACAATGCAGAAATACACTAGTCACTAGGTTGAGATCACGCTAGTGATATCCTTATGATATTACGAGCTATAGGTTTCCCTGACGCTACTAAACTCGCGGACAGTATGCTTTTTTTGTTGACCTGCTGTTATAAAAAAAATATGGGCGTCTAAAACTAAAGATCACACGTAGGGGTGGGTATTTGCGTCACTGTTGCTAAGCTACCATATCTATTTAGCATGGTAAATATGTCTCTTTATCTTAAAAAAGTCTGTGTTTATCCCGCAGTAGACACGGTTTTGCTCTAAAATCACTCAAGTTTTCTTATAACTCGAGTAGTATTACTTGTAGATTATGTAGTATGAAAAAAAGGTAAATAAATTAATCCATTCCCACGACATCTCATATATTGACCTGATTTCATGCGTCGCTTAAACCACTTGTGTTACGGACATCAGACAACAGAGGAATTATAAATGCACTACTGAAATATATACATTAAACACCAAGACAGAACAAACATAAATATCGTCATGTAAATATTTGTCCTGGACCTGGATCGAGCCCACGACAGGACAATGCGTATTTAAAATAAGTCAAACATTATAAGCTGATAACTGATTGACTAAGCAAAGGATTTACTATGATTGCGTTTGCTTCTGCATCTGCTGGTACAGACGCTAATATTATGAGAAAACCTATATCTGTTCATATTAAAGGAAAAACTGACTGACTGACATATTAATGCAGAACCTTGATATTTTGCACAAGTTCCTTTTTATTAAGATAATGAGCATAAAAAGTCGTTTTTGAAAATTCACCTCATAAGTGTGT
Source organism: Heortia vitessoides (assembly GCA_020976665.1). NCBI lineage: Eukaryota > Metazoa > Arthropoda > Insecta > Lepidoptera > Crambidae > Heortia > Heortia vitessoides. The sequence continues at coordinate 18,368,890 of JACJUM010004390.1, forward strand.
TTTTGAAGTTTTTCGAATGACATAAAAATTTAAAGTTCCTCATTGAAAGTCATGAAACACGTGTAAAATACTTTTTCAAAAATCATACCTCAAGTCTTACTGACTTGAGGTATAATTAAATATAAAAAATAAGGGTGGTGCATAATTATTAGGATTGTCCTTGTAATTTTTAAAAATTATTTCAATATAGTTTGTCTATATATATATAATTAAGCTGTAAAGGTACCGGCAGAGTGGAATAGTACCTCCCGCTGTACCAGGTGTCGCCTGTGACAGAAGGCGGTATGGCCGAAACACTGAATTAATTTTACATTTTTATTTAGTATAATAAATATAAAAAAATACATAGCCTTTTCATTTTCTTGATATAAACAAAAGCGCACTTAATCTTGTGGCAGCAGACACTGCGTTCAGTCATTTTTCCTTATAAGCGCCCCTTTTTGCCCCCCAAGCTTTGTTTTGCACGTAAGGAAATTGTGGAGCCTCACAAAGGCTTTAAATTTTCATACTCAACTTAATACATGACGAAGATGGCCGCTTCCTTGACAATGTGAGTGAGAACGGTAATGGATTAATTTTTGTCAAAGGAAAAGGATCTTCTATAGGATCCTATCGGGGTTCCTCGTTACGATCATTGGTATTTTTTTATCTATACAATTGCCAGTAGTAAAACTTAGAACTTTCATACCTCACACTTCCTATTTTATACATAGGTATTGCGCACTAGATAGTATTCTTGTCTTGTGGTCGTAGGTTCGATCTCCACCCAGAAAAAATATGAATATAATGATTTTGTGTGTGAGTTTATATGTGAAACCTCTATTACTACGAGTGCTTTATGCAGTATTAGCATTGCCGTCACGTACAGTATATAACAAATAAAATAATAATAAAAAAAAATATTTAATAAAATATTGTATGAAGTATAAGACAACCATAAAAAAATGGGATATTGCTTGACTTAACAGTATCTTTATGCGCACAATTCATCCAACCATTCAATAATATTTCAAGTGAATGACAGTTTCGTTCACAAGCCTTGAAAAATAAAGTTACGCGATAAATCGTTTAGAAACACCTCCCTACATAATAACTGCGTATTGAGGACCTCAGAGATGTGCTCTCACCCGGTTCTTTATTCCCCAAACAATGCGGCCTCAACAATAACGCAATACGACGGACTGTAAACGTTCTCGCCTTTACCGCGTAATGACGCCGCTTCAAAACTTCAAAACAAACTGCCAAATGCATTTGTTTCTGTTCTTGTTTTTATTTTTTGTACAGAATTTATTGGACAATTGAATGAGTTATGTTTGTCAAATATCAAATGACTTGGCTATTGATATATTTTTCTTATAATGCAAATAACTAATTATATAATATGCATAACAAACTATATCGGAGTGTATGCAAGGAAATGTAAATATTGGAAAGTTGAAAATGGCTGGTATATCTTCGAGTAAAAGATGGTACGGTCGTGGTGCTTTTTTTGCTCGACTTGATATGGTCATTTGACTACTATGGTCATTATAGGTACGTAATTGTTTATAATCTGGGTGCGAGGTAGTATCTCCACTACCACCCTTTTCTCAAAGCAATTCAGGCCATTTTGGATCCTCCATAACTTAATTAGGGATGAAACTAGACGCCTGAATTTTCAGTAACCATGCAGACATTGTATAAACATATATATTTCAGATTTCAATTAATTTAAACCAGCAGCTTAAAAATTTTAATGAGAGAAAGTGTCTTATAAAGATTATCTTACTATCAGTATACACGTATTGACAGTGATGACATATTAAAAGTCATAAAGCAACAAGGAGTGTGGTATTTACAAAATGGTTGATCAAAAATTTGTTGGGGTCATTTAACCAATCTGGTCTTTCGGGTCATCATCATCATCATATCAGCCATTGGAATTCCACTGCTAGGCACAAGCTTTCTTGGGGACAAGAAAATATGTTAGAAATCGCAGAGAGCATCTTTCGCGTTAAGGATGCTGCTCCCGACCCCACCACAGCATATCAGCTTTATTGTATCAGATAGATATATCGCCATCTATTGGTTCCGGCACCATACGTTACCTGGTATAGGGGGAGGTACTATTTCACTCTGCCGGTACCTCACGTCTTTCTAGTGTAAAATATAGTATGAATGGAATCTTTTTAATTTGAAGTCCTGCGCGAATTAGTTACACCAAATGTGCTGGTCAAGTATAATACTTGAAAACTTCCTCCACAATTTTCTTGCACTCTGGTTCCTTATTGTCTGAAAAATACAATTATTATATTAAATTATGTTATATTGTTATAAAGACGCTGTATAGTATACGATGGGTCCGAAGGTGCAAACGGTAGAGATCCTAATTTGTGCGCCAAAGGGTTTGATTCTCACCCAGATCAAATATTTTATACTTATGTTATAAACTTGTGTTTTCTCTGTGTTTGGGTGTTAAATATAAGTAGTAAAGTAGTACATTTGTGATTCTTCTGTTATCTGGCATTCGTAACACAAGTGCTTTGAGCGACATACCATAGAGTCGGATTAATGTATGAGATATGGAAAAAGAAGAAATATTATTATTTAATTTTCTTTTTATAAATTATTTTCTTTTTAAAAATTTGAGTATACATCTAACTGCCCTATCTATTTATAATAATATTCATTCGTTTATGATGGACCAAAGGTTGCCTGAAAAGAATCAAAGATCGCCCTGAGCGATAATATCGCCAATTGTATTATAACTTGTCGGGTTTTATTCTTTCTCATGATGTTTTTCTTGTATACAATATATAGTATTATTATTATTAACTATGCTTAAGTATTAACTTTGTATGTTAATAGAATATACTTTGGAATACCATTTGTTTTCTGATTAAATATTGAGGATTCTTGCTAGGTATCGTTTCCCGAAATTAAAGAAACGTAACCACCTATATCGTTTGTTTAACTTATTGGTCAATAAACGACTTCGCCTTGACGGATACAAAAAGATCCGGTATATAAGAACAGATCTTAGTCTTTCTTAGATAAGTAGCTGCTAGCATTTGAGCTATTGATAGCAAACACGAGAGGAAATCGAAATGTAATACTGAAATACAAATTTTACACCCAGACCCGGAACAAACAGAAATATTTACCACATAAATGTTTTGGTGGGAATCGTAGCCACGACCATTGGCGCTAAATACGAGTATAGGGACACTACCAAATGCGGCATCAAGCCCGTTAATCCCATTTAGGAATTAATATATTACGAACAATAGCATAATCTTAATATGCATAATAAAATAAGATTTAATATTACCATATCAGCCGTAGGACGATACGCTAATGATAATTACTCACAAGCCGTGATGTTCCAGCGAATATAATAGTACTTGACCCTATACCAGGTATTTTAAGAGGCGACTAAGTTATCAAAACCGACCGATGGTGGGATATCCATCCGAAACAGTGCAGCTCAAGTGCACAGGGTAGGCAGCAGCATCCCCGTTGCGACAGCTGCGCTCTTCGATCGCTAACACGCTTGCCCAGGGTGGCAATTATGGGCAAAAAACCTCCTTTCTTAAAGAGGCTTATGTCCAGCAGAAGCTACAATGGCTGGTATAATAATGTTCAGAGAGATCCCAAACAATTATTGCATTCGAAAATATTTAAATAACTCTCCACATCGAGAGAGGTTCAACATCTTGAACCAACATTACGCAATCCAGCAGCCTGTTTAAAATTCAAGAAATCCTCGATCGGTATGCAAGACAGACGCTTGGTAATTTGTTTATTATACTGAGTTTAGCATGACCCATTCCCCCGCAGGACTCTAAATATAATTATATTAATGCACATAATATATATGGATATCGTGTTTGTTGTATTAATAGAATTAAATAACCGGGAAAAATCGTAATGTGTACAAATAATAAAAAATAAATTCAAACGACATATTGACATATACATGGACCTGACTCTGAGATATATAGCCTTAAACACTTGCATAAGATACTTGCACGCAGAATAAATATAAATAATTGTCGTGGGTGGGGATCGAATCCACGATCTTTGCACGAGACTGGATCACTACCATCTGCGTTATTGGTCCTTTTAGTAAGGCCTGTGACCAGCGTTGGATGTTCAATGGCTGCTAAGATGATCACTCAAATATTACGAATACTGCTTTTGTTTGGGCAATTTTTATTAAATTTATTTGGAATTTAAATATAATAGACAAAGTTTATACATTTATAATGTTAATTAAGTGGGTAAATTCAAATGAAACCGCGCTTAATTCTTCTTTGATTTTCAGAAGATACTTTGTACCAAAAGCTTATTAACATAAGTACACGCTATTTTTTGTGTTGTGATATTAATTTAAATGTCTATTATTTTGGGCTTAAATAAAACATTTAATGATTCTTAAAACCTTTGAATACTTAAAATAATAAAAACACAAAGTGATGCCACGCGGAGTATGCTGTTATACCTAATTCTGAGTAATTGTAGGTAAATCTTAGTTGTTAATGAACAAGCTTGTTCTCCCACTTATTTTAAAACAAACAAAATAGCATCTATTTTGAACTGTTTACTTTAAGAATTCAACAGCAAAGAAAATCTCATCTATATATATATATAAATGAAGTCAATGTATATATCCAGAAATAACTTTGAAACCTCTACATACTAAAGTGAATTTAGTATTGCTTTACCTTCTGTGTACAGTTAAATGTAATTTGTGAGATAGGATAGTTTGTGGCTCAGTTTGTAATCGTAATATTTTCTTGATTAAATAGTTAAAAGGTAGGTAGAATTAAAAAGTCGATGCAGGATAACGTCTGTCAGGTTATTTATATTCTATAAGATTAAAAATAATAATTATATATGCGAATATATGCGAATTACAGCACCGCTTCACGGACTTATCTGCGTACGGGAAAGCAGGTGAGTGCGTGGTAATAGTAAATAATAAAGTAGCCCATGATACTTGAGGACTTGTCTATAGAAATTCCCATTAAAATAGGTCCAGCTGTTAGTTAATTAGTTAGCCAAAGTTTACTGCAAACAGACAGATAAAATTTTAAAAATGTTTGTTCATTATTACTGTACATACTTGTATATACCTTGTTTAGTTAGCCGTTGTTGTTGTTGTTTTGGTATTTATTACCAATAGACACTTCAACTTTGTTTATTTGTAGAGGTAGAAAAAATCTTTTCCTTCTACACCTCAAACACAGCACGATAAGCAGATTTGCAGATGAAATTTGGCAGGCGTTTGGAAAGCAAGAAACATTTATCGTTATATTCTGGAAAAATCTTAATGCAATACACAGAACGAATGTTAATATTTATCATACAAATATTTGTCCTGGATGAACAAACCAGCTACTTTTAGGCGCGCAAAATAGAATAACTACCACCTACGCATTCTGTTCTGAACCGTCAAAATTGTATTGAAACATTAATTAATATTACATTCATTCAAGGCTTAGTAAAATATTTAAATAAAATTAATCTGAGACCGACCATTTGTTGTACAGTTAGGTTTTATTTATCGACAAACATTTGCATACTCGGCCCTTAAGTAGCTGATTGGTATGCCCGAGGATGGCGTCACAATTTGTTTAAACCGTTCTCTTGCAGGCTTTCCCGGAGGACCGTTGTCTGAGCGAATTAGGGACATCTTGGGAAGTGAATGCGATTACCCGATACTGGGTAAACGACTGACAATTTGTCAGATGCGTCATTCCTAAACGAAGAGTTCCGGATACAATTGTGGAATAAGATGTACTGGAGACGCTCTCGGTGTCGAAGTGGAAAACAGCTTATCTAAAGAGTTCAGGAGGAAGTCCGCTCAAAAATTAAATTAAATTTAATTTTAGGTAGAAAATAAAAAAAACGTTATACTTCTTTAAATATAGCTTGATTACTTATGATTGGTATTATAGAATTTGACATTATTTTTTTACATTACAAAGGATTTACAAATAAAACATATAAGTAATCTATGCTCAACCGTAGATTAAGACAAAAAATACCCCAACAATTTGAAAACACATTTGTTTAACAGCTGTCATTCTAATTATTATTAGTGAATAGTTGTAATAGTGGCAATTTTGTGACATTGTGACTAACAGCTTATCCTGCCCAATAATTTCACTGTCTCTCATATTTGCTGACGATACAATATACAGGTATTGTGCCAGTAGCCAGATAACCTTTGCCTGAAGTCCACGTCAAATTAAAAATAATTGGATCGTATCTAAACTTCTAAGACTGACCATTTCAGTTATTTATGATATTATTAGTTTTGCTGAGACAGAACATAATTTGTACTTACTTATTTTATTACATTTTAAAAAAATGTGGTCTTGCGGTTTCATTTATAGGGAAATCACTTAGCGTGATTAGTTGCGTTAATAAATCCATCAACTGCATTTAAAAACGGATCGCTTTATATCCCATCTTAATTTGAAACATTCAGTCGCATATTAGTTTTTGGGAGTAGGAAATGCAATTGAAAAAGTTTGGCACAATGCCCAAATTTTTAAGTTATACCTATTTAATGTTTCAGGCAGAGTGATCTTAATTATATGATTTTTTTTTGTCAAATCGTCTCTTTTGGTATCGCTTCAAAAGAATGCGCCTCTTTGCTTACCAGGACTAAACCGGTTCTGAACTTTCTCCGCTCCTCTTTTCAATTTATATCAATGATGAAAATATACTCCGGAAGTTTTAAGGATGTCCTCAAGGCTTTCGGGGGTAGATCTCGTTCCTTTCGCGAACGACACTGCACCTATACCACTTTAGCCAAAATAGTGTCAATAGATGCCTTTATCACGTAGCCATCGTCTTCGGCGATTGGTTTCATAATCGAAGTGAACTCTGATAAAAGTACATCAATGTACATCAATATCGGAGGCCAGTTTTCTCGCCACGCGAAGTAGGCACGATCTTCCTTTTGTAGTCACTTTGGGCTAATACTTAGGAATGTTTGGACCTCACGTCAAGAAAGTTCGCGAAAGACCGTTTTTGTCACCTATTTTTACATAAGCGGAGTAAAATATTCCTCCGACACAAGAGGATAATTTACAAAGCCTGCATTTGTCCCGTCATAACACAAGCAAGAGTTATACAAGAGTAGCTTCAAAAATAAGTAAAAACATTTTTATTGGAAAAGTGCTTTTATAGTGTAGCCGAGTTTATTGACGGTAGCGGACATGTGTTTAAAGATCTTTATTCTCATACGAATCTACATTCATTTACAATGAGATATTACAGTTATTACAAATAATATACAAATTAGCCGGTACTCGACTCCAAATACAATTTCAGCCTATTCTGAAACATATTTATACTCTTACACTCCTTTATGTTGTTAGGCAGCTCATTGAACAGCTGTGCTCCTCCAAACAGTACAGTCTTCTTTCCATAGAGAGTTCTAGGTGCTGATAGTTGCACTTTATTATTAGTTTGCAGATTGTGGGGGTTGTCTTTTATAAACAGTTTTATATTACTTTTGACAGAATTTGTAACATTTTTTTTTACTAACATGCATGTACTGAACTTTTATAATTGAGATAGATAAAATATTTTAGTTTTTTCATATATATGAATAGTTGGTACATTGCTTTTGAAATAATAAATCACGTTGTAAATTTTAATTGTTTTTAAGGTTTCATTGATTTTTGACAAATACTAAAATTTTACTCCTGTTTTTATTAATATATCATTGTTAATAAAATAATTTAGTTTTATTTACCATCACACATTAAAACCCTTCTGGTTAGTAAACATTGTTTTCTATCGTTTCGCACACCGCGACATCAATATATCTTCAATTTGTGTATTCGTGGGTAAGGTGTCTCGTCATTGCTAATGTACATTAGTGCGGCCGGGAACAACCTATCATCTTCTTCATCATCATACCAGCCGTTAGAAGTCCACTGCTGGACATAGGCCTCTTCAAGAATGGAGGTTTTTTGCCCTTAATTGCCACGCTAGACAAGCGTGTTGGCAATCGCAGAGCGCAGCTTTCGCGACAGGGGTTTAACTGCTCATCCCCACCCTGTGCATTTGAGCTGAATGGTTTCGGATGGATATACAGCTATCTGCCAGTTCTGTTACTATAATGGCCACTTACGACACCTTGTTCAGTGGGAGGTACTATTCTATTCTGCCAGTACCTCACGGCATCTATCTATCCCTCCTTTATAAGTCATTTATGAGCGGCTTAACCTCTTTTTGACGCTGTTACTACCATCAAAATCAGTTAAAATGAGGCTGGTAAACTTTTTTTTTCTAGTTTGTAGATTTATATTAGTATATTTTGACTGACAAAATAGCTTCTAATATTAAGATATTACATTATGACTAAGACGTATTAATGTACATATTACATTATGACTAAGACGTATTTTTCAATTTTTTAATAATTCAGTACAATTATTTAAAGAATACTCTTCTGTTCTGTTCTGATGCAGTCAATTACTTTTTGTGGGAGTGAGGAGTTCTAAAGGAAAAAAACAGACTTCCTGCAAGAGAAGTTTAAGTCAGCTTCATATAATAATTCATTATGGAGTTTATGGTTTATTTTGTGAAATTAGATTCATAACGATAGTAAATAATCATCATTATCAGCCATAAAACGTTCACTGCTGGACATAAACCTCCTTGAAAAAGGTGGTTTTTGTCCATAATTGTCGCGCTAGGCAGGTATGGCGGCAATCGCAGCGTAGCTTCGAGACGGAAATGCTGCTGCCCATTCTCGCCATGTTGCGTTTAAGTTACATTGTTTGGGGTGGATATACCTACATCTGTCGGTTCCGGTACCTCTGGCCTTTTACGAAACCTGGTACAGAGGGATGTATTATTCTTCTCTGCTAAACATAAATACTAAGTTGATATTACATTGGAGTATATCTGTTCCTTAATTTACACTACTGCACTTTAATTAATCAACTGGTATATGGTCCGTCTTTGTATCTGCTGTGAAGGTAACTGACGCTGCAACTTCTTAATTGTTCTCCTTACAATATTTGAAAACTTGGCGTGAATTCACTAAAGGCTCAAGTTTCTCAAATAATTTAATTTATCGTAGCGATCGGGCTCACAGCTCATAAATATTTCGGTAACGTGCTGGCTTCGGCTCCATTATTCACTTACAATTGACCTCAGATCGATTCGTGTAAGCTGAACTGTTGAAGGCAAAAGTATTAGGTTATTTGTTCTTAAACTTTTAAGGGCACAAGTGACAGCTAGTATGCCTGACGTTTCATCATATCAGCTATTGGAAGTCCACTGCTGGACATAGGCCTTCCCAAGAAAGAGTGTTGGCGATTGCAGAACGTTGCTTTAATCTCGCTTTTTTGACGATCCCTGCCCTATGCTATTGAGTTTCACTATACCACCATCTATCGGTTATTGCATCTTAGTCGCATCTTACGACCCCTGGTACAGGGGGAGGTACTATGTTATACGTTACTTTGCCTGTACCTCGTAGTATTTTATGTCGGTTGACGTTTATAATAATAATAATTCCCATAACATCTCATACATTGATCTGACTCCGTGATAAGTCTTTTAAAGCATTGGTGTTCGGACATCACCCAATAGAGGAGTGATTCCTCTATTGGGAAATATGCTACTAAAATAGTTTATTTAAGACCCAGACACAGAACAAACATAAAAATCCTCATCTAAATATTTGTCCTGGGTGGGCATTGAACATTTAGTGCACAAGATAGGACCATGACCACCTGTGCCATCGGGCCCGTCAACAATTATGATGATTACTTTTTAAATAAACCGCATGAGTTTAAGCATTAGGCATTAAAAAGCTTGAACTGTTTAGTTTAAATAAAAGCTTTAGCCTTGTTGGAGCCGTCACGGCTAGAGGATTCGTCAACCCGAACGTCTATAGAGCAAACTTATGACATCTATTATATTCAAAATCGTTCTGTTTATCCTTTAAAAAGATACTGGCACAGTTTTTTTTAATAGCATACTTAAACTGTTGAAAGTAGATAAACTGCTTCATAAAGTCGATAAAGGGAGATTTTTATTGTGATGGATGGTAGCGTAAAAGTAAGTGTGTATTCCACTTTTAAAACACTGGACAATTTTGTCATTGCGTTTCGCCTTTATGTCTTTAGTGCAGCATTAGAAAAGGTTGTGTTAGTATACAGATAAAAAATATACAAAAAAAACGTTTGTTTATTTAAGAACAACATTTCATTTGTATTTGGTCCTAGTATAGGTACCAAACAGATTATATGAGGTAGTCTGAGCTTTTTGTAAAAAGTAAGTTGATCGTCGGATTGTCTGTCGAGACGTTATCTTGTCAAGCTATTTATATTGAATTCGTCATCATAATTATCATTAAATCTCACTGTTGAACTGTATAGGTCTCACCAAACAAGAAAGCATTTTGCCGTTAATTGCCGCGCTGGGCAGACGTGATAGTGATTGCATCTGGTACAAAAGAGAAACTGTTTTTTATTTTATCAGGCCGACAAACGACATGTAGTTTGCATAATAGTAGTCGTAACTACAGTTTATAGATGCTCGTATTATTACAAGGATATCACAAGGATATCACAGGGATATCACAAGGATATCACAGGGATATCACAAGGAAATCACAAGGGTATCAAAAAAGTATCACAAGGGAATCACAAGGATATCGCAAGGATATCGCAAGAATATCGCAAGAATATCGCAAGGATATCGCAAGGATATCGCAAGGATATCGCAAGAATATCTTAAGAATATCGCAAGGATATCGCAAGGATATCGCAAGGATATCGCGATGATATCGCGATGATATCGCAAGGATATCACAATGATACCATACCCAACATTCACTAGTTTATGTCAGTGTTGGAACCAGCACACCTCTATGAATAGCCAGTCGTGCCCTTTTTGACACATTTTAACTGCTCATAAAAGCGTGTAAGGCTCCATTGGCACTATTACCAGCTTTCACACTCCGTACAATATCTTCTTCATACTTCTCATATCTCATAAAAAACACTTCCCAGATACACAAACTTTTTCACTTGTTCAACTTATATATCATCGATCATAATTTCACAATTTGACATACATTTCCTCTTAAAGAAATCTTGCGAAATCATTACCATCTCTTGCAACTCTTCAGCTGACGATACTAACACTTCTTAATCATCAGCGCAAAGAATACATTTGATAAATAACTAATTTATTATTTATTTATTATTCATGCTTAATCCATATTACTGGCTTTCAAGTCCGACAGACAGTTGTCTATAAATAAGTTGAATAACTAAAACAATGCTATACATACCTGTCGGACACCTCTATGATGTCAAACCATTTAGTGAAGGCACAGTTTATTCTAACACAAACATCACAAACCCTGTAAAGAGATTGGAGTGTCTGAATTAAACGGTCATTCACCCCATATACAGACATAATCTTCCACGACTCCTATTTTGCCACCCTATCTTTATAGCCTTTTGCAAATAGAAAGTATTATTAAAGAGCTGAGTTTTAAATGGTTTATTTATATTTAATATAAGAAAAAACTTAAATAAATAACAATACCTAGTAATTAATATTTCAAAAAGAAAAAGATCCCTTTTGATCCGAAACTGTCAACAGATACCCTCATGAAACTCGGTTCCTTAATTATTCTTTTAATATTAAAATAGCCTAAGATTCGTATAATGTACATGAGATAATTCATAATAGAGTACTTGCATACTCTACAAAAACACTTTCGAAGATTTCTAACAAGTAATCTTCAGGAGGTATAATGCAAATACTTTGTGGCTAGATAGTAAATTAATAAAAATACTGATATAGTAGTAGTAGACTGAAAGGAATTCATGTGCCACAGGAAGGCAAATTGGACATATCTCTGTTCGTCGCTAAGGGAGCGGACCACTGCTAATCTACTATCACCTTGGGAAAGAGGAGACAGAGATTGCCCCGCGGCACCGTCGTATTGTTTGATTAACGCTAGTAAATAAAGAGACAATTAATATTATAGGTTAAAGAACAATTTAGCAAAAATAAATCACCATATATATTTTTTTTTATTTGACCAGGACGTCAAACAAACATGCAGCTCACGTAATAGTAAACGTCACTGCGGCCTATAGATGCTCGTAATATCACAAGAATATCACTAGCGCGTTGCCAACGCAGTACCCAGTTTTTTTCAATACTAACAGTACTCCGCGGATACACCTTCATATTTTCTTTTCTGTTAAAAAAGTAAGTTCTTATTAGTAAGAATTTTTTGAAATCACCTTAGCAGTTTTTGAATTTATTTGTTACAAATTTATAAAAATAGAAATATTTTGAAATAATTAAACTTTAGGTAGAAATCTGTTATATTTTTAAAGGTATAATATAGCCTTTGCACTATATTTTGCTTTTTAATGGTGAAAATTTTTTTGAAATCCGTCTACATACCTAGTAAACTTTCCTCTTTCAGATGGTAATAGATATAGATAAACTCAGTGCTATATCAAAATATAATCTGGTATTAAATATTCTCATGTATATCCGTGTACATAAAGAAACAGTGACCCTGGGTCCTGTAACAGGACCTTATTCTTTCATTATTTTTACAGAATATTCGTACGCTCAGAAACATTACTGAAATTTTTGTACGGGCTGTAGTTTCATTTGTTTGTTAGAAGAGGGAAGGGGGTGTAATAACAATATAGAACTCAGCCCTCGCTTTCCAATGTTATTACATCATAGTATATAGTGTGTGTATGTGTGAGTATATGTATCGGTATGTGAAGTTTTTTATTATATGTTACTTTGCTGTATCAATTATTTTCATATGACGGGCCCGATGGCGCAGATGGTAGTGATCCTGTCTTGTGCACCAGGGGTGGTGGGTTCGATTCCCACCCAGAGCAAATATATATATAATGATATTTGTGTTTGCTCTGTGTATGGGTTAAAATATATGTATTTAAGTAGTATATTTGTGATTCCTCTGTTGTCTGGCATTCGTAACACAAGTGCTTTAAGCGACTTACCACGGAGTCAGGTCAATGTATGAGATGTTGTGGGAATTTATTATTATTATTATTATATTAGCCGTAAAACGTCACTGCTGAATACAGGCCATCCAAGAGAAGGATTCCTGTGTCCAATGGGAGTGGAAGTAGAAGAAGAAGCGTGGAGACAAAACGGGAATACTGCTGCCCATACTCGCCTTGATGCATCTAAGCTACACCGCTTCGGATGGATATACCGCCATCGGTCGGTTCTGGTACCTCAGTCGCCTCATACGACACCTGATACAGTGAGAGGTACGACGAGCAATATCTGTACATTTAACTACCAATAGTCTTTATCTCTATCACATGTCCATCCAAAGGTTGCTTAAAAGAGTTTGCTCAGAGCCATAAGTCCGCCAATTGCATGATTTTGAACAAAATATCCTGTGTGAATGTATTTATTCAATAACATTATCATCATCATCATATCAGCCATTGAAAGTGCACTGCTGGTTATAGGCCTTCCCAAGAAAGGGGGTGTTTGCCTATAATTGAAGAGCGTGGCAAGCGTGTTGGTAATCGCAGAGCGCAGTTTACGCGACGGGGATGCTGCAGCTCATCCCAGCCTTGTGCATTTGAGCTACACTGTCGGTTCTGGTACCTTAGTCACCGCTTACACCACCTGGTACAAAGGAACTATTCTATTACGCCGATACCTTACGGCTTATATTATTATTATATAATTAAGCCTATAATAACTCCTTTTAAATAACGAGAAAAAAAAAATGAAGACACATACAACGAAACTTAATAAAGTATATAGCAAAAACATAGAGAAGACTTATATTATATTAGTATTCTGACGAGAAGAAAGAATTTGTCTTTAAATATCATTTAATAAACTTAGTTATTAAGGTAAAATGTTCCTGGAAGTGGATTTACCTGTAGGCTGAAGCCTGAGGCGGCAGATTTTCGGGGGCAGCCAATTAGGCTCTCCTAGTAAATATTTTTTTCCTATCTTATAAACGTTCTCATAAACTATTCCTTGTGAAAATTTCTGTAAATCGTTTACAGGCTGTGTCTCTAAAAATATCTATGTATAGTACGACAAGTATATATACACCTTATTATTTTATTTTATGGGTAGGAGGGTCGTCTTCATAGATATCTCACTCTCACCTTTTTCCCAAACAACAGTATTTGCATGGCTTTGTTCCAGTATAAAATATGACATAGGCAATGATAAATGGTACGTACTAGACAACAGAAATGTTCTCATGAGCATTTTATAAGACTTGGAATTTTGACTATTCCTTGTCTCTACTCGTATATACTAGACTTTCACATTTAGCTTAGAGCGTAGTAGACTATCAGATCACGAAAGACAAATATGTTAGGAAAAAAACGCAGAGACAAGACTTTCCAATTATAATAATTTCTCATCTAACCACAGCTAAACACTATATCAGCCTAGCTCACTATATCAGTCGGTTTACTTGTTTAACAGATTACCAATCAAACAAAAGGGCTGATTTTACTAGAGTAGCTTCAAAAATAAGTTAAAAACATTATTGTTGAAAAAATCACGTCATAAATTTGACTTGTTTTTAATATTTAATCGATATACATGTATTTTGTGATTTTACTCTTATTTTTGTATTGACATTTTTACTAAATTATCATTATTCTTGGATTATTATTTTATATTGGACAATTTATTTTACCTAAATAAAAAAATAATGTGCTTATCATATTGTAATGCTGTCTTTTCTACACAATGTATATTACTCTGAAACAAATTGGATAAAATTGAATGAAATTACTAGGTAATGTGATATAATATTTCCAAGTTGCAAGGATGCCACGAGCTTGTTACATCCATGTTATAAAACGAACAACTCAAGGCTGCAGTGATTTTTATTAAACGTGCCGTATACTTGTTTATTGACTGCCACATAAAAAATATATACCTAAATAAACTATAATAAAATAGCGAAGAAGTTAAGGGGAAATAAAATATTAACATGGTAACTCAACTCTAATGAACGGTATAGAAGTTTATTAGATTTCACTTTACTATAATTAAGTAATTAGAACAATAGTGCGCAGATCATAAGGCTGCAATTTCGCCATCACAAAAATGTAATTGGCATTGCAAATAGGGCATCAACCAATTCATTTGAACACATATAAAAAAATGATTGTTTGCTACGAATTAGTATTTATGTAAATGACTTATAGGTTATTTAGAAACCGTATTTTTCGTTATTCAACATGTTTTATACTGCAAGGTTTACTGTGCTCTAGCGCGCTGTGGTTATTTATTATTTTTGAGCAGATTATTATATTTCTAAATTGGTAAGTGGGCATACGTTCCGTTTGATGGCCACCGTCACTCCATACTACGCACGCTAGTGTTATCGCAAGGATATCAGCAACTTGTCATCAATCTTAAAAAATAACAACAACCAACTTAAAATTCAATTATGAATATACATTTAATAGGACCAATATTAAATTTGTTATTCATGAATGAACAATATTAATACAACAAAAACATAACGGCGGCTTAAAATCACAACATGACACAATTCTTAATTAAACTAATTACACAAGGAAATAAAAATTTACCGGAATATAGCAAACTGATGTTTGGCGGTAGATGTAGGTGAGGAGGAGTACCAATGTACTCACTATAAAACTGTTTAATTCCATTTTGGACAAACTTTCAAGCTCCTGTAATTGCAAGGATTTCGAATCAATAATAATGGCTTATATAATTTACCTTCGATTTGCCGAAGATATTGTAGACATGGCACAAAACTCGATTGAAGTTTCCAAGCACGATGCTCAAGAACCGAGAATGGATGAAATAGAGTTTCAGCTCCCTGAAAACTGAATACGTAGAACACCAAAATGTGGTGTAATGTCTATGTTGTAGCCACCCTTGTATCACTTAAGGACTTGCTTCGCTATACTTAGGACAAATAGTCCAGTAAAGTAATTTAAACTTGAAGAAATAATTTAATCGCTGTTTATCTTGGCTGAGCAACCGCGAAACATCTTCTCCAACATACCTTAGTGACAAAATCCGACTTAACTTAACCTCGATCAATATGTGTCACCCATAATGAGTCATGACAGCGTGAGCCAACTCAAAATAGCCCCGTGAGTTATTGAGAACAACTCATGGGGACTCCGAGAATTGCCCGCTCGGAATCTCATTGAGCGACTAGTCAGATACCATACTATAGGGCCGTAAAGTTTTGGAATAGAGACCACTTATCAGAAAGTGCAGCGTAGGACGCGGGCTCAAAATTTGGACTAACGATCTGACTGGATCCGCAGGATCGCGTTGACGCAGATCGCATGCTATTGCTAGCAGAGCAGAGGGCAGAGTAGAATAATATCTCCCACTGCACCAGTAATAGGCGACTAAGGTACCAAAACTGACAGAAGGCGGTACATCCATCCGAAACAGTGCAGTTCAAATGAACAAAGTGGAGATGGGCAGTAGCATCCCCGCCGCAAAAGCTGCGCCCTTTGATGCCAACACGCTTACCCAGGCATTTATGGGCAAAATACTTTCTTTTTTTTAAAGTCCTATGTCCAGCAGTGGATTTTCAATGGCTGGTATGATGATGATGATTGGAAATCGCCTGGAGAGACTTATGTCTAGAATTTGAAGTCCTATGGCTTATTTAATGATGAGTACCATTGAAGACGACCCTTGTATGAGGTCTACGTCCAGGAAGATATAAAAATACTAACCATTTTGTTCTATACAAAAGCATTCAAAAGCCCAATAGTTAAACAAGTGGCTCCACCAGTCACAAATATAATTTTGATGCCTAGCACGCTCCGCCATATTTAATGTATGAACGTTTTTATTACCCGTTTCTAGTCTAATAATGCGCCCATATAGTATTCCGGTGGAATATAGAAAAAAGAACTCTTCATATGAGTGGAAAACATGATGTAACTAATATCATAATGTATATCTGCTGATGCATGTCGCTGCTTATTTTCATAGCTTCATATAGTCATGGAGATGGTAATGCTCGAAGAGTTCACGTGATCAAAAACAAAAAAAATCCGTAGGAGAACCAAAGTTGTGACATAGCCTGGCGGGTTAACAAGTTAAAGTAGCAGTGAGCAGTGCGCATAGAACCGATGGCCGATGGAACTGAAACTTTCTGAAATCGACACTACATACCGACAAGCGTAGCGAAGGAAGCCCACTGACAAGATGGGCTGACGATTTGATACCAACGGCGACACATTACTCGGTGAGGCCTATGTCTAACAGTAGACGACCTACGGTTAATATAATGATGATGAAGATAATCGCAATTCCGTTAAATATTAAGCAATCGCCATACAAATTTATTCTGAATCGCTTTCTCCGTACTTTATTAACTGATGCTACTTTTCTAAGTTTATAACCCTATTTCTGTTGTACGTTATTATATATTTTAAAGCATATGTATTTATTGCGTTTATTTATACACATACGAGTATGTATGGAACGTTTATTTATTTTGTATATATATTGTCTGCACCACTATATTTCTGTTTCTTGTAAAGGGTGACTGGGAGATAATGCCAACTGGCATTGAGTCCGCCATATATACATTTAAAAAAAACAAAAATAATAATGGACTGGACTTAGAAAAAATTAAATTATCATTTTTCTTAAAAAATAAGGCAGTTATTTGTAATCCGCCTGTCATTTATTTTTAATTTACTTTTTAATATCCTATTATTCTATTGTTTTTTCTTTATAATGCTCATCAATTGCTCGTACACATATGTAAGCAGTTCAGCTTCCGAACAAATGCAGCAATCCGAGCCAGCTTACAGCGTTACTAATTCATACTGATAAATACTAACTTTACACCCCCGTTTTACCTCTTTAGGAGGTGTAATATTGTGTGCTATAAAGTTCAATATATAAAAAAAATAATAATAAATAAGTAATTTGATTTCGCCATACATAACTGGCGTGCCTTACACCAGTTGTGTCCACTAGATAAAATCCTTTCAAAATTATTCCAAGTACACCGGATGTTTATCTCCTTGCCAACCATCCAGCTAAGACGCCCATCGTGGTCTCGATTTGAGTACTCTACAGGTTATATTGTCACGTGGCTTGCCCACTACCATCTTGATTTGCTAAATTAGTAATATAAACAAAGAAATCACCAATTTCAGCATATTATATTCATTAGATTATTATTATCATCATCAGTTGTAATTATCATCAAAATTATTATTAAAATAAATTTAATTAAATTTCGTTTCATATGAATGTGGTAGTTATAAACAATTAAGGCGTAATTAAATAAAATTATCATAAACAGATGCAATCATAATCGTCAGATGTAATCATCAAGAAAGGGTTCGGGATACTTTAATAAAACATTAACTTTTTAACATATAGCATACATATATAACAACATATAGTATGTATTATATCAATGAATACAATTCTACAAAATAACGAATTCCAGACCTTGATAATAACGTATTACGTGTAAACCTAACAGAATAATATTACCTCCAACTAAACGAAGATTGACTTGTATTTCTCTAGCAGGACGACGATAGATTTTCCCAGTACTTCTCTCTACCACGCACCTCAACCGACTGCTTCGTTATCCTATAGCCGTTCTCAAACACGAGAAACGGACTTAGCAAGATGTCGCCATCTGTGATGGCACCGCGTGATCAAGTCAGGAGACCGATCAATACAAATACTTTTAAATAGTTAATTAAATTAAAATAATAACGATAAAGCTATAATTAAATATACGTTAAATGTAAGTTATCGTCAGATGTAATCATCATTGTCAAAGGTAATTATTTTTTTAGATGTAAGCATCTTCATCAGATGCTTTGGGTAATATAAATACGAAAAACGGTTTTTTTAATTACACTCAGGACAAAATATGTTTGACATTATGTCAAATCTGACAAATAAAAAAATCCATTCTTGGCGGATCATTCGACGGCGACTTACTGACGGGTCCAGAAAATAGTAGATTGCCCGCATTACGATAATATCCAAGAGTATTACAAACAATCATTCTGGAGATTGCCTTTTGTTGTCATAATTATTAATGTTGACAACTCTTCGTGACTTCATTTGGAGACGACAAGATTCAGAGCGACGACGGGGTTGGACTTTTTGGGCTCGAGCCATCAGATGGAACGGTATACATTTGTATTTAATTTCTATCAAAACAATCAGTACAATTTATTTTTTCGTTGAATCTCATATTGATTCTATATTTCATATTATATGTTTTCATTGTTCTGTTGTAATTATTGGTTTTAATCTACCCTAAATTCAAATAATTATATTATTAGCTATTTGTTTAGCATTACAAAGAGACGCTTAAATTTAATCAATAATTAATATCGTGTTTTTAGTTAGTTTTATAATATCGTCATCATTATCATACCAGCCATTTAAAGTCCACTGCTGGACATAGGCCTCCCTAAGAAATAGGGTATGTTGCCTATAATTGCTGCGCTGAGCATGCGTGTTGGCAATCGCAGAGTGCAGCTTTCGCAACGGAGATGCTGCTGCCCATCCCCGCCCTGCACAGTTTTGAATGGATATACTGCTATCTATTGGTTTTAGTACCTTAGTCGCCTCTTACGACATATGGTACAGGGACAACATAAAAAAAATTGTTAGCCGAGTCACAAAAAAATTGTTTTCTCACAAAATACAATTAATCATTTAAAATTATATACCGAAAGTTAATTAACTGTAAATGAGATAATACATTTTCATCGTCGAAAAGAACACAACTTTGAAATAATAAAATTCACGTTTTCCTTCAAAATTAAGGCAGGTATTTGTTATTCGTATCCTCTGTCATCTTTAATTTACTTTTAAATATCCTACAATTCTCTTGTTCTCTCTTTATTATACTCATCAATTGGTCGTTCACATATTCAAGCAGATCAGCTTGGGAGATATCAATACAAATGCAGCAATCCGAGCTAGCTTACAGGGTTACTGATTCGTATATACAAAAACTAGCAATACATCGAGGTTTCATTCGCGTGAAATAGTAGAACTTTCATACTAAGTTTGAACCCTCCTTGTATTCCCTTAAGGGATCATTTTTGAAAAATAATGTACACATGTTTCATGACCTCCAAGTATAATGAATGATTGATGAATGAATAAAATAAATTTTATTCATATAACTTAAATAAAAACAAAAAAGTTTCATACTAACTTTGCACCTCTGTTTACCTTTTTAGGGGGTGGTTTTCAAAAATATTTCTTAGTGCTCTGCTACGTTATAAAATAATTCTATTATTAAAAAATTTAAAGTTGTTAACTCTTAAAGTTCAGGCCCAGCGTCAGTATGTCAATCAGTCAGCTTTTCTTTTTATATACATAGGTATATAGACACCTTGTACGCTATTTTAATACCTGGAATGTTCCGCTTCAGTTAATTCACGAACGGACTAAAACATGGTTATTGAACTTTAGATTTTACTGTTATATATGTGAAAAACAATTTCAGCAATAGTGATTTTAATATTCAATTCAATTTATATCAGAACAATATACTTTGTTTGAAAAACATAGAATGACATTATTATAAATTAAAATTACATTATAAAAAGATACAGTAATAAAGATATTACAGAAAATATTTATAAAAAAAACAACTTAAGTAGTTTTAGGAAGTTCGCACAAAAAAAACACAGTCCCCCATGGAGAAAGATATATGTTCGAATCCCGCTTGAAAGCCGAGAAAGCTTATATTTTCTAGTCAATATTCTCTTTTTACATTCCATGCTTAACTTATTAAAAAAACGGGCGTAATTGCCCGGTAATTACCGGGGCAACAGAAAAACATCTCCCTTGTATCGGTATCGTAAGAGGCGACTGAGATACCGGAAACGACAACTGACGGTATATTCCTTTGCAGCAGCGAAGCTCTATTCATTCTACTTATTCTACATTCTTTTTTTTTGAGAGCTTATGTATGCTTTATGCTATGTTAGCCTTGGAACGATGGTAAGGTTATCTCCAAAGTTTACTATTGTGTTTTTGTGATAAAACTGCATAGCATTAAATTGCATTAACCACTAGTATAAAGTTAATGTTTGTTTGCGCACGCGTCAGTAAAGGTTTCATTAATGCTAACCATCAAGTGTTAATGGAACCTATATCACTCAAATAATTTATGAAGGTTCTCCTCTGTGTCACGCGATGAGCATCTAGTAAACTTAGTTTTAAGCTACGTACTGCTGGCAGACTAGTTTTTACTAGGACTAAATAAGTGAGCTTTGAGTTAATTAACTTCTGTGATTTTTAGTCATCAGGTAACTCTCTTTTGGAAATATAAATGATATTTAATTGTATTAACGATTTGAAGTTTGTAATAGGGAAATTTGAATGAGGTATATTTGTGTTTAATTTTAATTAAATTTTGTCTCTTATAAATAACTGGCACGTGGTGGAAGTACACGGTTCCGTTTGCGTGGGCTTTTTTTCATGTCATAAAGTGAATGATATTTTCCGGGAAAAAACGTAGAATACTTCCATCTATACCAGATGTCGTCAGAGGCGACTGAGGTACCGAAACCATCCATGGTGAATAGCGTAGTTCAAATGCAAGAAGGTGGGGATAGGCAGCAGTATTACCGTCTGCAATTACCACCATGCCTGCCTAGCATGGTACTTAAGGGCAAAATCCCCCTTTCTTGGGGTGCCCTATATTTAACAATGGACTTTATACGGCTGACATGATAAACGTAGCTCACGTCCTCAATTGGTAATTATAGCAAATTCAAGTGAACCAATTCAATTGAAAATCGACTTCAATAACATGGTGGTTAAGTACTTGATTTATATGCAAAAAGTTAAGGGTTAGATTGCTCACTAGAGCAAGTATATAGAGTACTTTTCCGACAACTGTCCTTGGCAGGCGTGTTATCGTGATACACCCTCCAATTATTTGTTGTTCTTACTTACTTTCAACAAGCAGGGTGTTGTTAAGGAAAATATTGTTTTCCTGTAACAAATAATTACTTTGATCTGTTCATTCTACATGGGAAGGGAAAAAGCGTATAAAATTACAGCTTTTACATACATACATACATCACTTGTCCCATCGGGGTAGGCAGAAACAATTGATCTCCACTTGCTATAATCTTGGTATGCCTCTCTCGTTTCCTTAACTTATTATTCCTTTCATACACGCTCGTTTATTCTTGGTACCTCTGATTTGGCCCGTATTTAATACCTCTTCTACCTGGTTAAGATATATTCACCTAGATATTGTCTCATACCAACTCTTCCATTCACTTCCGTTCTATATATTTGAACAGTCATTCTAATATTCATAAATTCTTTTTATATGTCCAAATCACTTCAATATTCCTTTCTCTATTGTTGTCAAAACACCATCTTTTCTACACATCGTTCTCTTATCATACTAATCTTTCACTTAATTACAGCTTAATTATAACGGAGGGAAAAGTAAAACAAAGGTAGTCTGCTTTGATACCTCACTCTCACCTATTTCTACCGCCAAACAGCAGTGTTTGCATTGCTGGTTCCGGTTTGAATGGAAAGTTTACGAGCTAGCTTCGTACACAATATTGCCCCAGTCATTAGTCTTTCAATATTTTCAAATAAATTGTATTCCACGTTATTTCTCGAATTCGTTCGTCATCGAGGTTTCTTATTATTATATTACTACTTATTCATGTTAAAGATTCCTCTTTATCAACATTTTATCCGTTTTATTATTTAGCGACTTATGTATGAGCTACCTGTCCGTGCAATGAAAGCAGAAATTAAATTACTGGTGAATATGAAATGATAACTTCAATGCAAGCGTGTTTAAGCTGCGTTCATGTTTTCTATCACTCGAATGAATTAAATGAACCTCTTTCAAACGAATAACCGAACCCATATCAGATCACATTTTTGTCCTAAAGATGCAGGCTTATTTTCTAATATTTTGTAGCTTTTCGGTACTTTGCAAAGATAAAAAAAAAACATGAAATAATCAACGTTAGGTGTTGCAGCTAAAAATCGTAAAGGTTTCTCAGCTTATTTATTCTGTTCTATACATATATTTTCATATTCATTCATTGGTACAAAAGTCCTATGCTCCGTACGCACCAAGGGTTGTGGGTTTAATACCTATCCAGAACAAGCATTTACATGATGATTATCCGTGTGTGTTTTGTGTCTAGATGTTATAATATGTATTAAGGTACTATATTAGTAAAATATCTGTTGACCGATGTCTGTAACACAAGTACCTTAAGACTAGACTAGACAAGACCTATTACTTCAGATCAACGTATGATAAGTTGAGTAAAATTATGTCTATTTGTTTGTTTGTTTAAAGATTTAATGAAAGGAAAAATGCTGGGTTTTAGCTTCAAGATAATATTTACGAGAAAAAACTCAACTCATCACAAACTTCGGGTGAGGCTTGAACCTGGGTCTATCCCTTACCGAGGGACTGTATTACTGTAATGCTACTTAAGTAGGTACATGCATGGTTCTACTCCCTCCATAAGCCAAAAATAAGTTCATTTCTGTCTTACGATATATTTTTATTCACAGCTTTATAGGACTACATATTTAGGATAATTTAGGCTTGAACCTCTTCTACACAGCCTATGTATACTGAGATCTCGGTAGCATAATAGATAGTACAATTCTCCAGCGAGGGATAGTTGCAGTTTATAATAAGAAGCAGCAGACAAAGTCAAGATCAGAAAGCTTGTTTAGTGAAATGAATGGTAACATTAACCAATTGTGTTGGAAATATTCCATCCACTGTGTTGATACAATCTTTGCCTCAACTTCGGTGAACTTTTAGATGTTATAAATCTTATTCTAGATGTAAACCAAAGTTCCTATTTCCATGTTATCATGAAACAGCTATTTTTCATCTCGTCCCGGATTAGAGATCCCTCGGGAGAGCTAAAGTTAGTGAGGGGCGAACCTCAAGTTAACAAGGATATATGGGCATGAATTGGCCCTTATCAACAGTGGTGTAAGGTTCAAAACCGCAGATAGAATCATAGAAATGTAATCTCATGTGTGAGATTTTGAGCGTGAGGAGATGAGAGGGTCCGGACATGGTATGTAGACGGAGCGTAAATTGGCTCGATGCCCGTGGGAATTTGTTGAATTCCGATAAAATGTCAGATGACCCGATCAGTTTTTTGGCATTCAAATAATTCCGAAGCAATGTTGTTTTAAATAATTAAAGAAATTATTCTCCCATACACATTCACTGCGGTGCATCCACAGAATTGATTAATATGAACTATTTATTTTCTGTACTGGATAAAGTGAAGGATGACCGGGATACTGAAATCGACAGTTGGCTGTATCCGAAACAGTGTAAGTTAAAAATATCAGGTCGGGAATAGGCACCACAAACATACAGTTTTACAGTTTCAATTGGAAGATGGTAATTAACAATTTTAATCTCGTTGGGAAGTCTACGACCATGATTAAAGTTAAATACATAAAACGGTTTGCCGTGAGGTACCGGCAGGGTAGAATAGTACCTCCCACTTCACCAGGCGTTATAAATACTGAGGTGTCAGAACCGACGAGCCGGCGGTATATACATCTAAAATAGTGAAGATATAATGCAAAGGGCGGCTATGGGCAGCAGCATCCCTGTCGCGTTAGCTACATGTATATTTTTTGACTAGCTTTAATTTTTTCTTCAGCTCCTTTTTCTATAGCGATACTGTCGTTAAAGTAAAATACTCTTTATTCAAGTAAGCCTATTACCAGCACTTTTAAATCGTCAATAATATAATAATAGCATTATTAGTTCCAATAAGATTATATATTAAAGGTAATACAGATGACACTGATGACCCAAGGGTTCATAAAAGTCATCTAACACAGATAATTTAATTAGGCCTACCTTAAACTAGTCTGTAGATACGAGACGAGTCTAGAGACTACTGCAGATTTATTACGCAACCCACCAGAAAGGAACCCACAAGAGAAACTGGTGGTGATAAAGGTCACCGACACCGCGTTAAAAAAGCCTCTATTAGCATACTATAACCGCCTTTCTACAATCACGATAACCAGAACCTTAGCTATATCAATGTCTTAAATAAACCACAGTATATTACAACTTAATTTCATCCGAACTGCTCACATACGAACTCATGTAGCCAATGCTCGCAAAGAATATTCTCGAATGTTCAATTTGGCGGTGATTTTGAATGGTGAATGTGTTTGAAATTCATTCATTATTCCGATGAACGTCAAAGAGCCGTGATTACGTCGAATTCTTTGAGATTTTTTTGGCTGCAGGGTGACAATATTGAGGAGCTTTCTGCGTTCTGTTATTACAGTATTATTTTATAGGAGACGAAAATATTTTTATATCAGATGGAACCTCGAAAAACTTTTATGAATTTAATAATACTATACACGTTTTGAAAATTAGAAGCATCTCTCTTCTTTTTTATGTGAAACGAGTAATAACTTTATATTGATATGAAGTCTTGACAAGTAATTTGAAATGTTTATATAAAGTCGTATATTGCAAGGTTGTTATCTTTGTGAAACATGCTGATATTAAATAAAGTAAAAGTACCTAACCAGATAATTGGCATCAATGAAAAAGAATTCGAATATTTTTCTTCATTAAATTATTTACATAAATTGGGATGAACAATTGATCTACATTCGTTTTTGCAACGCATATTAGATATAAGAAAATTAACTTCTCCTCGGTAAAAATATACCTACAATTGTTTGATTAAATAACTTTTTATTCTAATTAACGAGTGCTTAGTGACAGTACAAGTGTCGGCTAAAAGATTCTTATGACGAAAGGTAAAGTCGTTCTTCCATACTGTCATCATAAAAGAAATGGAGGCGATGTAATTCTTTGACGTCAGCACTGTTGTACGCATTTAAACTCTTTCGAGATAGCTGTATTAAAATTCCAGGGATCAATATGGAGTCCCTTTGTATATGTAATATGCGATGAAATATTATTAAAGTTAAATAAGCAATTGCGAAAATAATAGCAATCTTCATTAAGTTAAGTGTTAACATTAGATTTTTTATTACAAATTTCGCATGTAGGGTATCTTTTACAACAAAGTTGGGGAGAATTAATAGACAGATACATCTTAGAATATATAATTTACATAAATAAGATGTAAGAATAAGCTATCATTGAAAAAGGTTTTGAAAAAAAATTCTATCAGCAATCTACACTAGTTTACAGTGCCGTGAGTAAGTAGCCAAAAAAAAAATTGCTGTTGCTTACTACAAATGATATTTTAGTTCCATATATTGAGATATTGATACATATAGATTTTTGTATCAGCTCTAGTATATGAGTTTCAGGAACCTACGGCCTAAAATACAAAAGGATTTACAGGGCAAATTTATATCGAAAAATTTAATTAATTATTGAGTTTCTCAAATGTTCGTTTTTAAACTCTTCTTTCATGTTGTGATATTCTTGTTTTAAATTTGGACCGGCGATATCACCAGCATCATAATAGCCATTGAAAGTTCACTGCTGGACATAGGCTTCTCCAAAAAGGGGGAATTTTTCTCATAATTGCACAGTGCACAGCTTTTGCGGCGGGGATACTGCTGCACACCCCGCTTTGTGCATTTAAGCTTTACTGTTTCAGATAGGTATACTGTTACCTGTCGATCCTGGTACCTTAGTCACCTCTTACGACACCTGTTGCAGTGGAAGGTCCTATTCTACTCTGCCAGTACCTCCCTCATGTTAATTTTGTAAACTAGTTCATATTTTGTAAACTAGTGTTATCGTTGATAAAATTATACCAATCTATCTAAAAAAGAATAAAAAATATAACATTATATTGATGTAAATAATTTTTTTGGTATAGTTTTTTTTTCATATCTGTGTAAGTTTCATATTGAAGTATTTTTCTTCAAGAAGTAATTAAATTCTTACATCTTATTTCACTAAAAGTGTGTGTAAAGTTTTTTTTGTTATATTCAAACCAATTCGGTTGTTAAATTAATCCACCAAACAAAATTTAACCATCAATAATTGTAATGTCTATTAACTTAGGTTCATAAAGATTATTTTCTATGACTATTATTTTTGCAAAAGCTTATTTAACGTATTTAAGAACTATATTTCGCTGTGTTTTCACCCGCGGCATCTTGAGTCGCAAGCCGTGAGGTACCGGGAGAGTAAGAGTGCCTCCTCCGTTTCAATGTATCGTAAGCGGCGACTAATTTACCACAACCGAAAGACGGTAGTATATCTATCAAACAGTGTAGATCAAATGCACAAGACGAGAATGTGCAGCAGCAATTCATTGCCTTAGCTGCTGCACAATTGCCAACATGATTGCTCAGCGCGGCAATTACGAGCAAAGTTCCTTCCATTTCTGGACAGGCTTATGTCCAGCAGTGGATTTCAAATCGCTGGTATATGATGTTCTTTGCTTGTTGTTATGTGGCTTCATAATTGGAAATGGGTGATCCATTTATAGTACAAACAACACGGACTTTACAATATAGTGCATTTTATAAATTTCCATTCTGATAAAGAGAGAATTAGATTGTATAACAGATTGAAATGTACGACATGTTTTCTTCTGAATTCAGATTAAATAATGGAGCGAAATCGCTAAAATGTTGTGCGATGCGTCAGTGTCACCCGTGGTCCGGGCTGGGTTCGCAAACATTGACTCTTGGTATCTGGTGTTTTGTCACCCGACCTTCGCACACTTGGGCCAATCATAAATTTACATGACTTCAAGTGTCCCCTAAATTTGTCTAGGAAAAATTGACTGTAATATTTTAGTATAATTTAAGTGTCAGCCATCTTTATTTAACTAATTTATTTCGTTTGAATTTTATTTTAGTGAAACAATTACAATATTTTAGTTATTAGGTAGTTTCATTAAAAAAAATTGTTTTCTAACAGCTGCGGTGTAGAATGTCATGTTATATAGCTGAGGTCATGGACCTTTAGATGCTTTTAATAGCTATCAACACCCTTATTGAGATCTCGTAACTTCGGGTTCATATGAATGTTCAGATGAAGCTAAAGTATTTTTTATTTATAAAATGATTATGCAAAAAGACCCGAGATATTGTAAATAATATACGAAGAGAGAAGTAACATTATAAAGGATCAAGGAAATTGTCAAAACAAAGTTTATGAAAAGTGCAATATCTAATTACAAAGAAATCTAATGTCCACCTTATCCATCTAGTTTATTAATGAAGGTATATATAATAGCAATCTTGCTAAATTACATGAATATGAAATTCCGATAAAGTCTATTTTATTGGGACGAACACAAATTCTTTTAATTCCACGAAACGACAGATATCACGAGAAATAGGGAAACAACACCCACTCGACCAAAGTTAAATATTAATAACTCCATTCTAAAGATTATTATGTCAAACCACCAAACATTTGATAGAGCAATCTTAGCGACAAAGTTTCCTAATGTTCCGCGCGTCACCATCCATCATCCCGTCTGTCTGTTGATGAGCGCGGCGGGGGCGTCTGTCGCGCGTCGCGCGTCGCCGCGAGACAAAGGACGTGAACTGGTCTGAACTGGATTGTGCCGCTCTTTAGATGGCTGGGCGAATGAGGTTGATGAAGGGTTCTATTGTAATTTGGTGTGTGAATTTGAGGTGTTTATCTTAAAATAAGAAATGTAATAATAAATACAATACATATATGGTTGCATAATAAGATCTACTTGGATATTGTTAGGGCAGATGGTAGTGATCCTATCTTGAGCGCCAAAGGTCGTGGCTTCGATCCCCGCCTCGGAAAAAATATGTATTTAATAATATTTCTATTTATATTATAATTCTATACATACATATATACATACATATATGATGGATATCCACTCGTTACGATCTTGGCATACCTCTCTTGCTTTTCTTACTCGCATTAGTCCTTTCCTACCTGGCCCTTTTAATACTTTTTCTATATGGTTAAGATGTTCACTTCGGTCGTCCTTCTACCAATTTTTCCATTCAGTTACGCTCTATATATTTGTGATGTCATTCTACTTTCATCTATTCTTTCTACATGTCCAAACCATCTCAACATTCCTTTCTCTATTGTTGTCACAGCATCATCTTTTACACCACATAGATCTCTTATCACACTTTCCTTTAGCTCTCTATCAAAATCACAACATACATACTTCAAAGTGCTCTCATTAGTTCTGTATATAGTGAGTTTAAGTAGAATTTTTGTCATTCCTCTGTTGTCAGTGACTTATCTCAAAGTCGGGTTTGAGATGCTGTGGAAATTTATTTATTTATTAAATCTACATAATTCTAAAAGATGGCACTAATAATATTCATAATAACCCACTCAAAGCTATAATTTTTTTTATATAATTTACTTTATATACTTTACTTTTTAAATAATTTTCACAGCCATGTTCGCAAATAAACATTAAAAGAAATTAAGTTCCCTACAGTCTTTTAAATATTAAAATACTTTTATAAAATGTTTCTTCTGCTTTTTTGGCGTAATGCCACGTATAATAAACTAGAACGTCTCGAATTCAATTGAAGGTCTGAGTAAGATTTAAAAAATAATTTTAAATTTTACTTAGGAATTCAAGAACGACGCAGCCTGTATTAATAAATTCTTAAATATTAGTCTGGTATAAAAATATTTAGTCATCATACCAGTCTACTGTAGGCTTCCCCAAGAATTGTATGGGTATGTTGACCATAATTGCCGCGCTGGGCAAGCGTGTTGGCAATCGCAAAGTGCAGCTTTTGCGACGTCGAAGCTACTGCCCATCCCCGCCCTGTATATTTGAGCTGCCTTTTTTGTATGTACTATACACATATACTTTTTTCAATATACTATATACGAATACTCGTTGCAAAAGCTACACTCTACAATGGCCAACGCGCTTGCCCAGCACGGCAATTTCATATGATTGGCATACCCTCTCTTGGAGATGCTCATGTCCAGCAGTAGACTTGCAATGATGAAAATGAAAAATTACTAGCCAGATTTCATTTTTTTTCTCTAATAGAATGTTTTATTATCTGTTACTAACATGAGATACGACCGTTTGATATCCACATTCTTACGATAAAGGATACTGCGCAGGTAAATTCGCGTTAATTAATTACTAGCAGAGTAATTAAGAAATGTGCAGTTCATGGGACAGTTACATGACTTTTACAACGGACGGCATTATTAAGGCTGATCTCAAACTATCCATGCTTCGAAAGACACGCTCAGACATTCCCACAACATCTCATACATTGACCTGATACCGTAATAAGTAGCTTAAGACACTTGTGTGACGACAACAGAAGAATCAAAAAAATTAAAATAAGATAAATATATTTAACACCCAGACACAGAGAAAACACAAAAAGTGTCCTATAAATATTTTTCCTGGGTGGGAATCAAACCCACGGCCCTTGGCACAGAAGATAAGTTCCACATTTATGTATTAGTAACCCTTAAACTACGCAGTAGCCCACTTACCCACCACGCCATGGCCAATGTTCCAAATTGACCCAAGTAGGTCAATGACAAAAAAATAACAAAAATGCATGCTACAGGCATGCATTTTTGTTATTGGGGACATTAAAATAAAGTTTTAACAGTAATGAATAAAAGATCTCAGTTCCAAATTGTGTAGTAAAAATGTTTTTCAATTTTAAACTTTTACGTTTTGTGTTCGACGTTCGATTACGCCGGGCCTGACGGCGCAGATGGTACTAAACCTGTCTTGTACACTTGGTCGTGGGTTCGATCCGTACCTAGTACAAATATTTATACAAGTATTTGTTCTGTGTCTGGGTGCTAATTGTATTTAAATATCATATTGTTTGATTCCTCTGTTTTCTAATACCCGTAACATAAGTGCTTTAGCTACTTATCCCAGAATCAGGTCAACGTATGAGATGTCGTCTTAATTATTATTATTACCTTGTATTTTCAAAAATGAAATTATTCCAATATGTATGAAGCCTAGTAAACAACATAAATAAAAGAAATAAACATAAATTTTGGGTATTTTAAAGTGCTCCCGCAAGTTTTAGTCGAACTGTACGGATAGTGCAATGAATACCAGTATGTTTGTCACTTATTGTTAATCGCAAGACACGCTAACGTCGAAGATCTCAGGTTCATTAGTTCTTAAACCAACATCATTGTAGCATATATATACTAGCGGTACCCTGCGATTTTACCCAAGTTAAATTATAGAACATTCAACCTAACTTTGCAACTTTATTGTAGTCTTTTAGAGGTTGGTTAAAAAAAAATTACATGTGTTGCATGTCTTTCAATGAAGAACCGTTATGCTTAATATTTTCTTTATAATTTCATTGTAATAACTTCAAAAACAGCAAAGTTTATACTAAATTTGCTTCCCCGTTTTACTCCTTTAGGGGGTGAATTAATAAAAAACCTTTCTTAGCGCTCTCCTAAATTATTAAAGGAACCTCTGTGCAAAATTCACAGTTTCTAATCCTAATGGATCAGGCCCTGTGAAGGTATATCATTTAGTCAGTCAGCTACAAGGAGTAGCTGACTGACTAAATGATATACCTTTTATATATTATATATACAGATTTAGTAGGATAGGCGTAGTAGCTATTGCAAAGCGTAGTTTCGGGACGAGAATGCTGCTGCTCATCGCTACCCTGTTGCATTTAAGGCATTTGAGCTACGCCACTGCATACACTATTTTTAAATTATTGTATAGTTGTTATAGTTATTTTAAAAATGTTATGATCTGTAAATAAAAAAATATATGGAATAAAAAAAGTAAGTATACTTATAATAAATATAATAATACATATATCTAGCGTATAAGAGATTAAATCAATGTTCCATTCAAAATGTATTTCGCCACATGAACCACTCTCATAAAGAGAGATCATATAAATTTGACGGAGTCAGATGCAGCATTCGGTAGCGTTCCTATCTAAGCCAAGGGTCGTGGGTTCTGTCTTAAATTATTTGATATAATATTATGTATGCACGCTCAATTTATATATACTTAAAAAAACACTCACGTGCAAGCATAAAAATACAAAATGAATTATAAACTTTTAAAATAGGTATTATTTTTGTAAATCCATTTTCGTCACATATTAAGATACGTAGCTTAAAGCATTATCTACCTATTTCCTTAGTCAGGTCAATGTCTTACTGTTTATACGTACACTACAGTTGTATGCAGCACCTGATCGGGAAAGTTAAATAATCCAGTTAGGAATAGTAACTGGAGCGTGCATCAATTCGGAATGTGGTGTTCTGGTAAAACAAATTACATTCGCATACTTTTAAAATATTCATCTTTTAATGTGCCAACTTCAAGGTCAATGGCCTTCTTTATGAGTAAATTGAATAAGGAACACATGGCGTGGTCGACTACGCGAACTTAAATGAGTTTAAAGGACATTCTGGATACAACATACTATGTGTTTATTTTTTTATATCGCTACTTGTATTTGGTGAAATAATATTGTTGTAAGGGGTTTCAAAATAATTTGATTTCAATTTCCAAATGTTGTCGTGTCAGATATTACAATAAACAATATATCTTTAAAAATATCATTAGTTTACTATAAGCATATCAATACGAATATTATAAATGGAAAAGTAATGTGAGTATATGTGTGTGTGTTTATTTTTAGGCAGTCTTTTACGGCAAAGCGACGAATTGACGAGATGTTTTAAAAGGTGAGCGACTTTCCTAAAATTGGAGATACAAGTATCTGTGACTACCAAAAATATTATTCATGTATTATTTTAATTACAGCCCGTAATCCCTTAAAATAAGGGGGGAATTTTTTTATGGAAGTTCATGGTAGGAAGATCCTCAAATAGAAGGACATAATTTACATTTAAATCGTTTACATTAGCACCATCATTATCATATAAATCATTGGGAGTCCACTGCTGGACACAGGCTTCCTCAAAAGAAGGAAAAATTTGCTCATAATTAATGCACAGGGCAAGCGTATTGGCAATCGCAGAGGGCAGCTTTCACAACATGGATCCTGCTACCCATCCCTGCCTTGTGCATTTGAGCTACACCGTTTTGGATGGATATACCGCCATCACTCAGAACTATTCCGCTCTACCGGTACCTCACGGCTTACAGTAGCATATTAATATAATACTCTGTTCCGAGTTCTCTTCTGTATTGCAGATAAGGAAAGGGGAGATGTTTTGTCTCGCAAGCGAAGCCACGTGCAAAAGCTAGTTAATCAAACTTTGGTTTGATAGAACACAAATAATTGACCTACGTTAGACAAGTTAAACAAACAGGTACCTGCAGGTCGCCGAGTTCAAACATTTCTATTTCAAACTAGAGTGCCTTCTCCAGACGGGTCTGAGAATTTAGTTTGGATTTCTCGTTATAGTGTTGTAGTTAGTACGATCTTTAGAATAATTGTAACAGTTAATTTCTAACAAGTTGGTGCTTGCGAATTTATTGGAAGAAAAAATTATTTTTTATTCCCACAACATCTCATACATTGACCGTGATAAGTCGCTTAAAGCACTTGTGTTACGGACGCCAAACAACAGAAAAATCACAAATATACTACTTAAATACATGTATTTAACACCCAGAACAAACACAAATATCATTATATAAATATTTGCTCTGGGCTCTCACGACACTTGGCGCACAAGATATCACTACCATCTACGCCATCTGGCTCGTTAGATCTTATTATTTATCTAAATTGCCGCCATGATGTATAAATACGCCGTGAGGTACTGGCAGAGTAGAATAGGACCTCCCTCTGTATCAGGTGTCGTACGAGATGGCTAAGGTACTAGAAACGATAGATGGCGGTATATCCATCTGAAATAGAGTAACTCGAATACACAGGGTGGGTAGCAGCATTCTCGTCGCAAAAGATGCGCTCTTCAACTGCCAACACGCTCGGCGCGGTAATTATGGGTCAGATTCCCTCTTTCTTGCGCAGACCTATGTTCATCATTGGACTTCAAATGGCTGTATAGATGATGATGTATAAATCCGAAAATATGCCAGTTTTGTCGGTGTGTTTATTGATTTTAAAAGGTAGTTTTATTATGAGTAAATGACACGTGAATGTAAGAATATACTAGAGGGTAGAGAAATACTAAAAGCTAGCATCAAAACATTTACTTTATGTACATACAGACATTTTATGCTGGTTTATTTGTATAGAAGAATTTAAATTTAATTTCAAGGTTAAGACGATTTTGGAAGCTTTACTTAGATCATCCAATTTTATACCACACAAATGTACCTTTATTGTTTTTCCCATTTTTGTTTAGGAAATTTAATTAGACGTATAAGTATCGATGTCTGTCTATCTTTTTGGTACTATTCACGACCTGGCTGAAAGGGTTTTTAACAAATTTGTCAAGTGCATAGCTTGCCTCTTGAACCCAAAAAAGACTGACTAATTTTGCTCCTTGAAATACAAGAGATCCCTCGGGACCAGATAATCTATGCTCGAGTTTTAACTTTCCATGTGTAAAAAATATCAATTTACAGGTTTCGTGCAATGAATAGGGGAAGTTTTGTCTATTGTTGCCGCGATTGGCAGTACAACTTCGCCAATGGAATGCTGCTCTATTACGTTAGTCGCCTCTTACGACACCTGGTACAAAGGGAGGTATTATTCTACTCTGCTGGTACCTCACAGCTCAGAAAGTGTTTGGCTATACACAAAAGTCGTCAATTAACAGACGTAGACACAGCTCGCCAGTTTATTTTAGTTATTTCCACAGTGTTATGTTTTATGGTATATTACTGTTATGTACTCTGCTCAAAGAAATTAAATTTTTGTGCTGCAAGATTCATGCAATTCATAACATGACTCAAAAAGAAGTAACTGAATGAAAAATTTAAAAATATTAATATAGTGACTTTACGCAGTCAGTATGTATATAGGAACATATAAATGCCTGTTTTTCTATAAAAATAAATGCATATTTAAAAACTGTGATTTACATAATGTCAATACGAGAAATAAATATTAACTCATAGTGCCCACGACACGGCTCCCTACAACAAATAATTTATTCAAGGGCGACTGCATAAGATTATACAACAAAATACCAATTAGCATTTAATAAATTTAAAATTTACACATTAACAAATTTAAAAAGTACGTAGAGAGCAAGCTTATTCCTAAAATATATTGAAGTGTTTTAATACTATACTAATACTACTAGACAGCTTAATTATTATTATTACAATCTGTAGATTATAATAATAATAATTAACCTGCCTAGGATTAAATTGCTCTAACCTAGCTTTAAGGCAATAGTTTCTTAGCGCTGTCGCCGGTTAAGGTTCTATCAACACTTATTATTTAGTCTTTATCACTACCAATTTTTCTTATAGGTAGCTTTCTGGTGGCTCGAGAAATGAACCTGTATTTTAGTTTTAAAACCAGTCTGGTGCCGGCAGACTAGTATAAGGTAGACTTAATTTATATTTTAGATGACTCTTATGATCCTGTCAGATCATCAGTATTATGAACATAGTACAATTTAGTTCTCCATATATCTAAATTAAAATGTTCTTTTTATTCGTTTTATAGAGTGCTTGTAATGAGCCAACTTGAATGAAGAACAGACCGATGAATAGAAACAGACCGATTTTTGTATGGATTAAGATAAATATACAAAATTAAGAGATAAATGTAACATGTGTGTCTAATTTTGTTTAATATACAAATATTCATTATTTACGATTTATTGCTAACCTCGAATATTTACAGTAAAAATTTATAGTGTGTGATAGTAGTGCAGTAAGTGTCAGTAAAATTGGTCAACTCCCAGCATGTCATAATTTTCTATTAAATAATAAATCTGGTATCGTAAGCTAAGGAGTCTTATGCAAATTGGTGTTATGCAATAATACAACCGCAATTCAGTCAGGATACGATACCGATCCAATCACGATACCGACACGATAGAGTCCCAATATAAAATCATGTAGTATCAAGTTCTCTATATCCGTGTATGAGGTCAAATCGTTCTGACGGTGTTATTTTTTATGACCAAAAATTATAATGACAGTTAAATCTTATTATTGATTACATGATTAGCGTTTTGTCTTTTTCTTTAATGCAGTCCTAATTATCAATATTATTTTAATATATGTATTTTTGAGTTTATTAAGTTGCCTTCAATTTAATCAGCTGTTCTTTATTCGGCAATGGTCCGCGAATATGTAATTAAATACCAGAACAGATAGGTGAAAAAAGTTATATTCATCTTTTAAAAAAATTACGGGAAATACTGATAACTCCTCTGTTGTCTGGCGTCCGTAACACAAATGCTTTAAGCGACTTAACACGGAGTCTTATAAATGTATGAGACGTTTTAATAAATGTATTATTATTATTTATAAAATATTCATACATATATATATTAACCTAACTCCATGATAAGTGCCTTTAAGCACTTGCGTTACGAACATCAGACAACTGGGTAATTACAAATATACTACTTAAATACATATGTTTTGCACCCAGACAAATAACAAACGTAAATATCTAACCCACAAATACCATCTGCGTCATCAGGTCCGTCTTATATTGCTCATCGAAAAAAAATATATAATAGTCAATGGCACTACCTATATATAATATACTACATATCAACGAAAACATTATAATAATATTAACAAATAATAAATAAATTATATTGACAAACAAAAAGTAATATACTTACAAACCTACATAATACATTTGTTCGCAGTATAACAGCTTTCTAGAATTGTATAACTTTTAGTCCAGACACGACCTTGAGAGTAAATTCTGCAAAATTTTCGTCACAAGCAATTCGACCGCAAATTCGTATCGCGGTGAAAGAGGTCAACACTTAAAGGTTAAATAGGTCATAAATTAGAAAGCTTGCTTCCGCTGCAGCTTAAATAGGTCATTAATTAGAAATCTTGCTTCCCCGGAAACTTGCAGCCTAATAACAGCCTTTACAGGAATAACTTGCTTGAAGTAAAGAAATGCAGTGAATAAGCCAGCAGCACTAGAAACTCTAAGAAAAACAGAATTTACTTGGAAAAGTGCAGGCACTTTACCCACGCCCTGCAAATTTAGTGTATTGTATGCAATTATTAAATAAAATTTAGCTGGGATTCTTTCGCTATTTAGAAACTAGGAAAAGTACGTATGTAAGAGGAGAGGGAACAAAATTTTTCTGATACTTTAATTTTGGATGTATGTTCAGACGCTAATTTCACTGCCACCGAATCCTTCAGCCTCCGTTTAGTATAGATTTTACACAACATCTGCTTATTTTTAATTGTTTCTTTATTTACTTGCCATGGCGTACTGACGGAGTAGAAAACTACCTCCCTCTGTACCAATGTCAATTAAGTTACCGGAACCGAATTGTAAAATAAATTTCATTGTTCATTGAAATTGTGTTTTTCCCGTACGATTTAAATTGACACTGACAGTCACAATGGCACAGATGGCAGTTATTCTATCTTATTTGCGATGGGTCGTGGATTCGGTGCCCATCCAGGACATTATTATGATTATACCTTTGTTTTTTTTTCAGTCTATATAAATATTATTTTTAGTATTGCATATGTGATTCCTCTGTTGTCTAATTTCCGTAACGCAAAAGTTTGAATCGACTTAGCAGGTAGTTTCATATTGTCAATAATATTGTTAGTCAGGTCATATATTATTAAAGTAGATAAACGTTTCTTAAAACTTGTGATTTTTTATTGACATTTTAATTTCCTTATCAGTTAGGCGACTACGCTATGTCGTATCCATCTAAATAATTAAAGGAAATATATTGTAGTGATTTCAAACAGGTTAATCTTTATACTTTAAACAGACTGACTACATTTTTTTTTTGGAAATACCGTAACAATTTCATGTACATTTAGTGAAAGTATTTTTATCTTAAATTATAAACATACACTTAAAATATTTGTAAGTAGGTATTTTATAGATACATTTTAAATATATTTTCTATCAGGCATTTGGATAGAACCACAGGGCAAAACTAGATGCAGGCAGCGTACAACAAATTCTGAGAAAAAAGCACCTGGGGAACTGATATGAGTCGTAGTCGTATGAGACGTAGAGAGTACGTCTTCAGTAAAACCTAAATTTAGTATGCAGAGTAGAATATAATACCTTACGTATTTCTACCGCCAAAGAGCAGCATACGCTTTGCTGTGTTCCGGTTTGAAGGGTGAGAGAGGCAGTGAAATTATTTCTTAATATCACATAACATCTTCAAGTCACAAGATTGGCACCGCACTAATAATAAATCCTTCGATATTACCAGCGTCTATAAAATTCATACTTTTAGGCGAACTGTATGCTTGTTTGTCGACTGAGTCTAATAAAAAAGTCGTAAACAGAGAAAGTGCGACACGTACTGACCTTCTCTATAAAGGGTCGAATAAAATCCCTGCATCTAAAAGAGGCATTTGATTTAATGAAACAGCTTTCAATAAGATGCCTGGATGCTTACTATCACGCGGTCTGTATGCTTGTTTGTCGATCAGGTCTGATAAAAAATGTTTTGAGCAGTGAAAGTGCGGTAAGTACTGACCATATCGCACCAAATCGTGTATCTAAAATAAGCATTTGATTTCATGGAACAGCAAATGATTTTTTTTTTCATCATCCGATTTTTCAACTCGTGAGTATACAGATGTTACCAGTTAAAATATGCTCTTCATAATTCACGGTGCTCCTGAATGTCTGCAGGGTACCGACGCGGGATAAATAAAATTTACTGTTCCCTCGAACAGATTCAGTAGTTCCACGAACGAGATTCGTTTAGACCGTGAAATGACTCGCTTTATTTGTGGCTGAGTTTTTACCAACTTCCAAATTTGTGGATTAAGCTCTGTGGAATTATTAGTGTCGGTTCTGTGGCGTTTTTATTATCTATATAATTGGCTTGGGCCCGAGGTTTCTTCTTGGATTTGGATATAAAGTGTACAGGGAATATAATATATATCATCTGGTTTTAGTACATGTTTGGTTTGTTGCTAGTTCTTTGTACTTTTGGCCGGCTTTGGAATCGGCCTTTAAAACAAAGAGGGAATTGGGGCTATAATTGCTGCGTTGGCATGGTGGTAATCAATGGGCGTATTTCAGCCCTTTTAGCTATGCTATTTAAGATGAATATACTGTCAACTTTCAATTTAGGTATCTCCCCTTTTTTTGACATCTAGGTTAGGAGCATGGGACACAGTGTAGAAAAGTATCTGTTATTCTACAACTACTTACATCAGTTAAAACCTAACGAATATTCATCTGACTGTGTTTGATCAGATATAAACAGGTTGACATTGTTTTTCAATATGTAGTTGTATCAGATTAAATAATACTGTAATTTCTTTTATTTACTAAACTGTGGTAGTGAAACAAACGTAGAGAGTGTAAATAGTGCTAAGTAAATATTATTTATCTTGGAGTATCTTCAAATAAAGCTATCAGGGCTTTCAGTCTAGACCACAATATTTATTTAAATATTTAATATAAACAATTTAAAAGCTTAGTAATAGAGTAGTTTTTTTAATAAGTCACATATTGATTTTACAATTGGAAATATACGTAACATGAGGTGGACTTCTTACAAAGGTCGTCTGCATTGGTACCTGATTCTCACCTATTATTACCTCCAAATAGCAGTGTCTGCATTGCTTAGTTCCGTTTTGAAGGGTGTAAAAGGCAGTGAAATTAAAGGGTATATATGACATTGTATCTTCAGTTCACAGAGTTGGTGACACGCTAGTGATATCCTTGTGATGACACTAGCGTCTATAGGCTGCAGTCACGTAGGTACTGTATTCATTATATAAAATAAAATAAAATATTATTTTTAATAAGTAATCCCAACAGATATTATAAATGCGAAAGTACTCAAACTTAAACCTCTTAACTGATTTTAATGAAATTTGGCACACACAATTTTTAGACCCTACAAAAGGACATAGGCTTTTTTTTTCGAAAAAAGGATTTTGCGGGGTCAAAAGGGAGTATGAAAAGTTGTATGGAAGTATGTATCGCTATTTTTGGAGCTAGAAACTCAAAACTTATTTTTTAAAGCCATTGATTCGATATAAATAAACATGACATTTAAAGCTTATATAGGTTAAGGTAAAGAGGTATGGTACCCAAAAAAAACTACTCCATGCGGACGAAGTCGCGGGCACAGCTAGTTTCATACAATTTCCAGAACGTTTGAAGGATTGAAAAATATATATTGTCATCGATAACAAGGTTTAAAATTTGTTGCTCAGATAAAGAGGTGTGACGTGAAGCTGCTGCCCATCCCCGCCCTGTAAACTTAAGCTGACTCTTTTGCATGGATACGCCACCATCTATCGATTCTGGGACCTTAGTCGCCTTTTACAACATCTGATACAGAGAGAGGTATAATTCTACTCTGCCGGTACTTCATAGCTCATATGCCATAGCTCAATGCTACAGGACGGAGATAGGTAACAGCATTCTTGTCACCAAACTACAATTTGCAAGTGCTGTCAGCTTGCAAAAATATCATTTGGGGATGCTGGTATGTAATGTCACTTACAAGAAAAATATATACTATGACTTTTTTCAAATAAACATAAAGTTAAAATAATTAAATAACAATGGAAATTATAAAATAAGAATAAAAACTAAATCTGTACGAATTCCACAAGATCCAGCGCCAAAATAAGAAAACAGTTATACAGAAATTCAACATTGAATTCGCAATGCATTTTGTCTGCCAGCCAAAAGGTCCTATTCAAATGTTTACGCTTCGCTGCGCCAAGATCACCTGGAGTCTGGAATCTGTTTTATTATGAGCATTCATTCAATTCATTGAGTTACTTCGTCATTATCAAAGTCAATCCGGGGACCCTGGCACGCGGCCAATTCCCAAATTATCGGGCAAACTCGCTTGCCCAACTTCCCAAACTTGCTATCAGATATTGCTCGCTCACTTATTGAACCCGGGGACCTTATCTACTTTACGGCAGTTCGCAGGTATCCAAGTCGAAAAATATCGGCGGTTCGGACTTCGCAAGATATATGGCGATAGAATTCTTAGCTTAATTTTGTGATGATAAGGTGAAAGTGTGTTGGTTCGATTTTATCGGTCACTATTCCTTTTTTTTTGGGGAGGGGAAATGCAAGGGAAAGCTGCAGGTCAAAGCACCATCTGACAAAGTTGATAGCCATTGGAAGTCCACTGCTGGACTTGTCGTCCCCAAGAAAGAGATATTTTTGCTCATAATTGAGGCGCTGGGAAGGCGTGTTGGCAATCGCAGAGCGTAGATTTCACGACGGGAATGCCACTGCCCATCTCTATCCTGTGCATTGGAGCTGCACTGTTTTGGATGGATATTTCGCCATCTGTCGGTACTGATACCTCGTAGATCGATACCTCTAGTCACCTCTTACGACACCTGGTACAGGCGGAGATACTATTTTGTTTTTCATTTGCAAAAAAAACCGGGCACCTAAGCAATCAACCATTTCAATTGTTATTATTGGTTTGTTTGATAATTATAGGTGGTTTTAGAACGTCCCAGACATGCTCTATAGAATTGAGGTCGGGACTTCAAGCTGGCCAATCCAAACGACGAATGCAGACCTCTTGCACACACGCTTTCTCATCGCCAGACCGGTGGGCGCGAGCGTTGTCGTCCATAAAAATTAAGTCTTCGCCAAAAGTGGCCAATGCAGGTTGTGCATGAGGAATTAGAACTCCCTCTATGTATTGATGTCCAGTCAGTAAGCCGTTTTCAATAAAGACTAACTCTGTACGATCCATTAAATTTATTTCTGCCCAAAACATAACAGAGCCCCCACCATAAGGTGTGATTTCTTCAAAACAAGCCTCTGCAAAGCGTTTTTCTCGTCTTCTTATCACTCGCCGACGTCAATCTTCACCGAACAAAGATATCCTGGCTTCAAAAGAACAATACCCTATTCCAGTCTTCTTAAGTCCATGACTCACAATTTTTGTCAAACCTACGCCTGGCAACTCTGTGCTCACGGAGTAACTTAGGGCTGCGGGCCGGGCTATTACGCATATTGGCCGCGAAAAACCTCCTACTGACCGTCCATAGACTAATATGCACATATTTTACTTCTTCGAGGTTGTTCTTAAGGTTCATATACGAAGACTTGCGATTTCTTAATGCGCGAATAACAAGAAAACTATCATCACATGGTTGGGTACATGGTTTTTTTGCAGAACCAGGGCTTTTCTGACCGTGACCGGCGTCTTGATACCGCTGCCAGGTCGTTTGAACCGTCGAGCGATTCACACTTAGCTTCTGAGCCACGAAGCATTGCCTTACAACCCTCTTTGAGCAGCGCCATATATTTTGGTAGCTTTTACTACTTTCTCTAACATTATTGAGACAGCTAGATAGCAATAAATTAAGCTTCGACAATTAAGAATATAAAATAAATTCACTAAAATTAACAAAAAGTTATGAAAACCAATATTATCTCTTGGAACTTCGCACCAAAAATGTAGGATAAAAAGTGATTTTCTGTAAAAACGAGCATCAAATGAAAATTTGAATTTAGAACGTACTGTTTTAAATACCACGGCATTTTTAAAACCGGCCAGTAACATTTACAAATGATTAAAATTATTTTGGTACCGTATTTGTTTGAAGAAGAATTAAAATCAAAACCGCACGTTTTTTTTAGATATAAGTGTATTTAAAATTAACAATGACTTAATGAAATTATAGAAAACTTTTCTTCATCGTTAATATACGGACCTCGGACGAAAAATAATAAAATAACTTGTTTTTGTATTACTGAAAAAGTTCTTTTAAGTTCCGGAGCTAAGTTGATTTATTTATCTATTCAATTAATATTTGTATCTCTAAATATTACTTAGTGGGTAGGTTTCAGTATTTTAGGTATAAAGCGGTTGCATCAACAGTTTTAGCTGATCAAAATATGAAATGGCCAAAATTGACTTTTGATTAAAACGTCAACGTGTAAATCATTTCCAATTAAAATTAACCATGTTATTTGTGTAGAAATAAATACTTAATAACCGATGCAAAATGACCATTGTTATTTGTGTCATGGAAATAACCAACATTGAAGCCACAATTGCCCACATCCAAAATAAATGTTTACTTTTGTGTCATCATTTAAGCCCGCAACTCATCCGGCGTAACCAACGCTTTTAACTTTTTATAGAAGGGTCGTTAAATGCTACAAAATCGGGTGAATCCCTGTCAAAAATATTTAATTACAAAGAAATAATAAATTATCTACTATAAGACAAATCACTTAATTTAATATAGCTTTCGTTTTATTGTGCAATGTAAATAAAACGGCACTGTGTTTATTTTTTATTAAATTACACAGGTTGACAGCTGCAGCAGACAGCCTAAAGATCCTCGTTATATCACAAGAATAAAACTAGTGCGTTGCTTACCTTGTAACTTGAGATTTTATTGCAATATGTTACATAATATGATAAAAAATAATATAATAGAACTATCACAAGCAATTTAATAAAACTGCAAAATTGCTGTGAATGCAAGCCACATAGAACCGGTACTGC
This sequence comes from Heortia vitessoides, assembly GCA_020976665.1. NCBI lineage: Eukaryota > Metazoa > Arthropoda > Insecta > Lepidoptera > Crambidae > Heortia > Heortia vitessoides. The sequence continues at coordinate 18,412,526 of JACJUM010004390.1, forward strand.
TGCATATACTTTGTGCATTCTAAATCCCACAGCAGAAGTCTTCATCATCATCACACCGGCTTCCTCAAGAAAGTTGGAATTTATCCAATAAAACTGCGCTGGGTAGGCGTGGTAAACGCAGAGTATAGCTTCGTGACGGGAATGCTGCTGTTCATTTCCCATCCGGTTTCATTTGAGCTCTAGGTGGAAATACCGCCATCTATCTTTTCCTGGTACCTCAGCCACCTTGCCACAAGTTTAACCACAGGTGAAGAGAAGACCTACTATTTTATTCTGCCATCAGATATCTTAAAATTGACTTGATTCTACCTCGATAATACAAAATGTAAACAAATTTACACCCATTTACATTTAGACTATAGATTTTCATTAAAATCCGTCTTGATATACTTTTCTTGCTTGTTCCGCATTCTATGTTTGCTTTGTAGATAACGGTTTAGGTTTATTTTATATTCGTTAGATTTCTAGTATGCAGCTAGGTCACCTTTACTACTGGGCTGTTGTCTGTTACTTGTAAAGTGGTCAATGGAGCTGATTGCGCCACAACGAAGTTAGCAGTTCAAGCAAACATCGCGGGAGTTTAGACACGTTCATAGCTGATTTACTAGGAAAGTTGGACATTTCACCTATTTCTGTTATTTGCAGGAAAATGTCTGGTTTCGAGAATTATTTTCTTGTTTTACTGTATTTGTACAACACAAAACTGTTATAAAGTGTAATAAGTTCGTAATGCTATGTCTAAATTGTTGTATCCAATTTTATTTGCTATCTGTAAAATCCTATCAATCTTTTGGTACGTCAAGGATTTAGCATAAATGTTGATAGTGATTAAGTAAATAAAATAAGATCATTGCTGCATTCATAGCTCGCTCGCTCTAGTCCCATAAAAGGATCTTCCTTCAGTGCCATATTTCATCGTCGTTAACATACATGGATTTTTGACTTCAGATACTGAGGTAAGTCAAACAAGAAGATGTTATGCATTTTCTGAACGCTGCCCGGTTTGGTAGGATTCAAGTAAAGATAACTTTCTCGAAGTTGGGTTTACCTAGCTAGAATATTTATCCACAGACTTCGAGAAGTTATCAACCTACTTTAGACTTGCTGACTATGTTGCTAGTCATGGTAGAATCGATGGATGTTGAATACCAATGTGACCAGCAACCAAACGAAACGAAAAAGTGTGCCGTAAACTTTTTTTCATCAACTATATCTATTATATGAAGACTAGATATTTTTTTTCGCAATTATTTAAAATACGCTCCGTATATATGGACCGCAAGTGAAATATAATTATTAAAAAGTACAAATCATCCTGGCCTAAAAATATGGACGAAGTTATTTTAAAAGCTAAGTCAAATATCGGGTTTCCAGTGGTAGTGTCGTATCAGTTCGACTAAATCTTCGAAATGGCATGATATTATTATTAACTTCAACGACCATCATTATAGCGTCTTGACATATATCTAATCTTGTATTATCCATTTTTTTGAACGCACCTTATTCTGCGCTATTCAGACGTAAATTCTGGTCAAGGGCTTAATCCAATCTTGTGCGCCAAGGTCGCGGGTTCGATCTCCACCTAGATCAAATAATAATAATAACATACTCTTTATTATCCACCGAAAATTACATAAAGGAAAATATAAACATAATTATAATACAATGTGCGGAATTATCGCTCAAGGCGATCTCTTCTAGGCAACAAAATATTTATATGGTATTTGTATTTGTTTTGTGTCTGGGTGTTAAAATTATGTATTTCAGTAGTATATTTGTGATTTCTTCGTTGTCTGATATCTGTTACACAAGTGTTTTGAGTAACTTATCACGGAATCAGGTCAACGTGTAAAATTTTAACAGACTATTTTAAAAAGAAAAAAAATACATCAACGGTCGACCTTACATACGATAGCTTACCCATGCCGTGCAACGAAGACTAAGTCCACCAATTCACGTCCTATCTTTGTATATCCTCGTAATAATTATACTGTACGTGTGTATGTTACTGAGCTCCTCCTAAGCGGCTATACCGATTTGAATGATGAACGACTTAATTTATGCGTTTACTTGGCGCCCTGGATGATTTAGATTCACAAATCAGCCCAGCAGATAGCGCTGCATTCGGTATCAAGGATATTAAATCTATGTTGCAGTTAAACGGCAAGATGATGAATGTTTTTTTTAAAGCATTCAAGCGGGACTCTGGTTGATTTAGATGTACAAATCAGCCCAGCAGATGTTACTGCATTCGATGTCTAGGTTTTTCCCTTATATTTTAATTTATTTATTGAACTTTATTGCAAAAAATATTACAAAATGTACCAATGGCGGACCTAATGCCAGTTGGCAAATAATTAACTGTTGCACGAAACAGAAATAAATAAATATAGTGCTGCAGACAATATATATACAAAATGGATAAACGTTACATACATATTTGTATAAATAACGCAATAAATACATATGGTATAAAAAATATATATGAAATAACGTACCTACATTAAAAATAGTTATATTGTTTGCTTTTTATTTCGTACTTTGTTAAACAGTAATCGTTTGAAATATCATGCAGAGCGACGACTGTCAAGTTTGATATGAACAAAGGAAATTTAATAATGTGCTGTAAGAGGCTTCAGTTATTTATGCAACGTTGCGTAAATTTGAAATATCTTTCGACTACAATGTACCGGTCAGCCCATCTAAATAGCCCTACACAAGACAACGGGCAAAATTATCAATTCCAGTTAAGATCCTAAGAGGTTTGCGCTCAATGCATATTAATACAAAGTGAACTCAATTCGTACATAATAGACTGTACTTCACAGGTCATAAGGTACTGATCGCTTTGACCGCAGACCAATCCTGCGGTCCCGGTACGTTCAAAGCCCCGGGCAATCCTGCTGTCTGAGCGGTATGAGGGATTCGGTTATGTTGTTTTAAAATTATTCGTTTATGAGCTTAGGTTGCAAGACATGACCGCACTTATTGAAAATCCTCAGTTTGCTAATAATATATATTTTAAAGGATTAATGCGTGAAATCATTTGTTTGTTGCTTTTGCGTCTTTGGCTTCGTTCAATAACATTGGTGAATATTCCCTTAATCTATTAACGTCTAGTGAGGTTGTCTTGGATCGTGGAATTATACAATGATTGTAATAATATATTGTTGTGCGATATATCTATCTGTGTTTGTTACCGGCAGAGTGGAATAGTACCTCACCTGTACTAGATGTCGTAAGAGGCGAATAAGGTACCAGAACAGATAGTATAGTACCGGTAAATCCATCCGTCAAAGTGTAATTCAAATGGACAGGGTGGGGATGAGCAGCAGCATCCCCATCGCGAATTTACGCTCAGTGATTGCCAACACGAATTGCCCCTTTACGAGGCCTATGTCCAGCAGTGGACTTCCAATTGCTGAGGTAATGATGCCTATGTAAGATTATCTTGAATGTAGGTTATTTTTTAATAATAGAAATACAAAATTAGGAAAATGATCTGTGAAAGTAAATTAAAATATTTTTTTCAAGAAAAAGAGGAGAAAGGCACTGGGTAATATGACATAATATTTTAGACCCTTGGCGCACAAGATATCCTACAATGTGTGCCAGAGGTCGTGGGTTCAATTCCCACTAAGGGTAAATATTTATATGATAATATTTGTGTTTGTCCTTTGTCTGGGCGTTAAATATATGTATTAAAGTAGCATATTTGTGACTCTTTTATTGTCTGGCGTCGGGACACGGAGACAGTTCAATGTATGAAATGTTGTGGGAATTTATCTTTTAAAGTCAAAAGGTTGACAAGCGCTAGTGATAACCTTGTGATATTACAATTGTCTACAGGTTGATGTGACGATAACTTTCTCACGGACTATACGCTTATTTGTCGATCTGGTCTAATAATATACAATAAAACTAAGTTTCAGAATTGCACAACTTGCTTCTACCAGAATATTTTATGGGACAATAATAAATAGAAGTTAGAATTTATTCCCCACATTTTTTGGTCCCCACATTTTCTTATCTGACCTTAAACGCAATTAAAAGGGCAAATGAAGTGTGTAGTTTTACATTTTGTGATATTACTAGCAACCCGCCCCGGTTTTGCACGGGAGCAATAAAATAAATATAAATAATTATTTAAAAATTATTTTATTATAACAAATAATTTGGCCATATCGTTCTCTTTTAAATTTTCAATCCTTAAAAAACGGTCGATGTAATATTGCTAGTTTAAAAGTTAAATTTAACCATGTTTAAAAACCGTCAAAAAGTATTTTAACTATGTACAAAGTAGGCAACTCTTTTGATATTAAAAAGATAAAATAGCCCCGCCATAGAAACAAGGTCAGGAGTGTTCAAGATAGAGGATGAAATTTCCTTTTCAATGGCAAATTGCTAAAAAATTCTTTTTATATTAATAGCAGCATTTATATGATATGTTATTTATATTTTTTATTTTTGAGATCATTAAATTAAATAAATTTTATAAACTGTTACTTTTATTAATTTTTTTTGTTTGTTATAAATGCCATGGAGTACCGGCGGAAAATAATAGAACCTCTCTTTATACCGTAGATGTCGTAAGAGGCAACTGAGGTACCAGAACCGGCAGATAGTTTTATATCCACCTGAAAAAGCGTAGCATAACTACAGGACGGTGATTCCCACCACTGCCCAGCGCGGCAATTTTAGGCAAAAGTCCCTTAATCTTGGGTCTTAGATATCTGCCAATTAAAATGCGATTATCTAAATTCACAACAAGGGTTATAGGTAAGGCAATTATTATTATTAGAAACTCATAATATAAATGTTACATTTGATTGAAATAACTTTGAAGACCAGAAAACTTTTATACTAACTTTGTCCGCCCCCGAAATTGAATTTGAAGAAAATAAACCAAGTTTCTAACCCTCAATTTAGACCCTACATTGATATGTCACTTT